>CM021103.1:638567173-638979571 GCA_007115665.2 Sequoiadendron giganteum | reverse complement strand
AACATTCTCCAGTTCGGGGGTGTTGTACTCCACCTTTGGGAAGGGGGCTTGGTTTAGCATCACCACTGAAGAATCATACGGATCAGACGGGACAATGTCTCTACATCTCAAATTGTTGACTACATTCTAAACTTCCACTTGGAAAATCTCAGCTACAGTTTGAAATTTTGGACAGTCCAGTTCGAAATGGTGGCTCGTCTTATGTATGTGGCACCAACCCGATAATACAACCTCTGCTAAGTAAACGCCACTCACGGGGTTTTCATTACTATTACTGTTAGGCTGATCTAGAGGTGTGGGAATGCCGCCATTGTTGGGGCATGTATTCCATGTTCGGTTTTTCCTTTGGAAGGGTCTTCTGTCAAAGTTCTGACCCGAGTTCTGATTTTTATCATAATTTTGCCCTGATGACATGCTAGCCTCCCGATTATCTTGATTTTCATGGTGATCTCGATTTTTCCTATTAAGGTTGGCCTGGATGCTTTTTTGTGACGTCTGCAGCTGGTTATTTTGATTCCTTAAGTGTGTCATCTCGATTGACATTTTCTTGATCATCTCTATAAGCTCGTCGATTCTATCATTTTCAGAATTGTTTAGTGGTGGTGCGGTGTTTTGAAAGAACACGGGTTGTGCCATCGGCAAATTCTGATGAGCGGGTGGAAATTCTGCCACTTTCGGGTAAGCATGCATCTAGTATTGTTGGGGATGCATCTGCTGCTGCTAGGGCAGCAAGTAGTGGGGTACTGAATATGCCTAATTCATTGGCTGCCCAGGGTGTGGAACCATAGGTAGCTGTGGTACTAGATTTAGTAGGGGCGTTTGATGCTACAAAGCTTGTGTGAGTCCCTGTATCTGTGCCAGATGCGTGGTTTTCCCAAGAGAAGATAGTGGATTAGATATATTCTATCCCATATCTGTGCTAGCAATGATGGCTTCAGTGTATGCATCGACCAATCTAACAGGTGGTGGTCTCATCCTTTTTACTAAGGCTAAAGTAAGGTTGTCCAATGCTGCATAGTAAATGAGCAGGACAATAGCATCATTAAAAACATATGAGGCTTGTAGCTGAGTATATGCCCTGTGGAAATGGTCATTGAACGAGCTGATTGGTTCATTGATTTCCCTTTGAACCGACATGAAGTGTCGGTACGAATTTGCGGGGCTGACAAGGGTCTTGAACTTCTACAGAAATGCGTTCTTCAGAAGATCCCACATGTTGATAGTTCTTGCTGGTAAGTTGACGTACCAGTAGAAGGCCTCTTCCCCTAATGAGTAAGGAAAAATCCTGCAAGCTAAATCCTTGTATATGATCTGCATAGTCTTCAGGTCAATTTCAAAGATCTTGACATGTTCCTCGGTCGTCCTCTGTGGATCCTAGGAATTAAACTTCATACCAAAATTCTCAAGATTCTTTGGCATGTCATGGTAGAGGTTGAAGGCGAGAGGAGATGGGTTATTACCCAGCCATGCCATTGAGAAGGGCGGTAGAGGTGGCTGTGCCAGATTGGTCTGTGTCACTGGGGCAACAGCAACAGGTGAGATAGCAGCAAGACTATTGACTGTGTCTGGTTGAAAGGCAATGTTCAGCCCAGACAGAGTGGCAAGTTGGAAGGCTATGCGGATTGGATGAGCTGAAGGTGAATCTGCCATTAAGGATGAAAGAGATGGAGGTGAAAGAGCAGTGAGCTGTTCTACAGAATCTATAATGGATTGTTCCCCTCATTTAGCTCTCTTAGCTCGAACAGAGGGCAGTAACTCCTTAAATTCTCCCTTGCTTGGGGTAGACCTCAAGACTCGGTGGAATCTCTCAGGGGAGAATGACCCAATTTGATCCATCTTTACCCCTTAGCCCTCCTTCTAGCGCCAGTTCTGTTGATTGGGGTTTTTATGCATTTCACAACATAGGTAATGCATAGGTGCATTACCTCTCTTGAAAGAAAATTTTCTACAATTGAAAAACACTATCCTAAGGTCTCTTGGATGTCAGGTCATGACGATGCTTGGAATAAATCAGTTGTTTGATGTGTTTTTACTGGAATCACAAGGCAGTCTTATGTGATCAAAGCTGTAGGATAATTGGGTCATTGAATAGAGTTTTGCAAATATGGAATTGTTGTACCTTACTGTAGGTTTAGTTAGTAGTCCTGGACTCCATTGTTTCTTCAGATTTGGCTTTACAATGTGCAATAAACCTTAACACAAGTTATTTCTAAAAACAAAAAGAGGTAAAAAGGGCGAGAAAGGAGGATGGTTCCTGGACTTGCAACTACTGATGAATAGTGATCATGGAGGTTCCTGCTATGGACAATTTCTTTAAACAAAATTTCACTTAATCTGAATTCTCACAATATCATGAAATCTATGCTATCTTCTAAGGACTGTAGATATTCATCATTGATTCGCCATGGAAATGTGAATAAAGATAAAGTTTAATGAGCAGCAATGAAATTAAAGTCCGGGCTAACTTTGCACAGTCATCTACCAACAACAAATGATCAGAAGTATGGACAAGGAGAGCATACACACAACAGTAATCTTCAAAACTAGAGACAATATACTAACTACCAAAGCTAATCTAAGGATACTAAAATATCAAAGTAACTTGAAGCAAAGTTCTAACTAAAGGGAGAAGAATCATGAAACATGTGGAGAAACCCAGAAATACACCAGAAAATGACTGTATTTTCTATTATAATTTTGTAGCATGCCTTTACAACAACTCAACTCTCCTAAAATGAGAGGAGAGCCCTCTTCATAGTTTCCAAAAAAATAAAATAAGTGGCCAAGATTCTATTCTATTGCGTGGCCAAGATTCACTTTACAATAGGGTTTCACCTACCCCCAAATATATTACATTTATTAATTCATTCTTATCTTTTCCCTGTTTCGTCCTCTAGTGACAACACTATAGTGATTTCATCCTTTAGCTATTCACCCTTTGTTGTAGCTATTCTCTGAGGAATTCTTCATCGATGATATGGTTTCCTTCACATTTCTTCAATGCTGCATACTCTTTGAAGTTTAGGATCAACGGCTGGAGCTTATCCACCTCCATGATGTCTGATCGTAGCACTTGGTAGCTCCATTCCTGGGAATTTCTGATGAGTTTCTTCCTATCCTGTTCATACTTGGCTGCACTATCCCTAAAAAGCTCAGACTGAGTGAAGGCATGGGCTGCAAAACTCATGAAATCCGTGGTGACCTCAATTGACATCGCATCTTCCATGATTTTTAAGATGTGGGGCTTTATACTTTTTGGATTGATCTCGACCACAGGCACCTCGTACCCCACCGTTATTTTGAGGTACCATGCACACTCTTCTCTAAAATCCCTTGCCCATTCGATGTCCAACGCTATCCACTCAATTATATGCTTCAACCTTTTCCTTCTGTGATTGAAATCTCGCTTCTAGACATCCACTAACGAGTGGTCATCATCCTTGAAGGCAAGGTCCTTCTCCTAGACCTCATTTGGCAATGCGAGTATGGCCTCGATCTTTGGATAGGTTGCCTCATACTTCCTTAGGAACTCCTCATAGATTTGCCTCATGCCCTCAAGGGTCCTTTGCACTTCGAGGAACTTATTTGTTGTCTGGACACCCAAATTGATGCTTGTGTTTCCCATGTCTAAGACCCGTCAAAACCAATTTTTTGTAGTCTTGTCTAAGTTTCTTCTTTTTTCTAACTTGTTAATTTGTTGCTGAGATAACAACCGTGGTAGAGTTGATGACGCGGTGGGTTGTTCATCTGGGGATGACCACTATTGAATATAGGCCATTAGATCGACCACTTGTTCCTTGAGCTCCTCGTTTGAAATCTTATCCTGTTGGATAAGGTGTACCACCGTGGCAACCGACTCCTGGAGGTGATCAACCTTTTGTTCCCTCATTGCCACTCCTAATTCAATGGTGGAGAGGCTATAAATTATCCCCTATTCTCCAACCACCGGTGTTGCTATCTGTACTACCCTAGATCCTGAGGAATCCATGGTCACCTTCAATTTGATCTTTGGTTTCTTCTCCCTCTTCTTGGTGCTTATTCGTGCTCTGGATAGTATGGCTTCTAGCCTTGCCTTAGGATCCTTTACGGTGGGAGTCTTTTGCTCTAGCTGCCTCTACAACCAATTGGATACTTGGGGCTTCTCCCTAGGTGGTTTACTTTGACTTCTGCTATCCCCTTTCTCGAGTTCAATGGCTCTAATGACAAGATCCTTCTCCTTAGTCCCCGCATTTTCTTTCTCCTCATCGGAGTCTTGTTCGAGCATTTCATGTCTAGTGGGGGACTCAGTATGCAACTGCTCTTTGGGTGGATCTTCTTTTTCAGCATCCCCCTCTTCTTCATTTTGATTATATTCATGCTCTTCGGGGTTCTCCTCTTGTTCATCCTCATGGAGGTATGTTTCCTTGTCGTGCTCTAGTGACTAGTGACGCCCCTCAGTCGAATATTTGCTACCCTCTGCCTCTTGAGAAGAAATCTCATCTTCACTTGCAAGCCGGTCCTTGGCTTCCTTATCTTCTATCTCTTTGAGCTGCTTGCCCCATTCTGCATTGAGCTCGGGGTAGTTTGATTCGCTTATAAATTTAGCATCCAGCTCTTCACTGCGCTCACTAGAGGACACATAAGCTACCTCGTCTATTTCCCGGTGTTCAAACAATGGATGTTCGTGGTACTCAAATTCCTCATCCTTCAACCTTATTGTAGCCTCTAGCTATCGTCGCTCAAGCTCATTTGATATTTGCATTGTTGCCTCCATCTTCGGTGGTTCAGTAGAGGGCGAGGGAGCTAGAGCGTAGGCCATAGCCTAAGCTATTGCAGCCTGAACCATTGGATTAGTAAGCATCCCCAAAATCTTAGAAGGTAAGTTTTGCATGTACTTCACAAAGGACTCTGGGAGGCTAAGAGCAGGTGTCATAGTAGCGAAAGTAGAGGGAAGGGAAGGAGACAAAGAGGAAGAGGAGATTGGTGAGGTCGTGGCGGATGATGAATCCATGGGAATAATCTGCAAGATTGGAGGAGTGGAAGCAAGGTGGATAGAGATGTCCACCACAAGCAGGTAGGAAACGGAAACTGCAAGGGAAGTAAGTGGGGCAGGGGCAGCAGCAGTAGTAGTAGTAGGTGAAGCTTTGTGCATCATAATCGTCCCTATGCCCCTTGTTTTTCTCTTCTTCTTGGAAGGCTCAGGCTCAAAAGACTTATGGGAAAAGACCTTTGGCTTGGGTAGCTATTCATAGACCTCTTTTCTCTTTTTGGTCTTGACTGATGGTGGTGTGTTAGATGTTTCCCTAGTTGCAGCGATAGCTGCCCCTCTATCGGAGCCACTTGGTTCACTTTTCAGTCCCTTGAATGTCAAGGCAACTCCCTGTTGTAACAATTGGGCTACCTTTTGGTCGATCCATGCCCTTGTTCTAATCTCAATGGGCCTAGTGAGTATGTTCATGTCATCAAGCTCTGGGTCATTCCACTCAATCGTAGGCAGCGACAAATTGGTGACAACATCATAGCCTGGGTCGATCACCGTATCCTCATCCTCCTCAAGCTGGTCAGAGACTGGACACAAGTTTATCCTTCGCACATAGATGGCAGTCATGCACATGTACTACCACAACCACACCTCAAGATCATCCTTGTGGTTGGCCCAAAAGTCTTCGACATTGTGGAGGTGGGCATACTCTCATCCTAGTACCTTCTTGATGTGTCCATATGGGTCCATTCAAGGCTGAGTTGTTTATTGATGAAAGTTGTACTTGACCAACTCCCTTTCTGA
Source organism: Sequoiadendron giganteum (assembly GCA_007115665.2). Classification (NCBI taxonomy): domain Eukaryota; kingdom Viridiplantae; phylum Streptophyta; class Pinopsida; order Cupressales; family Cupressaceae; genus Sequoiadendron; species Sequoiadendron giganteum. Next base: position 638,973,807 of record CM021103.1, on the reverse strand, counting down.
ATACCTCGCACACTGGGAGGTATGAATTTTGTAAATTCTTTGACTGAGCCCAATGGGGTAAGGCGTGCCTACTAGATGCTTGTTACTCAAAATGTTATGAATGTGCCTTAGCTGCCAAGTTAGCTCCAAAAGAATAATCAAATCGTTGGGGTACCGGGGCAGCTTGTTTGGTCTTTTGGTGAATCCCTGGGCGCGGATGTATGTGAACTTTGGGAATTGAATGTAGAGGAAAGCAAATTTCCAGAGGAGGGCTCTGGCACTATTAGAAATTCTCCTTTGAAAGTTGCCTCCTAGGGGCCAAATGATGTGGGTGATGAATGCATCGTTCACCTGATAGTAATGCTTTTTGAAATTTCAGAACTATAACTGAGGTTACTAATCATAAGGTTTGAGCTCTACCCCTAATGGATCACAGGGCACCACTGCCAATCCCTGATAATGCTACCGATCAGTGAGGGAATACACCAAGTAGGAGGTCATGAAGAACTTGGAGGTCTTCTTCATAATTGTAAACTGCTCGTGGAAGTAGTCACTGATTATCTCTCTCCAATAGAAGGTGACGCCATCGCCATAGAGAATCTGCTCTACGAAATAGAACATCCACTCTTGGAAGAAGGCCATAGCAGGAAGGCCCATTACTCAGCTTAGCAGAGTCACGAGGTAATGTAATCCTCGAAGAAATCGCTGCTAAAAATCTCCTGAGGAAGCTTACCAGCACTGCCCCTCTTATCCTTTGAACAATACTGGTTGATTAGCTTCTTGCACTTCAACGGATCTTGCTCCCATAGTTCATTGCACTCCTCAATGGTGGGGGTCTCCATGCTCTTGAAGATAGGAATGTGGAAAGTTGTTGTTATACCCGACAGGGACATGTCTAAAAGGATATTTCATTCCCGATCCACTATAGTTTCGGTCTCCTCCTGATATGCTTCCATGAATGCCATTACCAGTTCTAGGGCCGCCAAGGCCGGCGGGAAGCCTACAAATTTGGCAATTCCACTGCTCTTTATCAATTTTGCATTCTTTGTCTTAGGGTTCATCCTGAACCTTTGTATGAATTTGTCAACATCGACCTGGCTGATGTTGGTATCTATGACATCTCTCCAAAGAGAGGTGACTCTGGATTGTATGGGGACCCCTTAGAACTTGTACTTCATCATGTCCTTGTCCTCCTTGCTTCGAGGTGTCTTGGCTACTCCTTTCCCTTTCTCCTTGGAGGCACCAGAAGTTTCTGCCCCGGATTTCGTAAATCCTGCACAAAGGGCGTGAATCAGTAACAATAAATTTGACAAAATGGCTCCGAACAAGTCCCTGCACATCAAGATTAGCTCTGCCATCATCATTCATATTCAATAAGTACGTAATACTTGATACTTCATCATTAGCAAGCAAGGCAAACAAACCGGGTTCCTAGGGCTGGAATTCCCTTAGCAGAATGTCGTTTAAAAGGGAAAATTGAGGATGGAACTCCCAAAGGCATTCCTCGATGTTGGATTTGTTCAATTGAAGGTTGGTGAGAAGGAAGACCTAATTTTAGCAAGTGGGTTGAAATTCATTTTGGATTTGGAGGTCATTTGATCCTTCATTTAGGAGTTCGGGCATCAGATTCAGGACAACCATTTGAAACGGTGCAGGAGAGATGGAACTTCAGGAGTCAGAATCCAGGTCTCAGATTGTCGTCACTAGGAAGCGGCTATGGGTTAGCCATTCGAAATGGCGAAATGGAGGTAGAATCCCGGGAGGGGAATCCCGGAGGGCAATTTCTGGAGATGGTCAGATCAAGACTCGGGACAGCCAGACGACGATCAAAGGATTGGGACTCGGAGGTCGAGAAGCTATCCTAAATTCGCCATTAGAATGATGCCAGTGGAACGGAATCCCTAGAGGGGAATTCTGGTGGTCAGAATCTGAAAGAAGCTCAGGTCCAAGAGTTTATCTGAATTTTGGTTTTGGCGGGCAGTGGACCAAGGTCCGAGAGTCGGGAAGACATCCCAGGATGGCCGTTTGGAATGGTGAACTCGACACGAAATTCTGAGGATGGAATTTCAGAGGTCAAGGTATGGGTGATTTTGGATTTTAATGGGACCGGTCAAAAATTGGAACAGACTTTGCGTGGTGGGGACTCGAGGTCTGGAAAGCCACATGAGGAAGGCCATTCAGAACAACAAAATCAACACAAAATTCTGAGTGTTGAATCCTGAGGCTATTTTGATCTTTAATTGGTTTTTGACTTTTTCTTCCAATTCTTCACATGGACTTCGTGTGTCTGGGGTCTAGAGGTTGGGAAGATGCTCGAGTGAGGCCATTTAGAATGGTGAGGGCACAACGGAATCCTACAAGGAGAAATCTGGAGGCCGGGGTCCAAGGTGGGTTCAGCCACATGATGTTTTGAAGTTGTTGAGTTTGCGGATGGCCACAGGAAGGCCCAGACCATGGAGATGCCGGTGAGTATTCTGGAGAACGGTCACAGCGAGGTTAGGTTCCAGATCAAGTTTCAAGACCTCAAACTATCGATTTTTGAATTTCTAAAACATGGGTGTTTAGGGGAGGGCATCAATTTACCTAGTTTTAAACCCAACTTTACATTTTCATGCTCAAGACTTGGAATTTCACAAAAAGGAAGGATGAGGTGCTTGGATAGCAAACCTACCTCAAGATCTTGAAGAATAGACTGTTGAATGCACGGGCGACATCGGAGAAAGGTGCTCAGACTATGGGACGGAAAATGTCGGACGCCGGAGAGTTCTTTAAATTTCCTATCATTCGAGTGGTTGATAATGATGGCCAGAAATTTTTCTTAAATAGCCAAAACGACCATTAAAACAACATTAATTTCCCTTGTACAATGACAGGAAAGTTGGTGGATTCAAATTACAGACGGTGGCGAGCGACTTGGAGTTTGGCGGCTGGGAAGCTGTCTAGCCGTGGCTGTCGGAATGACAAAGTCCAAGAGGAATTCTAGGAGGGGAAACCCAAGTTCTGGGGTCCGGGTCCTAGAAAGATGTGGCGCCACCACCATTCGAAAGGGAAAAACCAAGGTGGAAATCCGACAGGGGAAAACTGAGTGTCCGGGCCTAGAGGGTGCAGCGGACGCTAGAAAAGGTGTTCTAACAAGGGAAACCCGAATTAGCCTTAGATTTAGCATTTTTCAAAAGGGGCAATTTTGGTCAAGCTTAAAATACGACTTTGGGGAATGTGCTGACCTTTTAGGGCACAAAAATGGGGCATGCGAAATGAGGCAAAACAAAAGGGACCCGACAATCGAAAAAGAGGAAAGAGAGGGTCCCCGTTCCGAATGGGGTGTGTGTGCAATAGGCACAACACACACCTATCAACCTAGAAGAGGCTTATGGCCAAGGCTTTAAAATATTAACTAAGCAAGGATGTGACATAAATAATGAACATGAAATTCACAAAATTTTAGAGCAACTTCCTATTGAAGATACTAAAGGACTAGGATATCAAAATCCTTATTCCCCCACATCTTCTAAGGATATAAATTTCCTCCCTCATAATAGTGAAGTAATATCTCACAAGGATGATAGGATTAAATTTTGTTCTCCTCCTTCAACAAGCACACAACAAAGGCCTTATAAACTCAAGAAGATAAAATTCCCTTGTCCCATGTCTCTCACTAAAAGGTGCTTACACATACATCTTAATAAAGGACTCTTAACATTACCACCCATTAAAGAAAATACAAATCTAAAACATAAGAACACAAACATGTCTCATTTTCAATATCATAGAGTTCTTGGGCATAACACTGATCAGTGTCATGCTTTAAGGAGGATACTTGAAAAATTTGATATGATAAAGATCATCCCTTAAAGAATGCACTTTTCTCCTTGTCATGTAATAGTTGTAGGATCGTAGCATACTCACTATTACATGTTTAAAATTCATTGCAAATCATTTCCTTTATTGCAAGGAGCTCATTCTCATCACTCATCTCGGCTCATCCTTTCATTGCAATTAACTGGGGCAAGGGTTTAGATAGCCTTGTCCTAGTTTGTCACTTGATGTAGTACCCTTGTCCAGTTATCCACCTTCCGCATATACTAATCAATATTGGGATGTAGAAGACCTTCTAATAGGTTGACTCATGTGTTCCTTACTCGGCTTGTCTTTTTTTTCTTTTCATGTTTCTTTGTGTGATTGCATGTGCATAATGTGATCCCCCATATTGTTTTGTATGATTTATATTTTCATGTGCATTCCTCTATTTGTATCTACATTCTTCTATATGTTGTAAACATTTATCTTTTATTTTGTCTTGTGTTTTCCTGTTGGGGATGACACAAGGCATCAAGACATTTAGGTCTCCTCCATGTTGACCCAAAATATTTTTCTTTATTTTCGCTCTCTATATGTCATTCTTCCTGTTCTGTGAATATTTGGGGAATGATCACATTTTTGAGCTCTATAATCACATTATAGCAAAGATATATTAACCTTGAATCCATATATCGCTTGTTTGGGATTTCATTTTGGGGGTAACCCCTTCCTCTCTTTTTCATGATGTAGCTTCATTTGGAAACATATGACTTAGCATAGGACCTTCTGAATAAGCTCTCATGTCCTCTTTATTGATAGCATTGATTATTTTCTACTTTAAAGTAAATTACTCACAAAAATGGTGCTAGTAATTTATTTATAATGGTGGCATACATTGGCATTATTATTTTTAAATTTTTTGACATTCCTTATGTTTCATTGTGCAATTTTATTTCTTCTTGTGATGCATCTTTTTCTTGGTGGTGTCATTGGGTTTGATGTCCTCTCAGAGTGATATATCTTGGCATACAACTTTCCTCTTAGTGGTGATTCTATGTGTTGCATTCCCTAAGTTTAAAATTTCTCATCCTTGACTTGTCCTCTTGGAGATATTAGGCATGATGTTCCCTAAGATGAGACCTTACATGAACTATGAAAATTCCTTTTGAAAAAAAATTATTCATATTTTGTTCATAATTGTTTAGCATAATACAACTTGTTAACCTTGTGAAGCTTGAAGTTTTTGTTTTGTGTTGTAAAGCCTTATCAGAGTTATCAAAAGGATAGCTTTGGTGTGGTTGGTAAAGTGAGATCCTATAGACCTAGAATGACTTTCTCACTAAGCCACTTTTTGGGGGCTCACCTAGTGGATAGATTGAGGTTCCATTAGCTTGGAGTGAAGGTGCATTATTGTTTTCATAGTGGAAATCACGTTCTACTTGTGAACATTTTTTTGGAAAAACAATTGAGACATGTTCCACATCGCGTTGGATAGTTAAGGCTTGATCCACCCTTTTCTTTTGGACAAATAGCTAAGGTGTGTTCCACATCGTGTTGGAAAGTCGAGGCTTGATCCACCTTTTTCTTTTTTCTTTAATTTTTAGTCTTTGATGTTGTATGATTGAGTAATCTTCTTGTTGTTTTTTCATACATATGTTTTTAATGTCTACTTTAGTGTGAGTTTGATGCAAGGTCATCCTCTCACTAAAGTGGGGGATAAATGTTGTGTAGAAAAATGTATCCCTTTCCATTTTTGCATGTGATTGGGCCCTCCTAGTTAATTTGGACTTAATTGTGCCTTATTTTGTTGTTGTAAAGTACACCCCTTTACACTTTCACACTTATTTAGGTATCTAATTGATTGAGCTTAATTTTCCTTAATTGGCCCCTTTAATTCATTTACCAAGCCTACTTTATTACATTTTAAGAAGAGGAAACCTGACATTCATTAATTCCTTAACATAACACTTCTCATTGAGCAATGTGTGTCATAGGTTTAGGGACCTAGAATCCATTCGCCCATGGGTGAATGGGTCCTCTCTTAGACCTAGGACCTAAATTTAAATTATTTTTTTGGTAGTATTTTAATATATTCAAATGGAGGATTGTGATATTTGGATTTTGAGAAATTGAAGATACATATATAAATATAAGGTTATTTCATAAGGCTTCACCTAGAATTTTCAAGAAAGCAACCTAGCATTTTCAAGATCTAAAAGAGAAATTTCAAGAGAATTTCAAGAGCAATTCAAGGAATTCAAGAGTCAATTTATTGAACATTTATTGCATAAATCAAGATCTAATTGTCATGTCAAAGTCTTCTTGCATCATGCATGTTATTGGAGCTAAATGATGATGTAGGTTTCATGATCTATTCAATCATTCAAAGCATTATTTCAAGTCAATATTCAAGGTTCAATATCCACATCCATTGAATCCATTTCATGCAAATCATAGATTTACATTCCAAGGTTTATTCAAGGGTTTATTGAGTGGTAAAATTTCTTTTTTCATTCTTCACTTCCTTTTTCATGTTTTTATTCATTTCAAGGTTCAATTACCAAAATGAGGTTTGACCAAGGAAAAACCCAATTCACCAAAAACAAAAAAAAATTCCCTCTTGATTTGTGATTGTAGATTTAGGTGGAAGAAATCTTGAAGATCTCTTGAAGAGAAAAATTGAAGAACTTTTCAAAGTTGCAAAAATTTTCATCTCATGAAAACTCACAACAATTATTTCTGGCTTCTGGAACCTGCAACCTAGACAAATTGGAAGATCTAGATCTATAGTAGAGGATATCGAAAGTTGTAGAAAAACCCTAACTCAGAACCCATTTTCCCTTGGGTAAATGAGTCCTAGATCAGCTTCAAAAACCATTTTTTGGTGAAAGATACATTCAAATCTACCTCTCTCTGATCTGCACTTTATTTTCTAGTTCTATTAGTATTGAGTTTAATTTTCAAGATCCAAGTGTTAGATTTCAATTTGGTATTGATTTATTATTTTTAGTTTTTCTCCCCAAAAAGTTGTTTGACCAAGAGCCTCATATTGACACAAAAAGGAAATCTATAGATTCTCACCTTAATTTGATTCACCTAAGGGTTTTTAGTCAATTTGAGGTGGGGATCTCATTTCCTAATGAAATAGAAGGAGAAATAGGTCCCTAAGTGGTTCATCAATCCCATTTTGGTAACCCACCTACTTTCTCTTTATTTCAATAGATTTTTCAGGATGCTTAGCTAAGTGGATTATATCGTTAACAAAATTTGACCTTAATTTTTTCTCCCAAAAATAAATCAAGGTTCAAGCATTGATCAACCATTTAGTTAATACTCCTTCACCATTAAGATTGCCAAACCAAAAATCATTCCATAATTAGAATTTCTTGAAAGTAGATGAGAATAAAACATGGGAGTTGTATTTTGATGGTTCTAAGTGTTGAGTTGGTTCTGGAGTGAGGGTCAAATTAATATCACCTTTGGGAAAGCCAATTCTCTTATCTTTTCACCTAAACTTCCTATGTATAAAAAACACTACAATGTATGAGGCCCTTATTGTTGGGATATGCATGACCTTGTCCTTATATGTAAACATATTCGTATCTTTGGTGATTCTTAGTTTATTATTAAATAAATTAATAGGTCTTATCAAGCAAAACATGCCAAGTTATCACAATATAAAGATCTCATAATGACATTGCTAGATTGTATGTGAATGCAATGGCAAGCACTACTTCCCTTGTGTCTCTCGAAGATTCTTCCACGGACTTCACATTCACTATACATACTCTTACAAACCCATCCATAGATGAAAAGATGAAGGAAACATTAGTTTCCAATAATGAAACTTCTAGTAAATGGTATGCACCGATATTTAATTATCTAAAATTAAAACTGTCCCACAAAAGGATAATTGACATGTGAATGCAATCGAAAACACTAATTTCCTTACATCTCTTGAAGATTCTTTCATGAACTTCACATTCACTATCCATACTCTTACAAAAAAATCCATAGATGAAAATATGAAGGAAAAATTAGTTGGCAATATTGAAACTTCTAGTGAATAGTATGCACAATATTTAATTATCTAAAAGAAGGTACCTTTCATGAACCAACTGCCAAGAACACCAAAGCTAATATATGAAATCTTGTAGCTCGATATATAATCCTAGTTACAGATGTGTTGTATATACAATCATTTGATGGTATTCTTCTTTGATGCCTTAAACAATATTAAATTCCTATAGCCCTTAAGAAAGGTCACGTGGGTGCTTGCAAAGGAATTTTGGAGGAAGATCATTAGTTCAAAAGTTAATCCGCATAGGATACTATTGGAAAAACATGGAACAAGATTATTTTGATCATGTTAAGAAATTTCATAAATTTCAAGAGCATAGTGTGAACCCCAATCCTTATACTTGCACAAACATGGAAAACAAGCACAATATTAGATCAATATGCAAGTTAAGACAAAGATTCCCCATGAAATCCATCCACAATTCTCAATAATATGAAAAATGAAGAACAAACATAAAAGATAAATGAAATCCTAATTAAGCAATGCAAACACTTGATCCCATGGGGGAATTGGTGCCCATTATGTGTAGAAATTGGCCCTTTACCAACTCCTTTTTTGCAATGTTGATGAGTGATCCACTTTGATGAAGATTCAATCAAACTCCATGATGAAAAATATGCATAACCTAGCTAAGATTTTGATGAAATGGATGAAACTAGATGTTGCTTGAGGATGAAGTTGAGTATAGTAATTTTACTCAAGTTGTGGATGATATTGCAATAGAGGAAGCTTCTATTTATATATTTGAAGGATTTGGGTGAATATGGGACAAAATACCAACCAATGAGAGAATGCCACTTTTCCACATGTGATTGGAGGAGGAATGAGCACATTTTGATCACTGTGCATGATAAATGCTATGAGATTCAAATTTGAAATTTGAATGTGACATGTTTAGAGGGAAGGGAAATGGAGTTAATGTCACTTGGCTCAATGCACAAGGACATGTAAGAGTGAATGCTTTGTTGGAAGGACAAATCCACTTGGATTTGAATTCAAATTTGAAAGAATATTCCTCCCTTATTCCATGTTGAGAGAAAATAGGCAATTTAATAAATCAAAGTAATTGATTTATTGTGCAAGTTGCATTCTCTAGAGAATGTGACATATTTTAGGATTAAATTAATCAAAGATTAATTAATTTAATGAGGAATTAGGAGATGCGACAATTTAGACTTAAATTTACGAGTTGATTTAAATCAAATTGAGAGGAAGGGTTTAATTAAATAGATGTTTTGATTTCTTTAACTAAAGGGGGTAATGTTAGATTAAATCAAATAAGGTTTTAATTTATTCAATTTAATAAGAGGACTTTAGAGATTTAATTTAAATAAAATGAATTATTTAAATGAACAAAGATAGAGGATTAATGTAATTAAATTGATTAATTTAACCATCAGGGGAGAGACCTAATTAAATAAATATTGATTTATTTAATTAAGAGATGGAAAGTGATGATAAGCTGATAGTATGATTTAGGATGAAATAATGTTAGTAATCAGGATCAAGTGTGTTGGTCAATTTTCCATGTCTACATTTTGCCCCTCATTGAAGCAATGCACTTGTTGTATTGGTTCAAAGAAAAAAACTGTTCCGATCAAAAGTTCAAAAAAATTCTAATTTTTTCGACGCCCCACTATTGCCCCAACAAAAGGATTATGCTGATATGTTGCCTCCTCGAAAGATCAGATGAAAATTTTGATTATTGGATGATCTCGCGAAAAAAGAGGACTAGGTGCCCGATAGGTCCAAAAATGCCCCAGAATGCCAAAAAAAGCGTTAAAATGCCAAAAAAGATGCAACATGGCCCTTGATTGGGAAAAAATGGGATCGGGGGACCAAGACCCTAGCTGGATTGTCAAATTAGGTCAAAAAACCCTAATTGGCAGGCTTAAATAGACCTTGAGGGGTCACTTCCAATTCATTTGCACACTTAGCCTTTAGAGATTCTTGCATTTTGAGCTCTAAGTCCTGATCAAGATGGCACAACAACAGCTTCCCAGGCATGTGTCAGAGAGGGTACAAGTGCACTAGTGACCAGTCGATGTAGGACCCATGGTATGTACCCCTATCCCGACCTTTAATTTTCTCATTTTACAAGAATTTAATAGGGTTCGAGTCAACTTTAGGTCAAGAGGTGCTATATAGTATCGCTGCAAATTCTTAATTTGTGTCGCACGACCTCAAATAGCATTGCATAAGAAAATAATGCCACCGTGGGCTAGTTAGGAAATTAGGGTTTTCTTTCAAACTCCGCTACATATGAAAATTGGATCGCGCGACGTAGTTTGGAATTAGGGATTTGAGCACAAAGTTAGCCATAAGTGCAAATCATACCACGCAACATAGTTTTGATTTAGGGATTTGAGCACAAAGTCAACCGCACTTGCAAATCAGACCACACAACGTACTTAGGAATTTAGGATGTGTTAAAATTTGTCACGGCGATGCAATCTAGAACTTTACAAACTATGTTATATTTGCAAATAATGCCACTTTTGTTGTTTCAAATGTGAAAAGCTGACGCGGGAGGCAGATTTTTTTATGAGACTTGACGTGATGGTTTCCCTTGTGCAGGAGGACCTTGATATACTTCACCTGAGCGAGCACTGATGGCCAGTGTTGCAGAGATTATAGGGTATGCACATATTCCTTTAGGAGCAACTTGGTATTCTCGGCCTCTGGTTTGTTGTGTATGTTCCCCCTGTTTGGACCCACTTGGGTATGATAACAACTTTGGCCAAGCGGTGGCACAGTGAGACCTCTTCTTTCCATCTTCCTACTAGTGAGGCCACCATCAATATTGAGGATTTGTGGCGTATCCTACGACTACCCATCCATGGAGCTAGAGTTATTTATGATCTAGATTTCGGTAGGGATGCTTTCTTTGATGTGATGGGTCTTGATGTGATCCATTTTTCTGATGGATAGATTGACTTGGAGAGATATCGAGGCTTAGTGCCCACCTACAGGTTGATTGTTGCAACCATCATTTTAGTTCTTGTGGCACCAAATCGGCGAGGCTGATACTTTAGTTCAGGCTGGGGACTGGCATGGGATCGAATGGTCATCCAAAAAGAGTGCTTTGCTTGGGGGCCAGTGATGTTGGCTTCCTTATATAGGGATTTTCATGAGTTTGCATATCTTGATAGAAGGGCTCTCGAGGTCGGAGTTACTTTGCTACATATTAGGGCATGGGAGCGGATTCTAGTGCTTCATCTGGATGTCACACTGATTGTTCTATATTTTGATGATCTTGTCATTTAGTGATATGGGGGAGTTCAGATTCATTTTACTCACATAGGTACCAGAGGCATCGCCCATTGACGATGAGTTCTTGATGAGATGCAAGAGTTTGTTTCAAGGCCCTGGATGGATATAGGCCCATGGTATGATGATCTCGAGTAGTTGTTCTTTGTTCGGTAGGATAGATGGATGCAGGGCCGAGAGAACACCATGATAGAGCAGTATCTTCAAGATAGGGTGGCCCAAAAGTTTGATGAGATTCAGGATAGGCCGGACGATCGGTACGTGGTGATCTTTTCCCATAGTATGAGAGAGATAGCATGGGGTCAGCTGATTCCAACACCAGAGGTAGTAGCCTTGTTTAGGCAGCTAGTGGCTAGGCCATGGCCATATGATCAAGGGTTGGAAAATGTAGGGGTTACCCAGGCTTACTGAGCTTGGTTCAAGCCTCCTTTTTGATTGATAGTTCCAAGCATAGTTCTTCTGCAATGGAGGCTGAGAGGCAAGTATGCTAGCAAAGGCAGGGGACAGGGAGGCAAAGGTGATGGTCACAAATATGGTGATGGGGACAAGGGAGGAGGTGGCCCTCCTCCACATCAGACACCACCAAGGGACTTGGCACCCCCACAGGCTGCGACACCACCACGGGTAGAGATTCATGAGATTCTTGAACAAGATGATCAACCCAGAGATGGGGATAGAGCAATCCCAGAACAGTAGCCACTAGGGCAGCCCAATCATAGAGATGTACTTATCCAATAGTTGCAAGGGAAGATACAAATTTTGATAGCCGAGAGAGATCAAGCTCGACAGCAGGTTTTGGTGGTTACTATAGAGAGGGACCAGGCTCGATTCGAGAGGGATTAGGAGATTGGTCAGCGGAGTCAGCTGGAGAGTATAGCCTCATTCGCGTAGGGCCGATCAATATCCTTGAGGGAATATTGAGAGGTGGTTAGAGAGGCCGAGTACTATGAGAAACATTATAGATAGGCGATTCCACCTGGTCGAGTGTCGGACTATTCACAACAGACGGGGATGAGGCCTCCCAAGGACCATGGTGAGAGGCAGGTAGGAGAGGGCAACAACCATCAGGGTTAGCTCTTTGATCACAAACAATTTTTCATTTTTGATCCATGGGCCCTGATTATTGCCCCTATTGTATCATGTACTTTGATGTATACACTTGATCTGATTTTTGTATCATGACAATTGTACATTTTTTATGATATGCATGATATGATCCTACTTATGATGTACGATGTATGGATGCATTTTAATTTCCTATGTACAATGAGATGTTATGAAATGATTTTAATTTATACTCATGCAATATGGTGTATGTTGATGATTATGGATGAATCTCTTTTTGGATTTTTCTATGCACTTTGATGACAATCATATGGATGCAATGCATGTAATTTATTACGCATTGTTGTGCAAATAATTGATGATGCAAATGATATGTGACTAATTATGTAATGATAATGGATGCTAATGATTTCTATTACGCCCTTAATGATTCATGTAATGTATTATATGAAATGAATGTAATGTAATGATTTCTTCAGATACTTAGAATAACAAATCTATATTATTCCTCACAACTTAAGATGATGATAATGCAAGATGATATGATGTGGTATGATCTATATGATATGATATGCACTTATGCTGATGATTTTATGGATACAGGGTGGATGCATTAGTGATGTTTTGATTAATTGTCATGGTACCATGTTAGTATGGAAAGAAGATAGAAGAAAAGAGATCCAATAACTCAATAAATGTTGATACTTTTCTTATTAGGAGTCCATATTTTTAAAGGGCCAATTACTTTATGTTTGATAACACACCTAGGTACGATGCATCAAGGTATAAAGAAATAGGATTACATTGTACTTAGTGTGATGGACTTTGACTCGTCAATTAGATAGGAGTATTCATGTTCACACTTAGCATATGGTACCTTATTCAGGATGTAGTTCATATATTCTAAACATCTCAAACCAAAACATAGAAAAGCAAGCCTTCTTATGTGGTCAACAAGACACTTAAAACATCTTCCCTACAAACCAAAATAATGTACACATGAAATAAGTTATTTTACAAGAGTATCCAACAAGCACAGTAGATAAAAAAAGAAGATAATGATCATTTCCCCATTCCTTTCTCTCTAAACTTGTTTTGTTTAGGCATCATCGAGAGGTACTTGGAATGAGCGCAAAATAAGAAAAGTCAAAAACACCAGACAAAGTAAACAAACAAGCTAATGTTCTTCGTACCACTAGCCAAGGCTAAACTAAGGTGATAACTGATGTTGATGTCCATTGTAGGTAGGATTCATCCTAGGACATGTTGTGATCAGGGTTTTGATGAGATTGATTGAATAAAATATTGATACTCTAAGTTGATCAACTTGCTTGCTTACTCACCTAGACTTGAGACTTTCATGATTAGGGTGTTCACTTTCAAACCTGGTAGACATGCTCCTGAATAACTCACCAAAGGATGAAGGTGATTATTGATTTATCATGAGTGATGATTATTTTGGGTGAGAGCGAGATGAGACAGGTGCACCATTTTGGGTTTTTTTTTTTCAAATATTTTGAGGTTGTTTTTGTTATTTTCAAGATGTTTTACAATTGTTTTTGGTATTTTCGAGATTTTGACCAAGAGACTGATTTAAAGACCTATCCTAGGGGTATTAGGAGCTGATCAATAGATTATCCTTGCCTATGTTATACACGCAGAGACCACATAGTTTGACTGACGACAAACTCAATTCAATGATGAGAGAAAGGGGCAAATAGATTGCCAAATTGCGACGGATACCTAAAGGACTGACCTAGGGTGTCTCAGGGGATGATCAAAGATTAACCTTGCCTACGTTCAAGCTCAGAGATGACGTAGTTTAGACAACGACTCTAATTTTTATTTTTTAGATTTTCGACATGGTTTAGATTTTGAATGATTTGGATGTTTTTTGGATTTTTGATTTTTTGAATGTTTTTGAATTTTTTATTTTTTTGAATGTTTTTGGATTTTTGATGGATTTAAGGAAGATCACAAGAATATACACAAATCTGATCCAATGCAGGTATAAGAAGATGCCCCCAGCATGATGTGATAGACTACTTCGATATAGGCAAGACAAACTAACCTTAGGAATATGCCAAGTAGTGCTAGGGTGGAACATGATACGAGCACAAGATCAAGCTATGGTATGGTTGCAAATGGATGGGTGGAAGGATAGATGGAGTGTAGTGGATAAGTGAATGCACGCAATAGGCTATGAAGATCCTGGTGGATGTAGAGTGCTTTATTTGCGCTTGGCGCCTATTTTCAAGGTTTTCACCAAGGTACTTGTCCAAAGCGCCACCGAAGTGGTTTTCACTAGAGGATGATTTTTTTCTTTATTATTTTCAATCATTTTTCTGATTTTTTTGGATTATTGTATTTTTTGGATTTTTTTGTTGCCATTGAGATGCCTGTTTGTCAGGTTTTCATCTAGGTGATCATTTTTTCAAGATATTTTCTGATTTTTTTGTATTTTTGGTTTTATACCTTGAAAGAATTTTAGGCAATTTTTTTTTTGAGATGGGAGCTATTCAGGGGCTCCTGCAGAGGCTCGCCTTCCAGTGTTGATAGTCGATATGCCCCTGATTTATAGCTTGTTGTGATGATGAAAGGTCCCAACCATTTGGGCTGAAATTTTCCTTTGCTTTTGGGATTGGGCACATTCTTTTGATTTTCTTTTAGCACAAGTTCACAAACTTGGAAGGTTCACCTTCTGATCTTCTTATTGTAGTTGCGCTTTAGGCAGTTTTGATAGACATGTAGATGATTGAGGGAATCCATGTGTCGTTCATCTACTAACTCCACCTCATTTAACCTTGAAACCCGATATTCCTCATTTGTAATGAGGTTTTGCAGTGGTATCCTTAATGATGGGATCTTGATCTTGATTGGGAGGATGGCTTCTGATCCATAGACCAGGAGAATGGAGTGGCGCCTATTGGCATGTGAATGCTAGTGTGATAAGCCCATGTGGCAGGATTTAGCTAGAGATGCCAGTCATGACCAGAGTCATTTAGTGTTTTCTTAAGGATTTTCAAGATAGTTTTATTAGTGGCTTTTGCTTGGCCATTGGCTTGCAGGTAATACAGAGTGGAAAAGCGATGTTGGATATTGAATTTGTGGAAAAGGTCACACACATCCTGATTCTTGAAAGGTTTCCCATTATCAGAGATAATGGATTGAGGGACATCGTATTGGAAAATGAGATAGTTCAAGATGAACTTGGATATCTGGGTTTCGGATATGTAGGTCATGGGAATTACTTCAACCTACTTTGTAAAGTACTTCATGGTAGTGATGATGAATTTGTGGCCGTTGGACAAGGTGGGGTGATTTTTTCGATGAGATCAAGCCCCCACTGCAAAAAGGGCCAAGGTATAACAATAGGATAAAGCTCTTGAGCTGGTGCATGGATAAGGTCTCCATGTTGTTGGCACTATAAACACTTTATGAAAAATTCATGTGCCTCTCTTTCCATTGTTGGCCAGTAGTACCCGATCCTCAGTAGTTTCTTTGCCAAATTTATACCACTTAAGTGTGAACCACGCCATTGTGGACCTCAGTCAGAGTAGTCAGGACTTCCTCATGATTTAATCAACGCAAAAGGGTTCCTTCAATGCTCCTACGATAGAGAGTTTCTCCTAGGATGAAAAAATGTAAGGACCTTTTGACAAAGGCTCTTTTAAGGTTTGGGGTTATGTCAACTGGGAAGACTCCTATTCCTAGGTAGGTATAGATCTTGTGATACCAAATATCATCGGGACCAATGATTTCGCACACGAATTTAGACTCTAGTACCTCGAATGCTGGTATGAGAAGATGATCTACCATAAACTCTTGTTTTGGAACATTGTTGGGGATTTCCAAGAGTGATCCAATTGTGGCCATAGCATCTGCTGCTCTGTTGTTTTCTCTAGGTAGTTTTTCAAAGGTGACTTCAATGAAGAATTATTTGAGGCTCTCCACTAATTTCTTGTATGGAGTTAGCTTGTCGTCCTTTGTTTGGTACTCACCATTACTTGGTTAATGATGAGCTATGAATCTCCATAGACTTTGAGACCCATAATATGCCATTTTACTGTTATCCTTAACCCTATGATGAGAGCTTCATACTCTGCTATGTTGTTTGTGCATGGAATAGATAGTTTTTAGGATTTGGGTATACAATCTCCCTGGGGAGTGATCAAGAAGATTTCGGCACCTGACCCATATTATGTGTGTGACCCATTGAAATAAATCTTCCAATGATTTTCTATACTTATGTTGAAAATTAACTCATCCAAAAATTCTGAGATAAGTGGGTTGTCAGCATAAATTGGAGCTTCTACCAATTGGTCTACACTCGCTTGTCCTTTGATGGCCTTGCGCTCTAAATATTCTATGTCATGTTCCATCAATATCATTACCCACTTGGCTGTCCATCCTTTGAGAGTGGCCTTAGAGAGCGGGTATTTTAGTGGATCTATTTTTGCAATCAACTTGATCTGATGAGCCAACATGTAGTGTCTAAAATTTTGGGCTGCAAACACAACTGCTAGACAAGCCTTTTCTATTGGTGTTTAGTTGAGCTCATGCCCTACCATTGTCCTGCTAATGTAGTGTATTCCATTTTCATCCTGCTGAGCTAGGAGTGTGCCAAGAGTTGCTGCTATGGCTAGTATGTATAGAATTAGTGGTTTTCCTAGAATTGGTGGCATCAACACTGGTGGTGTAAGTAGATATTATTTTATTTTACTAAATGCCTGGTCACACTTGTCATCCCCTTTTATGTTACTCCCTTGTGAAGTAGATGTGAATATGGAATCTATTTATCTGCTAGTTATGCTATGAATCTGTGAATGGATTAGAGCCTTCCTTGTAGTCCTATGAGTTGTTTTAGTGTCCTAGGTGCTTCCATGTCGAGGATCGCCTTGACTTTGGTGGGATCCACTTCTATTCCTCTCATTAATACTATATATCCCAGGAGGTTCCTGATTGCACCCCAAAGACGCATTTCTTGGGATTAAGTCTAACTTTTTATTTTTCCAGTCTATCAAAGATGGCACTTAGAGCTGCTATGTGATCATGTCTTTTCCTTGACTTGGCCAAAATATTATCCACATAATCTTCCATAGTTTTGTGAATCATGTCATGAAAAATTAGTGTCATGGCCTTTTGATATGTCGCTCCTGCATTCTTTAGCCCAAATGGCATCATGTTCCAGTAGTAGGTGCCCTATGGACACGTAAACGTTGTCTTATGCTGGTCTTCATTTGCTATCATAATCTAGTTGTACCTTGAGAAGCCATCCATCAGTGATAGCATCTTGTGTCTGCCCATCATTTCCACTATCGTATCAATGTTGAGTAGTGGAAAGTCATCCTTAGGACATGCTTTGTTTAGGTCTCTAAAATCGGTGTAGATACAGATTCCCCCATTTGGTTTTGAAACAGGTACTATGTTGGACACCCATTCTGGATATTCAATTGGGCATATAGATCTGGAATCCAGGAGCTTCTGTAATTCCACCTTGACTAGCAAGGTTATTTGAGGGTGCATCTTTCTCAACTTTTATCTCACTGGATTTTCCCTTGGGTAGATAACTAAATGGTGAACCATGACTTTTGGATCGAGAACCAGCATGTCAGTGTAGGTCCATACAAAGTTCACCTTTCTTTCTCTTAGGAATTTTGCTAAGAGTTTTTGTTCTTCTGATAGAAGTGATTCAACATAGAAAGTGATGTGTGGTAGCTCTTTCATGCCCAGGTTGACAGGATTACACTATTATGCTAAGACTGTCGACCTTTCTTGATGAAGTGCAATATGGGGGAGATTGAATCCTTCCCCCTCTGGCACCTCGGAGAGGTTTTCACCATTGGATGCATCCTTTATTTTTACTATTATATGGTTAGAGAGTGCCATAGTGTGGTTTTCACTCAATGACCCTGAGCTTATTCTCATTCTTTTTCTTTTATGACTTAAGGACTCAATCGTCTCCCTGTAATATGCTTGTGTGTCCAGTGTGATTTTGAACCCAAATTTGTGATCTCCACATGGTATTGTATACCGTAATCCCAAGAATTTTGAGAGTGCCTCATCATTTTTGAATGTGTTTAGAATCGGTGGTCCTCATTGGTCGTAATCGATGAGTTGGGGATAAACTAGGTTTATCTTATGGGGTTGGTGGTCTGACTCGAAAGATGATGTGCTAATCATAAGTAAGGAGGATTCTTCAAAAAGTGTGGGTAGTCCCGCTATGGTATCCTCGTCATCACTACTACTACAAACATCAGTTATGTCGAAGATGAAATTATTCAGGGGCAAACCTGTGGATATGGGTAATTGAAGGGCTACTGCTGATAACTGAGGGGGGATCTGAGTGCTCTAATAGGGGTACCTCTACCACGTATAGTTATACTCAGAGGGGTACATCCAAGGCCAAGATTTCTCATTTGTCTTTCTACAATGATGGGCTCCAGTCACCCATCATTGTTCCTTCCAAGGCTTTCAAATATTAATGTATCCCATACCAAGCATCATCTATAGTCCTCTGCTAGCTTCATCCATGGATAAGGTGGGTGTAGGTCTTTCATCTTGGTATAGTGAGTTTGAAATGTTTCTTTCGTCCACATTTTCCTAACTTAGATCCCCTTAACAATGAAATCTAGAAGGGTTTTCCCTAAAAGTGTAGGCAAGAGTTTCAACTAATTGAGGTAACTCTCCTACAATAAAAGCATTCTTTCTCATTTTGTAATCTCCACACCCATTTTCTTGGATTATGAGCTTGATGTTAGATATGTCAGGGATGGAAGGTGTCTTTGTTGCAAAAGTGAAGGCAAGGTTAAATGGATCCACATAGGGAGTGGAGGGGCCTTCATCATTCTTTGGCACTTGGGGAACTTTATAGAACTTGGCCTCCAAATTTTTGAAATAGGCGAACGGCTCAGGATCACCATGTATTGTGACCTCCTCATTTTGGTATGAAAATTTGACACATTGGTGGAATGTTGAGATGGCCGCCTTCATTACATGGATCCATGGGCATCCTAGGAGGATGTTGTAGGGAAAATCAAGGTCGAGGACCTGACATGCAATTTCAATGGTAGCTAGCCCTACTTGGATTGGGATCTTGATAGTGCCTTGAGATATTATTTCTTGGTCATCATATGCTCTGATGGTAATGCCTTTTTTTTTGTTGATGGAGTCTTCTGAGATTCCCAATTTCTTTATAAGTTTAAGAATAAAAATATTGAGGCCTGCACCTCCATCCACCAAGACCCTTTTGACCTTTTTCTTGTGAACCAGGACTTGAAGGTGAAGTTCATGGTTGTGAGATGGCTGGGTGGGGAAATCTTGATCGGAAAAGGTGAGGAGATTTGGGGTGATGATGTTACCAACCATAGCCTGAAATTATTTTGCATCAAGATTAGTAGAGACAATGGATGCAGCTAATGCTTCATTAAGGATTTTCCTATGGGCGACATAAATTTTCAGTAACTCCATGATGGAGACCACAGCAGGGGTTCTTTTTAGCTGGTCAATGATGTTATAATCATAGGGAATGGATTTTATATTTGAGATGGGGGTGTTAGATGGTTGTGATGCCCCTGTAATAGTAGCCTTTCTGCCACATGTGGTGACTCCACAATTGGCATTAACTCCTTTGATGCTAATGACAGTGACCATTTCATCTATGCAAGCGACTATGCCTTCATATACAAGGTTTGCACTGGCATACTTTTGTTTCCCGTTTTTGTTTCCTTGGTTATTTCCCTTATTGTGATTGGGCATTAGATTTATGTATATTTTGAGATATTGATTGCCACTGGATTGCTTGACATTTATGATTTTGTTCTCAATGAGATCTTGGATGATGTTTTTCAATCTCATGCAATTTGCGCAGTGTATGCCCTTTGATTTTATGAAAATCGCAAAGGATATTTTCATTGTACCATGGTGGTTTCATCATGGGTTCCGCATATTGCTCTAAAGTGGAGATTTTGATAAGGTTCTCTTTAACTAGTTTCTTCATTATAGATTTGATTGGCTCCCCAAGGGACATGAAATTCTACTTGGGAGGATACTTGTTTCAGGGAGTTGGTCCTCCTTGATTGCTTAGATTATTGATTTGATTGTTCGGAGGTGGTGGATGTGCTACTATATTGGGTTGCACATTGTTGTGGTTGTGATTTTGTGGTTGATGATGGGTTTGAATATTTTTCTTAGGAGCACTGATGACAACCTTCGCATCGACCACTCCATCATTTGTGACATTTTTGTTCCTTGACCATGTGTGAGGTTTATCATTATAACTGGTGGATGGGCAGTTATCCTGTTGTGTAGGAAATGTAGATGCACCCCCTCACGTAGTAAGGGCTCTTTCGATATTGAGTACTTTTGGGATCAATTGATCATATGTTATAATGCATTACATTTTTAGATAGAACACCAAGTTTTCGTCGATATTGGCTATGATAGTGAAAACTTGTTTCTCTTCTGGCATGGTCAACTTGCTTCAGTTTGCCTTGATCGCCATCATTGTAAGAAGGAAGCGAATAGCTCTCCTTTTGCTTATTTGAGTTTTGATAGTTCCTCCAGACTAACATCTGTATCCATGTTGAATGCATAGTTTTTTAGGAATGTGTCCACCATTTCGTAGAATATTTTGATGCATATGGGTAGACGAGAGAACCATTCCATGGTGGGACCAGTCAAACTCCGAGGAAATAGTCACATTAGATACATTTCATTGTATGCAACTTCCATGCAATGCACTTGAAACTCCCTGACATGATTTTCAAGGTTTCCCTTCCCATTATATTTATTGAATTTGGGGATTTCAAATCCCTTCAAGAATGGTACCATTGTAAGAATTCTATCAAAAGGATAGGGGCACAAATTTCCTAATGTTTTGGTTTATTTCTTGATTCAAGGTCCAACACTTGTTGCGAGAGCAGTTTGATCTATGCTGCAACATCATTTTATGGATCAGGAGATGGGATGAATGTGTTTTGAGGTGCTTGTTGTGTTTGATTAATGGGTGGGGTATTGATGGGGGTTTGGTGTGAGATTTGCTATGCTTTTGAGGCTTGCTGATATGCCTACATTTGTGCCAACAACACTTGTTGTTGTTGTTGTTGTTCCAACAAAGCTTGTTGTTGGTCCTACTGCTGTTAATCCCACAAAGCTTGTTGTTCGTCTAGTTGTTGTTGTGCCAACAAATCTTGTTGTTATTCTAGCTGTTGTTGTGCCAAAAAATCTTATTTTTGGTCTAGCTTCTATTGCACCAACAAAGCTTGTTGTTAGTCTAGCCGCTATTGCGCCAAAAAATCTTGTTGTTAGCTTGCTGTCATGCCTAAAAGTCTTGCAAGGCTTGTTGGTATATTTTTTGGTGGATTTCTTGTAGCTGTGTGTGGTACTATGCTTGCACTTGTTAAGCCTATTGCTAGGCTTGAGCATGATCCTGTGCTTGTTGGGTTGCTTGTGCTTCTTGCACAGCTTGTACGACTTGTGCAGCTTGTGCGACTTGTTGAGCGACTAATTGTGTTTGTGCTTGTTGAGTAGCCAGCTATGCAACTTGTTGATTTTGTTGAAGTACCCTTTGGTGGGTGGCTTTTTGAACTGCTTGAATCATGGTGATGAATGAGTTCATCATGTTGACTTTTGATGGAATCGGCGGTGGATTAGGAATGGTGTTAACCATTATGATGACTGGAACAGTCATTTTAGTGATTGGGATTTCAGTTGTGGATGGTGTGATCAAGATGCTTGGTCCCTGGGAAACTATGATTTGAGAGATTTGGGGAATGGTGGATGTGTTCACCATTGGGGTAGCTTGGATGATTGCCATTTTTTATGATGTTGATGGTAAAATCAGAGGGTTTGATGTGATGTTGTGATTTCTTTGGTTTGGTAGATTGGTGGTGGGTAGGGAAGGAAGGCCCAACCCAAAATATGATATGAATGTCAAAGGTAATGGAGGGAATGGTGGTGTGTTCCAGTGGAAAAGTGATGATGAGGAAGCATCAATGACTCCCCCTATCCCGAATAACCCACCCTCTCCTTGCAAAATCATGAGGAGAGAAGTTTGTACATTCAACGGATAGATTGGCGTCGCATGAAATGAGGATGATTCTACATGATTATGGAAAGTAAGTGGAAAATACAGGTGCAATTAATTTACTGGGATGGAGTTATCCATTGTGGTGTTGATATTGTTAGAAACCCTAGATCAAACATGCAAACCTAAATGCCTTCCACAAAAGAGAAAACATAAAAAAGCAGAAGCATTGCATGTGAAAGTGCAAATGAATATTTCAGAAATTTCAATATTACAATGAGATGATTTGCTTTATAAAAGCAAAGTATGCAACCCTAATGTTGACCTAAAAATAGCTCAACCTAAGTAAAGTTATGCAAGTGTAATTAAATATTAATTACACTAACACCCCCCCATAAGTGCAACTTAGGGAGACTAGATAAGCATGCACCTAAAGCTAAGATGAATGCAAAAAAGCATGAATGGGTCCAGGCAACAAGGCCTGATCAGGTACCCATGTACAAATGCAATAATGAGGTAGAAAAGGAAAACCCAATGGGACAACCCCCCTACAATGAGATGACTGCTGCAAAGAAGCACTGGAAGAACACTGTGGAGTAACACTGGAATCACAATTTGGAAAGCAAGGAAAGATATTTCTATCTACAAGAAACCATATCAGAATCATAATAATGTGACAGCAGACCCGATGCCACGGAACACTCGAAAACACCAAACTGGAACAACCCTGGAATCCATAGAGCAACAGTAGATGATATGATGATGACAGAATCTGGAAGTCATGAATCTCAATGTCAATGCCAAATTAAGACTGAAACTCTTCCATGGGAAAAAGTAACATACAGACTCGGGAACAATAATCACAAATTTAGTGGCCCTCAAACTGAGATGGATCCGATGCGGATCACTAACCATAGGCTCTCAATCTAAAGTGTGAACCAAAATGAATCTGGTATGTGTCAAGCTAAGAAAAAGTATGGCCAAAAGAAACTAAGAAACTACATTACAACTCATATGAGTTGCCATCAAAACATAATGAAGATTATTATGCAAGAAACCCCCTCGAAGGAACTTTATATCAGTTTGTTTATTACAATCCCCAATGACTGAAAAAGGAGGTAATTCCTAAAATTCATAAATAGAAAATGAAAATAGACCTCAAATCTGTGTAGAGGACTGAACCAGCTTTCCAATGCCGCACGAATGGCAAAAAAAGGATCACCGAGTCAAAAGATATGCCCTCCGGAGTGAAAAACAGAACATCAGAGTCCAAGGACCTGAAAAATAAATCTGGAGCAAAATCTTAAAAAATAAAAAATTGAATAGATTGGCGTCGGAATTAGCTTTCCAATGGTATCTTGTTTGCAAAAAATAGACACCGTACGCAAAAGTTATACCCGATTTTGTGAAAGTGCTCCAGAAAGGCCAATAAGGCCTGCAGGCAGCCCAAGGGACTAAAAAATTTCGGCCCCTGGTCCTGCATGCGACCAGGGGCTGGTGGATAGGGGGTTGGAGCGGAGCCCCTGGTCGCCCATATGACTACGGGGGTGCTGGAACTCCGGCTGGGGGCTGGGCATTGAGCAACTGGTCGTGCATAAGACCCTGGCCTGAGTGCATGGAGCCTGCGGGGGCTGGGCGAAGCTGGAGGGGCAGCCACCAGTGGCGGTGGTGGACGGGTGGCCACTCGGCGGCGGAGCCCGTATGCATAGTGAGTGCTAGCGTAAATCCTGAGGAAAACATTTTTTGAATTTTTTTTTCGAAAACCGTGCCTCGTGAAGCGTGTTGGGGAGGCCGTACGGCCTCCCTGATAAAAAAAATTTGCCCTTCGGATCAACTTCGGCAAAATCGATGAAACGAAGGGCGATCTTAGGGTTTTTGGCCACTACGAACGCAATGGTGACCTCCGTTTCTGCTCAAAATCCTCTGAAAAAATGGTGACCTCCAGAGCTTGCAAAAAAAACACCCAACTTGAAACCCTCACAAATCTAGCAAAACATGGCCAAAATCTGCAAAATGAAAGCCAAACCTAACTTTTTCCAGCGCTTTGAATCCAATGGTGGTCCCTGATCTAATCCAAGACACTGTATAAATGAACTCAAGGAAAAAAATCCTCAAGGAACCCCGAACGAAATCTGCAATGGTTTTCTCCAGATTTTGAGAAGGGGCTGCATGTCAAGGCTCTGATACCATGAAGAAGTTGATAAAACTCAACCTCATAGTCCCCAAGAATCACCTACAAGCAAACACCTATCACATGCAACAGATATTCAGAACAAAGGAAGAGATGTTCTGTAAACCCTCAGAGCAAAAGTTTGTGCAAGCATAAAAACAAAATGTGATTATTGAATGAATTGTTTTACAAATACTACAAAAGCCTTCAAAAGGTAATCATGCAAAAAGCAAGACATGCACAACCCTAATCTTATCTTGAGCAACAAGATAGCTCAATAAGATAAAGATTATTAATTAACCTAGGAAATAAAATATGCCTAAGTAAACTTATGCTAAAGTGTAATTAAATAAATAATTACACCAACACCCCCCCATAAGTGCAACTTAGGGAGAAGCAAATTATTATGCAAATATGAGTCCCGACAACAAGGCCTGATCAGGTACCCATTTACAAATGCAATGCAAACTAAATCAAATGGGGTAAAGGAGAAAACCACATGGGAACAAAAGTCCTCCCCAAAAATAGAATGCAAACTAACTAAGTGATGAAAGATGGAGGACTCCATAAGACCCCCCAAGAACACCATCCATCACAAAGATACATAAAATAACCCCCCCAGAAGAGAGGAAGAAGAAGACCACAAATCCCCCCCAGAATGAAGTAGCCCCAAAAGAATTGGAGAAACTACATCTCGTGAAAGAAGTGAGAGGGAAGAGGCCGAGTGAATGCAATATCTGAAGGTGAAGTAGGTGTAGCCCAAGATGTCTCCACAAAAGCAGGTGTGACCTCAACAAATGAAGAAGTCAAAGTAGGTGAAGACTGAATAGGAACCTCCAAAGATGGATGAACAACCGGATCCTGTTGCATTGAAATAGAAGAAACCATATCTGTAGTCATAGAAGTATCAACAACTGCAACAGTAGGTGGAGGAGATGGAATGGATGGCTCAAGAACAAGATTTGAAGTGAGAACTCCAATGTTCAAGAAGCCAAATTTCTCCTCTGAATGATGATTCACACTAGAAGTGTGATGAACAGCTGTAGGAACAGAAGCACCATCAGTAGCAAAATTTGCAAAGGAATACAACCGAGATGAGTGATCCACCACCCCAGTAGCAATAACTGCTCTACTCTCCAAGTCTCTGATGATAACTGAATCAGGTGTGAACTCCACAAACCTCCCATTGCCTCCATGTGTGATCTGATATATAGAAAGAAGGTTGTTTGTCAAATGAGGAACACACAAGACATCCTAAAAAGTTTTGTCCCCAAAACTAATAGACCCCTTCCCTGTAGCACTCATGTATGTATTGTTTCCCATCAAAATAGGAGACATAGTGTGAGACTCAAAGGAAGTGAACATAGTCTGTGTAGAAGCCATATGATGAGATGCTCCTGAATCTAGAAGCCATCTCCCTGATCCAAGACTCAAAGAAGCACAAAGAGCATGCCCCCTCATATCTGATGAAGTGTGTAAACCAGCTATGCCTGAAGAAGAAGAAGAAGAAGAAGGAGGAGGAGGAGGAGGAGGAGGAGGGGAAGGAGATGGTGCAGACATCCTAGAAGGCAAATCAATCTGATGTTTTTGAAGAAGATTCTTCAACTCATCAATGTCCTTCTTGTAGCAATTATGTTTTGCATGTCCTTCTCTCTTGCAATATGCACATGGGCCCTTCTCCTTCCTATATGATTTCCCCTTAGAAGAGGATGGTGAATATGAGGACTCCTTCTGCTACTCATAAGATTTGGAATCCTTTTGTTTTTGTTTCTTTCCTTTTCCTGTAGAAGCCTTCTGATCTCTGGGCTCCTGTGATGCAATAAGTGCCTGTGATGAAGAGGGCTTCAACTTGCCCATATTAGCCAACTTGGCCTGCTCTCGAGTGAGAGAAGATGAAAAATAATCAAAAGAAGGCATAGTAAATCTAGTACCAAGTGCATCCCCAGTAGCATAAAAGGTAGAACAAAAACTGAATAATCTGGTCCAAGCTTAGAAAGAATGGACAATATCAACTGAGAGTCTTCCTTCTGAACACCACACTGTGACAACTGCAATCTAAGAGACTTGAGTTTGGTGAAAAACTCCTGGATGCTCTCAAAATCCCTAGGATTCAAGCCAATAAGCTCATTCTCTAACTGAAACCCTCTCATAGTATCCTACTGCCCAAACAAAGACTGCAAAGTAGTCCAAACCGCATGGGGTGTAGTGCAAGACTTAATGTGAAAAAGAAGGTCAGAAGAAAGAGATAGACATAATGTACCATAAGCTTCATCACATCTATTAAACCACTTTCTCTTTTCAGCAGCACCTGTAGGTTCGATTTATGTGCCCATGGTTACCCTGTACAGCCCTTTGTGTTTCAAATGAATCTCCATTTGTTTTTTCCAACCAAAATAGTTGAATGGAGTAAGGGGTGCAATATTATGTGTATCCATGACAGACAACAACAATATATACTCTCAAATAAAATAACAATGCTCGTTGATCTCAAAAAATACCTTGATTGCATGCTTCCCAAGAAAATAATTGAAAAACTAAAGGCTGAGATCAAATATTAATATCAAATACTTGGTAAAATATACTAGAAAACAGGACTAATTTCTGTGTAGAGCACTGAATCAGCTTTCCGATGCCTATTTGGTTTCGCAAAACGGAGTCCGGACGCAAAAGTTATGCCACCTGAACTGAAAATAGCAACTTCTAGATTTTACAGGCGAAAAAGGCACTAAAACCCAAAAATCAGAAAACCAAACCTACACCATTGGAAAGAGCGTCAAACCAGCTTTCTGCCAATATTTCGTTTTTGAAAAACGGACACCGTATGAGAAAGTTATAGCCAATTCCGGAAAAGTGCTCCAATCTGCTCAATAAGGCCTCTAGGAGCCCTCAGGGGCTAAAAAAAATAAGCCCCTGGTCGTATGGTGACCAGGCTTTGGCGACTGGGGGCTGGAACTGAAGCTCTTGGGCATCCATGTGACCACACGCAGGGGCTAGGAGTCCGGCGGGGGCTGGGCGCGTGGGGCCTGGTCACCCACGTGACCCTCCGCTCAGGTCGTAAGCCCGCGGGGGCTGGAGGAAGCCGATTGGCGGCGAGTGTTGGCAGCGCCGCTTGGAGCACCACTCTACCAGCGGTGGATGGGTGGCGCAGTGGCGGTGAGATCTTTTTGCACTGGCCGTGCAAAACCCTTATTTTTTTTTCGCAAATATTTGCCTCGGACTGCGGCCTCCCCAGCAAAAAAAATTTGCCTTTGTTTTCAACAGGTCCAAAATCGACAAAACAAAAGGCGTTTCTAGGATTTTTGGGCATCCTGAACGCGATGGCAACGTCCGTTTTGCCCAAAATTGCACAGAAAATATGCCTACACCTAGATGCACAAAAGATCAGCCTGGCTTGAAACCCTTGCACAGAAAAAACCACTGTGAGAGAATATCTTCAAATCACGAACAGGCAGCAGCAGGTCTGGAGCTCTGATACCATGTTAGAAACTCTAGATTAGACATGCAAACCTAAATGCCTTCCACAAAAGAGAAAACATAAAAAAGCAGAAGCATTGCATGCGAAAGTGCAAATGAATATTTCAGGAATTTCAATATTACAATGAGATGATTTACTTTATAAAAGCAAAGTATGCAACCCTAATGTTGACCTAAAAATAGCTCAACCTAAGTAAAGTTATGCAAGTGTAATTAAATATTAATTACACTAACAGATATTTACTTCTCTGTTGTATACAAGGCGATGTTTTTGGATTGAGCAAAGCATGGTGCTTCCCTTCTTAACAACTGGCGAGGTTGAAGCGATTGTTGATATGACTTGGGGAATATCTTGAGTGATGTTTGGGAGTGATACTGGAGGTATGCTCACAAGAGGCCTTTCCATATTGGTACTTATGTCAATGTCAGAAGGGATTTTGGCCCCTTCTTCCGTGAATGCATGTATATATAGAGAGGGATTAAGTTTCAACATGGCATTGATGATTCTATGATTCTCGAGATTCTGAACCATCTCAATTATTTCCTCTTGCGCCATTCCCAAGTCATCGTTGGTGATGTCCTCTATATGACCCTCCTCTAGAGGGTTTTGTGATGGTAGAGAGGAATTTTTTGGATGGTTTCTTGATTCCACTAGATTCTTCTCGGGATCCGTTTGACTTAGGTCACTTGAAGTTGATGTTTATTTAGTGTTTTCCATGTTCTTCTTGTATTGAGATCTTGTTTGAACCATAAAATAGATCGTTTGATCTTGATCTTAGGCACAAAAGAGAAGAACTAGGAAAGGCTAAGGATCAAAAGTGATGATGGTGATGAGATAAATGGGAGATGGATGATATGTATGAATGAAAACTCTTGAAGAAATTTGGGGAGATGATAAACTCTTTAGGGTTTGAAATGATTTAATTTTGATTAAGGATAGTTTGACTAGGTGCATTAAGCCAAACAAGGTGATAATGAACTTGCAAACCCTAGGAAGTTGTGTTATCCTAGAGAAAACTCGTTCAAGAGGGTGATTTGACTAAGTGCGTTAAGCCAAATGAAGTGATTTTGAACTTGTAAACCTTAGAAAGTTGTGTTATCCTAGAGGTAAATTTGCTCAAGAGGATTGATAGTTTGACTAAGTGTATTAAGTCAAACAAAGTGATGATTATTTTTCCTATAATTTTAGCATGAATGATGTTTCAAAGCTTTCAAAAGTTTTTTGGTGAAATGGGATTTAATTTTGATGATTGAGAGATGGATGAGAGTGAAAATTTTGATCCTAGACTTGACCTAGACACTACTCTTTCTTACAAGACCTCGGTATTGAAGAACATACCATACTTCTAAGTGAGAAAAGAAAACCTTTGAAAAAGAGTTGGATTCTATTGATAATAAAACTCATACAAACTTGGGTTGTTCTTTGAAGCTTTCTTGTAGAAATTGTATACCAATCTTTCTCTAACTTCAAGAAGAATTTCAAGACGCTCTTCATGAGCTTTTGGGTTGATCTTCTTGAACCTTGGTTTTTGGATTTTTATTTTATGGGAAATCATTCGAGAGAACACATGTGTGAGGTCCAATTGTCCTTATCTTTGTTTACTGAGTTCCTTTTATCAAAAACAATTTCTTGATTATGATTTCAAACTAAATGTCTATGCCCCAATTCCTTTTCATTCCACAAGATCCATTATGTGAAAATCAAGGTTTCAAGAGCACAATTTCCTAGGTTGACTTTAGTGAAAAAAAATGGTGATTAAACCTAAGTACTTAGAAACCTCTAAGGATATAATCCCTAGGGTAAGCAAGAGCACTTAGATTCGTCAAAGGATATTTGTTTCCTCCAAAGGGTTTAAAATTTTGAAGACTTTTGTGAATGTTCATTTTCAAATGTTTTGAGACCCAAGCAATGTATTTTTTTATTCCAAGAACATGTACAACCCTAGGATGAAGAGACAATATTTTGTTGGGTTCCCACTTGGATAAATCTAGGTGTGCATATTCAGTGTAGATGATTAGATGCTTGACCACACAGGCTCCCCCTTATAGTGCACTCTCTTGGGTTAGCCAAGAATCGGTACCCATGAATCTCCCATAGCATACTTTTCATCTCTACAACAGAACCACATGTATACATGGGGCGTCTTTAAAGGACATGACCTTTTGCACCAACAAAATAGCTAAGGATTTGGCCTTTTGCTAAACAAGGGTTTTAATTCGGACTTTCTATTCGTAGGAGTTGACCCATGCGGTGAGAGACCATTGTTGCATTTCTCATTGGAGCCAACCGCGTGATATTGGATTTTATTCCAGTACCCACTTTTATATCCCAGCTGGAAATACACTTGTCCTTAGTGTGTTACCAGTTGGGTCATTCCCTTGGGTGAGTAATTTTCCCCACAAAGCAGTCCCTCTCAGATAAACAAAAGCAAGGAAAAATATTCGTAGTTCGATCAACCTTCGTTTAGAAATAAAGGGAGAACACATGCAATAGGACTACCCACACTCACAAGATGTTTTGTTCAATTTTAATCCCAAAATGAAATGTGGAGGTAATTGCTTTACTCAACTTAAGATCAATAAAAGGCCTTTTGATTCTCAAGATCGTCGAGAGGGGTGAGAGAAGCACATACACCCTTTTGATGCTATTACTTTGAGTAATAATTACAAAAAAAAATAACACTTGTTCATTTTAAGTCCACAAAGCAAAAGTGAGTTCATTTTATAGCACCAAATCAAATGTGAGATTTGACTTGTTCAATTATTAAATCTGAAAGCCAAATCTAGTAAGTTTGTCCTAAAATTATTTCTAAGCCTTTTGTTTGCAAACTTTGAAAGAAAATTTGTATTGTTCTTTTTATGGCCCAAAAAGAAATTTAGTGTTCCCTAAAACATAAAAGATAACAAATTTCTTAATAGAGATTGACAATTCTCTAAGAGTGTTAATCAACACTAAAGTGTTAAAAAACACTTGGTATAAGATAAAAATAATGGCATAATGTAACCTTCCACTTTTTTTTCCTTCTTTCCCTAACCTGTAAAATGATTAAAACTAGGATATACAAAGACAACAAATAGATTAATAGGTCAAAAAGCTAAAAACAAAAAGGACACATGTCAAAAAAAATTAAATTTGAACTTTTTTTAATGTCACCCAGCGACACAGTTAGCAAATGCAATGGAGTTTAGAAAATACAGCGGTGCAATATAGCACCACATGTGACTGAGATCGGAGCTCTGCAGCAAGACAGAGAGCGCAAAGGCGGTGCTATTTTAGCCTAGTGGTGTAGTTTCTAAATTTGAAATTTGTGGGCAGGAAGACTCTGGCAATGGAGTTTGGAATTTTAAGCGGTGCAATATAGCGCTTCCTATCTGACACTGGTGCAATATGGTTCTATGGGATTGTGAGCGGTGCAATTTCCTACAGGCACAAAAAAAGTCAAAAATCCATGGATTTTTGAAAAAACGTGATAAATTTCTCCAAATCAGCCCTCCTTCTAGTGCCAAAATGTGAACCCCAATCCTTATACCTACAAAAACATGGAAAACAAGCACAATATTAGATCAATATGCAAGTTAAGACAAGGATTCCCCATGAAATCTATCTAAAATAATCAATAATGGAAAAAATGAAGAACAAACATAAATGATAAATGAAATCCTAATTAAGCAATGGAAACATTTGATCCCATGAGGGAATTGGTGCAAATTATGTGTATAAATTGACCCTTTCCCAACTCTTTTGTTGCAATGTTGATGAGTGATCCACATTTATGAAGATTCAATCAAGCTTGATGATGAAAAATTTGCATAACCTATCTAAGATTTTGATGAAATGGATGAAACTAGATGTTGCTTGAGGATGAAGTTGAGTATAGTAAGTTTACTCAAGTTGTGGACTATATTGCAATAGAGGAGGCCTCTATTTATAGATTTTAAGAATGAGAGATTTGAAAGATTTGGCTGAGTGTGGGACAAAAGACCAACCAATGAGAGAATTCCACTTGTCCACATGTGATTGGAAGAGGAATGAACACATTTTGATCAATGTGCATGATAAATGCTATGAAATTCAAATTTGAAATTTGAATGTGACATGTTTAGAGGTAAGGGAAATGGAGTTAATGTCACTTGGCTCAATGCACAAGGACATGTAAGAGGAATGAATGCTTTGTTGGAAGGAAAAATCCACTTGGATTTGAATTCAAATTTTAAGGAATATTCCTCCCTTATTCCATGTTGAAAAAAAATAGGCAATTTAATAAATCAAAGTAATTGATTTATTGTGCAAGTTGCATTCTCTAGAGAATGTGACATATTTTAGGATTAAATTAATCAAAGATTAATTAATTTAATGAGGAATTAGGAGATGCGACAATTTAGACTTAAATTTATGAGTTGATTTAAATCAAATTGAGAGAAGGGTTTAATTAAATAAATGTTTTGATTTATTTAACTAAAGCGGGTAATATTAGATTAGATCAAATAAGGTTTTAATTTATTCAATTTAATAAGAGGACTTTAGAGATTTAATTTAAATAAAATAAATTATTTAAATGAATAGAGATAGAGGATTAATTAAATTAAATTGATTAATTTAACCATCAGGGGAGAAAGAGCTAATTAAATAATTAGAAAAAAAAAACAAAATGGTGCACCCATCTCATCTCGCTCTCACCCGAAATAATCATCACTCATGATAAATAAATCATTTCCTTCATCCTTTGGTGAGTTAGTCAGGAGCAAGTCTAACAGATTCAAAAGTGAACACCCTAATCGTCAAAGTCTCAAGTCTAGGTCAGTAAGCAAGCAAGTTGATCAACTCAGAGTATCAATAGCTTATCATCCAATCAATCTCATCAAAACCCTGATCAAAACATGTACTAGGATGCATCCTTCCTACACCGGACATCAACATCAGGTATCACCTTAGTTTAGCCTTGGCTTGTGGTACGGAGAACATTATCTTGTTTGTTTACTTTATCTAGTCTTTTTGACTTATCTTATTTTGCACTCATTCTAAGGACCTCTCGATGATGTCTAAACAAAACAGGTTTAAAAAGAAAGGAATGGGGCAATGATCATTATCTTTTTTGTTTTTTATGCTTGTTGGCTACTCTTGTAAAATTATTTGGAAAATATTTGCTTTGTTAGGTCCATCCTAGCAAGGTTTTCGTATGTCAAGTGTGAACATAAATACTCCCATTTGATTATCAAGTATAAATCCATCATACTAGGTACAACTCCATCCTGGTTCTTTATACCATAATGCATCGTACCTACATGTGTTATCAAACATAAAGTAATTGGCCCTTTGAAAATCCCAACTCCTGGCAAGAAAATCATCATCATCATGATCATCATAATGTAGGTTTGTTGGATCCTCCTTCCATCCATCTTATTCTTCTCATTCTTTTATCTTTACTAAATTTTTTATCTAAAGTAGGCATGAGATCTCAAAATATACACAAGGCTACCCATAGCCGATGACTATCTATACATCATCGGAATTGTCTACATCAAAGAATTATCTTTCGTCCTCTGATCAATAGAACCAATCCTCTCGCAATTTATCACAATATCGATCAAAAAATTAGCATTTTTGCCCGATCACTCAAGGGGGCAATATACTAGCATAATCCTTCTCACTGGAGCAATAGTGGGTCATTCAAAAAATTGAGAAATTTTGAACTTTGATCGCAACAGTTTATTCTTTGAACCAATACAATGAGTGCATTGCTTCAAACAGAGGAAAAATGTAGACATGGAAAATTGACCGACACACTTGATCTTAATTACTAACATTGTTTCATCCTGAATCATACTCTTAGCTTGTCATCACTCTTCATCCATTAATTAAATAAATTATTATTTATCTAATTAAGTCTTTCTCCTTTGTTGATTAAATTAATCAATTTAATTTAATTAATCCTCTATCTCTATTCATTTAAATAATTCATTTTATTTAAATTAAGTCTCTAAAGTCTTATTATTAAATTGAATAAATTAAACCTTATTTGATTTAATCTAACATTATCCCCTTTTAGTTAAATAAATTAAAATATTTATTTAATTAAACACTTCCTCTCAATTTGATTTAAATCAATGCATAAATTTAAGTCTAAATTGTCACATCTCCTAATTCCTCATTACATTAATTAATCTTTGATTAAATTAATCTTAAATCATGTCCCATCCTCTAGCTTTTACCACTTGCACATGAAAATAGATTTAATTCATTTATTAAATCTCTATTTTCTCTCAACATGGCGTAAAAGGGGAATATTCTCTCAAATTTGAATTCAAATCCAAGTGGACTTAGTCCTTCCAACAAGGCATTTAAGACCTCTTACATGTCTTTTTCATTGAGTCAAGTGACATTAACTCTATTTCCCTTCCCTCTAAACATGTCACATTCAAATTTCAAATTTTAATCTCATAGCATTTATCATGCACATTGATTAAAATATGCTCATTCCTCCTCCAATCACATGTGGACAAGTGGCATTCTCTCATTGGTTGGTCTTTTGTCTCACATTCACCCAAATCCTTCAAATCTCCCATTCTTCAAATCTATAAATAGAGGCCTCCTCTATTTCAATATCATCCACAACTTGAGTAAAATTACTATACTCAACTTCATCCTCAAGCAACATCTAGTTTCATCAATTTCATCAAAATCTTAGCTAGATTATGCAGATTTTTCATCATGGAGCTTGATCGAATCTTCATCAAAGTGGATCAATCATCAACATTGCAACAAAGGAGTTGGAAAATGACCAATATTTACACATAATTGACACCAATTCCCCCATGGGATCAATTGTTTGCATTTCTTAATTAGGATTTCATTTATCTTTTATGTGTGTTCTTCATTTTTCCTATTATTGAGCATTGTAGATGGAATTCATAGAGAATCCTTGTCTTAACTTGCATATCGATCTAATATTATGCTTGTTTGCCATGTTTGTTCATGTAGAAGTTGTCAAAACCAACTTCAGACTCTAAGAACACTTGCATGCAAATGGATACCTATCACAAGGAAGAGAATGGATGGAGAAAATAAACAAGGGTTTGAAGCTCTAAAAAATGGAGAAATTATCTTATCAGAACAAAAAAGAATTATGAAATATACAATGGATCAATCCTTAAAAAGGAGATCATGCAAACCCTAAAAGAAACCCTAATAGGAAAACATTTAATAATTAATATAATTATTAAATGTCACTTTATGCAAACTAAAGTGAAATCTTAAGAATGGAATAAAGGTAATTTAATTAACATAATTAAGTTAAAACCTTTACTCTAACACCCCCCCTTAAGATGAGCAAGGGTGTAGCTACAAACAAATGCAAGAAAGCAAAGGTAATTCCAATGCAAGAAGGCAAACATGGATCCCGACAACTAAGCTAGATTAGGTATCCAAATACAACCAAATCTCTATAAAGTGGAGAAATAGAGAAAACCTCATGGAAAAAGCTCTACTTCAAAAAGAGATGTAAAAAGCCATGAAGAACATCACTGATGCAGAAGAAGTTGCAAACAACTATCAAAAGATGACTACTATGGT
Source organism: Sequoiadendron giganteum (assembly GCA_007115665.2). NCBI lineage: Eukaryota > Viridiplantae > Streptophyta > Pinopsida > Cupressales > Cupressaceae > Sequoiadendron > Sequoiadendron giganteum. The sequence goes on along the minus strand of CM021103.1, from coordinate 638,938,373 downwards.
GTTGAAGAACCTCCTTTGAAGATAAGATGATCGGGATCAAGAAGACAACAATCTGCATGAGTGCCCCAGACGACACTACTTGAATCAGATGGCAAACAAAGGCAAACACCTGGAACGAAGATACAAATGGCACAAGTACCAATAGTCTGAAAAATATTGATCAACTGAGAATGGAAGATTCCTTCCAAGGCGAAACCAAGGAAGCATTAGCACGAATAGTATAATACCCCCGATAATGCTGAACTGGGAGAGCTTGACAGATCCACTGAAATGGTGTGTAACACCCTATAGTGCATGAAGGAGAAGAAACAACATCTGAAAGTGCACAAGAAAGCATCTGCAACTGAAAAAGTGGTGCGCAAAACAAAGCACACATGCATGAGGCTGGAATCATATGGATCCACTATCATCGTGGAGGGACACTCACTGGACAAAGGTGTGAAGGAAAAATAAAGGCACTACACAAGCCCCCATGGCATTTTATAATAATAGTGTGAGTACAAAATATGGCACAACCTTATGTGCAAAATCCCCAAAAAAGCATGTACAATAGTGTGGTACTTTATCTTAGTGTGTTTACATTAAAGATTGCTTACAAATGATGCTCAAAATGCCCACAAAGGACAAAAAATTGGAAATACATGAAGAACAGCCAAAATCAAAGCATCCCATGCAAACGAAAAATTTCCAAGAGCAAATATGTCCAAGTAATTCACCATAGTATGAAAACACAAAAAACTGAATAGAATATACTTGGAGTGAAATCTAGAAAAATTGCATAGATGGAACTGAAGAGCTCTGAAATACGGTTCCAACGCCGCTGAGATCGTGAAAAACGGAGAAATAGATCAAAAGTTATGAGCTCAGGATTGAAAACAGCTTTTTTGACTTCAATGGTTGTAGAATGCACCAACAGAAAAATGAAGCAATGAGACCCACACCACTGGAAATTTGACAGAATCAGGTTTCCGACGATATCTCATTTGCCAAAAAATGATATTGTATGCCCAAGTTATGACCTCTGAAAAAAAAAAGCTCCAAAGGGGAAAAAACTGAGTGCTGCATTAAATTTGACGGTCATACAACCATTGCAGCAAAAAGATGAGCTTAAATTTGATGGCCAAATGACCGTCACCGCATTTGCGCAATTGAGCTTATTACATGAAAAAAAAAATTATATAAAAAAAAATAGAAGAAATTGTTTTTTTTTACACATAAAAAAAACAAACAAAAAAAATTTAAAATGCTCGACGGCCAGTGTATCGTCATCGGCGGTACTGTCAGAACATCGGTAGGCAGTAAGGCCATCGGCGGTTGGTAGTACGCTGACCGATGTACAGAGGGCCCGCACACCTACGTACGCAGGTACCTGCGGGTACCCTGTACTAGGGTCGGCAAGCCCTTAAACTGCATTTTTTTTATTATTTGATTTTTTTTTTTTAAATCAAAATACATTTGCAATTTTCTTTTTAAAAAAAAAAAAAAAATTCTGACGAAAATGCAGAAAATAAAAAAAATTACCAGGATTCCAAAATAGACAAATGAATAGTTGATTTAGGGGTTTTGGACCACTGCGAATGCAATGGTGAGGTCTATTTGGACTCAAAATGCTTTGAAATTGTAGGTGAATCCCTGGATCAAAAAATGCAAACCCCAAAACTGTGAATGCCTGATCTAGCCCTTGTAACTCCAAATAGCTCCAAATTCTTCAAACAAGAATAGGCATGTAACAAGAAAGCTCTGATACCATGTAGGAGTTGTCAAAACCAACTTCAAACTCCAAGAACACCTGCATGCAAATGGATACCTGTCACAAGGAAGAGAATGGATGGAGAAAACAAACAAGGGTTTGAAGCTCTGAAAAATGGAGAAATTATCTTATCAGAACAAAAAAGAATTATGAAGTATACAATGGATCAATCTTTAAAAAGGAGATCATGCAAACCCTAAAAGAAACCCTAATAGAAAACATTTAATAACTAATATAATTATTAAATGTCACTTTATGCAAACTAAAGTGAAATCTTAAGAAGGGAATAAAGGTAACTTAATCAACATAATTAAGTTAAAACCTTTACTCTAAAAGTTCAAGTATAAGGATTGTGGTTCACATTTTGGCGCTAGAAGGACCTCTCATTATCTCGCTCTCACCCAAAATAATTCATCAATCAATTTAATTGGGTCTTTCTCCCCTAATGGTTAAATTAATCAATACATAGCAAATAAGCATAATATTAGATCAAATGCAAGTGAGAATCAAGATTCCCCATGAAATCCATTTAAATTGCAAAGAGTAAGAAATAAGATGAAGAACACAAACAAATATGAACAAAAGCTATTAAATCTTATTCAATGGAAATCAAACTCTTGATCCCATGGGGGAATTGTGCCAATTGTGTGTAGAAATTGGCCCTTTCCCAACTCCTTTGTAAACTTGATGATGATTTGGTGAAGGTTGTAGTTCCTTGATGATATTTTGGCATAACCTAGCTATGAAACCATCAAAATGATGAACGCTTGCTATGAAGTAGACAAAATTATCTCTCAATGTGAAGAGAGTAACTTTGCTCAAATTGTGGATGAAATGAAGTATAGTAGACTTCCTTAGATTTTTGGATGAAGAATAAGAGGAAGAGTCTCTCATTTATAGATTTCCAAATTGGAAAAGAGAGTAAAATTGAGAAATGTGGGATCATTCAACATCTAATGGCCAAGTGTCACTTGTCAAGATGTGAATGGATGAGGGTTGTGCATATTTTGGTCTATTGGTGTTTTAAAATGCAACCCAGCTAGGATTTGCAATTCTCTAAGAGGTAGCCAACCTCTATATTAAAGAACCACAAAGGCTAGTGGCCAACTAACATGAAATGGAATGGATACACATTTCCCCTGCACTTCAGGCTCTGTATGACCTAGGGGGGTAACCCTTTAACAACATCAAACAATCTAGACACACAAGTAACAGGATATTGCTTAACAAATGATGCTCTCACAAAAATATGATGAGAAACCTAAAATATCACTTCACATTGGCAAGATATTGAATGAATTTCATCAATCAGCATGGAGAACATGACAAACACAACTCAGCAAAACAAATTTGAAATAGTTTTTGATTTAAAGAGTTGGGACCAAACTGAAAACAACATAAACATGATAATGGACCAGTGCCATAAAAATGGCCTATGGAGTCATATAACTAACATTCATCTTTCAATGTTGAACATTCTGTGAAGGTCTTGCAAATGTTGTCACATTATGACAACTAGACCACTGAAGCTTTTTCTGATAACTCTGCTTATAAATCCATTTGAAACATAACACTCTTGTCACATTTGTCAAAGCAATTACACTATCCATGAATAATAGGCAATAATAAAAGAAGCTTGTGCATTATTAAAGAAATTACACCATTCATAGAACAAAAGGCAACAACAAATGTGCATGAAAAGACTCAAATTATTTTATTATTGAATCCAAAATAGCATTACAATTCAGCCATGGAGACAACTATCAGCAAAATAAACATAACATAACAATTTAGAATACACACTTTCAGATTAAAAATGACTAACAGTCATATTTCCCCCTAGCTTTACAATCTACCCATAACTTCTGCTTGACTTGCAGAGCTTTCAGAAAATTGGAACCTCTTACAATTGAGAAGAGAAAAGAAGATATAAAAAATAGAAGCAAATAGGAGCAGCCCTAGAATTGATCTGGAAATTCCATCTGGAAGCTCCATTCTCGTTGATTAAATTGAAAAGAATATATCCTCATTATTCCCTTTGCAGAAAATAACATATTCCCTCAAAACAACATTTGCTCATCATTGCCCAGTAACTGAAAGCATGCCCATGTGGAGAATCTCATTATTTTATCCAGCTGCTCATATCTTCTTTCCCATGAAAATTTTGTTTCTTCCTTTTATTTGTTGCAACAATACTTTGTAATGTCTAGCCAATATAAAGTATTTAACTTTATAATGGAGCCTTTACTTAATTTCCACTATGCCTTTTCATTATTTACCTCTCGTAAATAAAATGATCTATTTAATAAAATCACTTTATCTCACAAGGCAAAATATTACCTGTGCCATTCATTTACATTTTAAAATGTTTTCCCAGCAAACATTTAAAATATTCCACAGTAAGAAAATTTCTCCCAGGTATATTTTCTCATTACCTGAGACATGCAAAATCTCACTATTTAATAGGGCAATATTAAAATATTTTCACCTTATATGATGCATCGTTAAAATATTAAATGGGCATCTTTTATATTTTCCCATGCCTTATTTCACTTGGGCCCACCTTATTTTCAACCACAAACCATGTAACCTTTTGCAAAAATTAAAATGGGCTCCTCTCGTGCATTCTCTCACACCTCACAAGAATTTTGGCAACGTCACCAAAATCTCGCGAGGTCAGCAAGGTCGGCCCTAAATTCATTGTTTTTGTGAGCTCCCAAGCTCTGCACTTGGCCGCTACTCACTATGCTCAAGGTCCATCAGGTCACACTCCTCTCAGCTCCATGCGCTGGTTTTCCTCTACTTTGTTCCTTTGTGCTCTCACGTGCATGCCACATTCCATGGTGCAGGTCCTTACCTGTCATGCAATGCATGTTTGTGCTTCAATGGATGTCTTTACGTATTCCAAAGCTCCCAAAGTCATCCAAACGTTTTCCTCTTAGGTTGTTGCATTGTGTGCGCCATTCACTTCCTATTGCTTTGATGGATATCCATCCTCCTGTTGCAAGCATGGGTTTCCCCTCTCTAGCACTAGTTTATCCTTGGTTGGTTGTGTATACCCCATTCCATGGTGCCCCATACTACTGATCGATGCATTTTCTCTTTCCTTGTATTGCATGGGCCCCTGCTATATTTGTTTTAAAGTTTCTAAGGCCTTTTCAATGAATACATTTTGCGCAATTTTCTCCAGCCAACCACACACCATATTATCTCCTTGCACACTGCTCCATCCAACTCCTTTTTGTCGCACCCCTCACCTGGTCTTCTCCTCACCGAGTTTGGGCCTTCCTGTCCATGACTCACCTGGCGTGAGTCCCTCCTTCTAGGCACAGGCCCCTGCACCTCACTTGCCAGTCGCATTTGCTTGAAAAGTTTCTAAAGTCTTTTCAACATGCATTTTTTTCATACTCTACAATATGGTATTCCATGAGATCACATTGTTTGGGTGTTGTCAACTTAACAGTCCTCACGCCTTTGTGCTTTGGTGGATTTCCCTCATATGGCCTGCAACATAAGAATATCCTTCTCCAAATGGTGGCACCATTACCATGGAATTTTCTCTCTAATTTGATGGATGTCTATATCCTTCACTTTCCATCCTCAATAGGCCCCACTCAGCTTAGCACAATGGCCTCCCCATGTAGCAGATGCAATTATAAAATAGTGTAAGAGCAACAATACCCATTCCCCATTCACCAGTTTCCTGGCTAATTCATTGCCCACCACTTCACCAAATATTAATACCATTAATGCTCTTGTCAAATATTAGAGATATTGCATTTGTTAGGAAAATCGGACAATATACATTCACTTCTTTGATTCACAAAAGAGTGCTTCAAAACCTTGAGTTGTCCATTTACTTTAGAAGGGACCTCATTATTTTATGTTTCAATTCTAATTTGTTTTGATCCATTTTGAGCTCGAAAAATAGCTACAAGAACCATTGTCATTCGAGTGAACACTACTTTCTCATATTCCTCTGCTTCCATAACACATAAGATTTTGCATTTACAACCATTTACTTGAAGCGAAACTTCATAATTATGCAAAGCATGTCAGACCCTATGTGGGTCTGGCTAAAAAAAAAATCGTTTTCAAACAAGTTTTATGCTCAACTTGACCTGACACAACTTTTGAGTGCTTCAGAATGTTCTGGAAGTGAAATGATAAACTGGGTTGCCACTAAATCCATTTTCTGGCACTTTTGCAAAATGGTCAAAAAAGACCCAGTTGGCTCAGGAATCAATATAGGAAACTATTCAAACGACCTATGGGAGACATCAAAACTTGTAGACATATAGTCATTTGACCTAAGAATGCAGTGCAATAAACGGCTCGAAAAAAGGAAACCCGAGGAACCGGATATTAATCGCCAAATTTGCTCAATCAAACTTTTCTAAAAAAGTAGCAGTTCTAAACCAACACAAACTGACTTAACTACCAATTTGAAAAAATATCAAATCAACCCCTGATGAGCTGCCATCAGATATAGTGGAAAATTAAGATACTCTGAGCACGTGTGCAAAAGGAATTTTCTTGAAACATCGTTGATCAAAAGTTATTAATGATCAAAGTTGACCACTCAGAAAGGCTGTCAGGAATGCAGATGTGAAACTAAACAGATTACATTTGGTTTTGATCTGCTAAAACTAGAAAATCAGATCATGAGGCTTTGGAAACTTACATGTGAGATCATCTTGATATGGAGAATACGTACCAACATTCGACCTGACATGACAGTCAACTAGTTACAAAATCCAAGCTCAAACAGGAAGTTGTTTCACAAAACTGGATGTTTGCAAACTGGAGGATAGTGTCAAAACCCTCCAGCTTCAATTTTTTGAAACTCTGTCAAACTCATCATGGGAAGTTGAAAACTGACACACACGTTCGCATAGGTCAATAAAATATGTCTGCAAATGGGTTTTGTACGAAAATCAACAGGTTTCAAATTAGAAGCCTCCAAAGTGGGTCCCCCAAACAAATTCTTCAGGTGCACTTCTGAAAATGCAGAAGCAAAATTTTGAAATAGGCATCTCAAATTTGCAAAATTTGAGAGTGTTATCATGGTCAATGTGCCAATAAATGATATTAGGTGGAATTTGAAATTGAGGAAATGACATGTTTAGAGGGAAAGGAAATGGAATTAATATCACTTGGCTCAATGCACAAGGACATGTAAGAGGAGTGAATGCTTTGTTGGAAGGACAAATCCACTTGGATTTGAATTCAAATTTGAAGAAATATTCCTCCCTTATTCCATGTTGAGAGAAAATAGGCAATTTAATAAATCAAAGTAATTGATTTATTGTGCAAGTTGCATTCTCTAGAGAATGTGACATATTTTAGGATCAAATTAATCAAAGATTAATTAATTTAATGAGAAATTAGGAGATGTGACAATTTAGACTTAAATTTATGAGTTGATTTAAATCAAATTGAGAGGAAGGGTTTAATTAAATAATTTTATTTATTTATTTAATTAAAGGGGGTAATGTTAGATTAAATCAAATAAGGTTTTAATTTATTCAATTTAATAAGAGGACTTTAGAGATTTAATTTAAATAAAATAAATAATTTAAATGAACAGAGATAGAGGATTAATTAAATTAAATTGATTAATTTAACCATCAAGGGAGAAAGACCTAATTAAATAAATAATGATTTATTTAATTAAGAGATGGAAAGTGGTGATAAGCTGAGAGTATGATTTAGGACAAAATAATGTTAGTAATTAGGATCAAGTGTGTCGGTCAATTTTCCATATCTACACATAGTAATTTGAATCATGCTCTAGCTTCCAAACTTTGTGCCCAAATACCTATTTGGCCATTTTCAGTATGGGGTTTGAATCTTATTGGAAAAATATCTCCTCCTTCTTTTGAACATACATTTAAAGTTACTACTACAGATTAGTTCACAAAATGGGTAGAGGAAATTCCTCTTCATCCCATGACTGTTGATGCAATCTGTCAATTCATCTTGGAAAACATCATTGCACAATTTGGTCTTCCTTCCGCTTTAGTATCAGATAATGGGACACCATTTAAGAATAACAAAGTGAAGAAATTTTTGGAAACATTTCACATCCAACATCACTTTTATACACCTTACTACCCACAATCTAATGGTCAAGTGGAAAGAATGAAAAAAACACTTGAACAACATAACAAGGATTGTCACACTCAATTGATTTGTGCATTGTGGGATTACCGCACAATTATTCATACGTCTAGAAGAAACACACCATATAATATTATTTATGGTGTAGACACAATAATTCCCTTAGAGTTATAAATTCCCTCCTTGAGAATCTCTCTTAGGATCCTTATTGATGATAACACTTATAGAGAAAAAAGTTTACAACAACTTGAAATGATTAATGAATAGCATATAAATTCTCTCAAACATCTTCAAACCCATTAAAAAATAATGCAACATAATTACAATGATAATGTAGTTCCTTTCTCTTTTGGTAAAGGAGATTTGGTGTTATATGAAAATCAACGAAATGTAAATCCTGCTCCATATGAAAAGGAAAACTTCAACCCAAATTGGCCAGGACCTTATTTCATTGATAAAAACTATGGGTTTAAAGAATATAAACTAAAAGAAATGGATGGTACACCTTTAAAAGAACCTATCAATGTTGTGCATCTATGCAGATATTACGTGTAACAATATTTTGAATAGTATGTGTGATAAAGAATTTTGTTAGATTAATTAGATGGTTTTTTATTTTGTCTCACATTGCTTCATTCCTGATAAACATTTTTTTGTGTGTGTGGCTTAAATTATTTTGGGTAATTTTTCATCTATTTGAATTGTTACTTTTTTTGCATACTTTTCAATCTTGTGTGTGTTATGTTAAATTAGATCATTACTAATTTCCAGTTTAGATCATAAGAGCATCTAGTTTAGCATTATCAAACTTAATCAAAATATATTATCTAAGTAGAAAAAAGTGTTTAATTTAGATCACATAATAAATAGATGATGGAAGATATTTATTAAACTATCTTACTAAGATTTCTTAATAGATCACATCCATATCTAATCCAAACAAGAAGTTGTAGAAATAAAAGTAAACTCATATATATAGATCATAAACTTTATATACATCATAATCACCACAATAGCAAAATGTGGTGCCATAAGATGGTACATCTAGGAAGGCCTATGAATACCAGACTCCTCAGGGCCTGATGGTGGTGCTCATCAAGAGACAGTGGTGTGGGAGTGACTCATAGATCTCATCCACTCTCATAGGCCCTTTACTTGGCCTATATCTATACCCTCACATATAAGATCTGTGACATGCTCATGGTCTATCTGATCCTTGTCCTCTTGCACCCTAGTAAACTCCACCTACAACCTACTAAGTTCTGATTATAAGAAATCATGTGTACCACTCTCAAATAGAACCTAAGTGGATCAAAGCTCCTCATATGTAGCCTTGAGTTCCTCCAATGTATCTCTCATTTTCTCCTCTCTAGCTCGAACCTCCTCAGTCTTAGTTTAGATAAATCAAGTCCTCATAGCATCATCATAGGATGTCCTCCACCTGGAAAAGGTCTCAAATAGGTCAACATGGCACCCCACCCTACATGGAGGCCTATTCTCCACTCATGTCACTTGGTGTGGGGGCATCGAAGAAACGATATATGTCTTGACTTGACTGAAGAAGTCGAGCCACTCCCATGTACCAATTGTAACAAATAAAACATAATATAAATTACAACTAGGCATGATAAATAAACATAAACATAGTCAATGAGGCAATAAATAACATATAATATCACCTAGGTCACTAACTCACCACTCGAGATCTTGATAAGACACTATAGGTGTCATATTAGATCTCCTATGATGGGTCGGGGGTGTGGTGGGAGTTGCATTACTACTCTCTCCACACTTGTGAGACTGGATGCCTATTGTAGTCAATGCATGTGCTTGGGTGATACGAGGATGAGATGTTGATCTTTCCTTAGGTTCATTTACGGCCTCTATCAGATCCTCAGAATCCTCTCTCGTTGGCTACTAATCCTTCTCATTTGTATCCTTTGCAATACCCTCATCAGCAGTTGTATCTCCATCCACACCCATATCCTCTCTCACATCCTCTCGACCTAGAAAAGGTCTAGCATCACCTATAGGATGATTTTCAGGGAAGACATGTTGAGATCATGTTGTAACCCACCATCTCTCATAAGCTATAGTGGTGCCTACATCATCTAGGTTATATGTTGGTGGTTCATCTTGATTATCATCATCTAAATCACTAAAGGTAACATTAGCAATTGTAGGATTGCGGGTGTCCCCTGGCCTGGTACCGCTATGTGTAAATCTCAATAATGTAGGATGTTGGATAGGCACTATCTGTATCTGACAAAATTGATGCATGACATGGTCATAATATAATAGAATGATGATATAGTTGTGGTGCCCAAAAAAACCCATCCTACTACATCTTGGTCAACTATTGTGTAAGACTTTGCCACTATGGTGGAGTCTTGTATGTCTTCGTACAATATCATTCTCCTCTAGATGATCAAACTTGATTGTTTAGTGCAACAGATCTTTGTACTGCCAGGCCCATCTAAGTGTGTAACAGAAGGCCTATGAATAACCAAAGGTTGTTCTAGTAGGAAATCTAGTCAGTTTGGTACATTTAATATGATTGAAGGCTGACAACTAAAGAAGGGTACAACGAACAATGTTGTGAATCTTCTAATGGAAAAAATGACCAAGTTCATGATAAATATGTGTGAGCATGATGCATCCCAAATAATAGATTGTCTAATTCTCCTCCATCTCTTGTATAATTGTTAACACTTGGACATTGCACCCTGTTGAACATAGAATTCAATAATCCAATGTAACATGGGAATGATCTCAAAAGAAAACACAAACACTTGTGTAAAACCAAACCTCCAGAGAAGGTTGGATTCCTATGGATATCACCTAAACTATTGAATTGATGGGAAAAAGGGTAAGGATACATTTGCATAAAATGAAGAATACTGAAAATGTAAAATGAACTAGGTGATACACCAAATTGACAAGAGCTATGAGACACTCAAATTACACTTGAATACTGATGATGGATATGAAACTGCACAACAAGTTACTATAGGTTCATGCATAAATATTTCACAAATAGGTTTGACTTGCACACACTTTCAAGAATGAAAGCATTTTTCACAGATTAAAAGTTCATGTGAAATTCTTTAAACACAATTTTTAACCTGCATAATACTACTTTTGCAAAGAAAGGCATGCAAACATGAGATAAAGCCATAAGGAAATAGATTTTTTTCACAAAGTAGCTTTATCAATCACCTGAAAAGGCATAATGTTTTGCCAGAACAAGAAGGAAAATTAAAACATCAATGGTAAACAGGGTAAATTTTGTATATCATGCTCCAAAGGAGTTACAAAAACCTACAAAATTATGACAAGGGACTCTCAAAGTCACAAAGTCTCTATCTGCATGTGAAGAACTAATTGATAATGAGCCCCAAAATGACTAAGTAAGAAACCACCAAACAGTTCCACAAAACAAGGCTCTAGAAAGCCTTGGGTCAGATGCCACAATAAGGCCTAAAGTTTGGCTCCTATATCCTCTCCAAAAATGGCTCAAATGGTTTGAAAAAACCAACTTTGACTAATTCTATCATAATGATTCATAAAACCACCTCTAAAAATGCTTTAAAATGGGGATAACAAACCTATATTCTCCCATAAAGTGATGAATCATTCCTAAATTTCTTCCACATGTTGGAAAAAAATTTCCAACTCCCCTATATGCCCTCAAAATCCATCAACAATAGATAACTATCTCTTCAATTGACCAAGTCACCTTTATTTGCATTAAATAACAATAATATGATTATTAAGGCTTATAATTACACCTCAAAATCATATATTTTACAATAGATAAATATGCAAATAAAACTTTCTAAATCTCTTAAGGTACGTGCAAGTTGACAAGGCACCTATGTGTTGAGGTGGCATTCATATATTGATGTGGCATTTACATTTTTTAAAGTTGTGGAACACATAAGACATTACATTCATTTTTCAAAAGCATGGAATACTTTTCCTTAGCCACGAGATCATATAATTTAGCATTTGATTTCTTGAAAGAATGGAAAAAATGTCACTATCTATCAACCACTAAGTCTAGGGTTGAAACCCTAAAATCTAATGAAGGTAGAACAAAGGCATTCATTTCATTATGATGCTTTTGAAAGAAACTACCTGGCCACCACCAACTAGAGTTTCATGGTAGACCTGAAGCTCAACCAAGGGTTTCCATGGTACATCTAAGTACAAAAAGGGCACTTCTCTTCATTTCTCTGGCATAAACTGACCCTCATATATTCGGGTAAGCAAAAAACACCATTTTTATGAACTTTGTTTGCAATTCTTAACAAAATGCTTTTCATTTTCTAAAGATGGTCGTGGCCTCTCCCAGCTGCTATTATCATCAGGAGTATTGTCTTTAGCATCCATCATTCTTGACTATGCTTTTTTTATTTTTAATAAAGGATTACATTTTCATGCTTAAAAAACCCATGGCTATTCCATGGTCGAGGCTAGCACTTGTAACAAGTGTTTCAATCTCTATATCTAGGTTTTGCAAACTCGAGGTAGCCTCTAATCTTGTTTTCAGGGTTTGTTATTGTGAAGAAAACCTCACTTGAGTTGTGGTTCCTGCTTACTATGCTTAGCTTTTGCTTCAGTAATAATGGAAAATGATGAAACCTTGCTTTCAACTATTGCATCTCCAGTCTTCCTATAAACAATGACATGGTTTTTTTGTTTCTTCTTGACAGAAAAAGTATTAAGTATGAAAATTATTCTACAAAAAACCCATGAGATTTTTGTCCTACTACAGTTATTCGAGGGTTTTGACCCAAGAGACAATCTGGCTTCATTTTTTAAGGAAATTGAAATAAGTTGAAATTACTTTTTCTATGTATTCTTTTTGACCTCTGCATTCTCTGCATATACTTGCCGCAACCTCCATTTTTCCTATCATTGATTTTTGTGAAATTTTTTGTAGATTTCTCTATCTCTTTTTAAGCATTTTTAGATTCAGAACCACTGATAAGAAATATCTCAAGGGTTTTGTCCTTGTGATGTTTTCTGAGATAAATGCTTTCATTTATTATTTTGATTTTCCCATGATGTTTCTGCCATCACCTAATCATGACCCTCCTTTTGTCAGGATAAATGTCCTACAACACATGCTTTTGTCGGCACTACTCTTTGCAATTTCAAGATAAACTATCTTGTTAATCTAAATAGAATGACCAAGATGACTATTCTTGCACTAAGGTATCAATCTTTATCTTTAAAAAAATATTATCAGAAGCTTGTATTTGTAGATAAAACTATCCTGACAAAAGGTGCAAACCCTAGGCTGTCACTGTACAATAGTTAGCATCACTGCACCTTGACACTACCTTCATAAAAATTATTCTCTCCCACATGTATGTATGGGCTCAACTGTGCTTTGACTACATAGGCATTTCATATATCATTCCATAAGAATTGTTTTCAAAGAACCAAAACACCTCTATTTGTATATTTTGGGTTGAAATAAATGATCCTTGACTGTAATTTGGAAGAAGATTGAACTCTGAGATTTGTTCCTTTGATTGTCATGGCTTATAAAGCATGCCTATTATATCCACATGAAACCAAGCTTACCATTGAAACCTTGTTTCATTTATCTTTTGTAACTTCTCACTATACTCATTTATGTTTTGAACACTCATAGTTCCAGTGAATAAATACTTAAAAGGTTATGCATAAATTATGAGCTAGGATCAACCCTTGTGAGAGCCACATTTGTCCCCACTCAAAATTAATTTGATAGATGATTGCACATATAGCTGCACTTGAAACAAACAAGTTAGCAATAAAATGCCTACTTAAAGTGTGTATAACAGTGTTCTATTTGGCTTTTATGAGCTCTTAAGATAGGCATTACATTTGATTCACATAGGAAGTAAAATATGTATGTATGGGTGGATGTGCATGTTTATAATGCAACCTTTCATTGCTTGGGACTTATTGTTCTAATTCATTTCCTTACCTAATGCAGGAAACCAAACACCAAATACCTAGGGGTCAAGGAGCTACATGGAGCAAGGCAAGGCAATCAGACACCAGATTCATTTGCCGAACTAGTCATTCAAGAAATAACTGGTTACCTTCTTTTCATGTTCAATTTCTCCTCAAAATTTACTCATTCGTGTATATTTTAATTCTTATTTGTATCAAATGAGTAAGTCAGTCTCATGGCTTGCTGTGTGAGACACATGTATCTGATTACATTTAATAAAGATTAGATTTTCAAAAAAGATTGTAAAATATTTTATGTTTCATTCACTTGTATGAACATAATAACCTTTTGTTCTTGTAATCTAGCAAATTTGGTACGTTTGTATAATTGAATGTAACATAGAAGGTTTAAATAAATGTACCATTGATTTTGAAACATAGATGACTCTTCCTGATTGAGCTTGTAGGTGAAAATCTAGTAAAATTTTTGGCGACATCTGTAGAGTGTTTGCCTGCTAAACATAGTTAACCAGTTGCCTAGAATAATCCTTGGGCATGGAGTCACTAAAAAATACTAGGCTCATGACTTAGTAAAATAGACTCAGAACTTCGGTAACTTAGATTGATAGTCATGAATGACACCTTGGCTTATTAAAAAAAAAAACAATAGAAAGAAACTATCTAGCTATGCTGAAACAACACTTAGGGAATGAAAATTGCATCTAATCTAATGTGCAACACTTTATTGAAAGCATAAAACCTAACCTTGCATGTACAAAGGTAGGTCATACCTCAAAAGTACAACGTTTGAGGTGAATCCCATTAACTGGTATTGGCAATGTTTCTCCATCCATCTTTGATAACTGAAATGCGTTATGCTCCTTGTATTCAGTGATGACAAATGGGCCACTCCAAAAGTTGTCAAATTTTGTGTGTTTACCTAATCCACTTTTCAGCACATCCCACTTAAGAACAATATCACCTTCTTTGAAAACATTGGTTGTAGCTTTCTTATCAAAGGTTCTCTTTTTTAGAGTTGATGATACTCCAAAGTCTTAATTGCCTTATCTCTTGACTCTTTGAGTTCCATGACTTTTTCATATCTTACGGACATTGGGTCATTTTCTTCAAACATCTCCAACTGATGAAAAATATCCAGAGCTAGCAATTCTATAGACAAAGGTAACCTGGCTTCTTTCCCATAGACTAGTACATATGGT
The DNA here is from genome assembly GCA_007115665.2 of Sequoiadendron giganteum. Classification (NCBI taxonomy): domain Eukaryota; kingdom Viridiplantae; phylum Streptophyta; class Pinopsida; order Cupressales; family Cupressaceae; genus Sequoiadendron; species Sequoiadendron giganteum. Next base: position 638,923,325 of record CM021103.1, on the reverse strand, counting down.
GAATTACCAACTGATCTCTTAAGGGTTATTCTATCTGCCCAAAGTGCAGATTTTAATTTAGAATGCCAAACTCTTTGATTCTCACCCATGCTTCTTTTAATGATCTTGATCATATTTTTGTTTGTACTTTCAACTAAAGCATTACCCTGTGGGTAATAATTTGAGGATTTATTCAAGTGAATTCCATGTTTAACAGCCCAATCTATAACTCTTAACCCCACAAATTCAAGAGAATTATCTAAAATGATGGAGTCAAGAACTCCAAACCTAGTTACTATATCCTCATAGAAATTTAAAACTAAAGATTCATTAGCTTCTTTCAAAGCTACTGCTTCTGTCCACCATGTAAAATAGTCAGTGGTTGTAAGTACCCACTTGTGACGAGCACGGGAAGGTGTATTTATTGGTCCAATAAAGTCAATGCCCCATCTTATGAAGGGTTTCTCAACTTGAATCGACTGCAGAGGCATGGCTGGCAACTTTTCCTTTCCTGCAAATAAAGCACATTTATCACACTTCTTTGACCATACATAGGCATCCTTAAATAAGCTTGGCCAATAATAACTGACCCTCATAATTTTCTAGGCTGTTGTTCTTGGAGCAAAGTAACCTCCTGAAACTCCATTGTGAAACTCATAAAGTACCTTTTCTATTTGATTAGAGTCAATACACCTTAATAAAATACCATTCAGTTCTTTCCTAAAAATAATATTATCAATCAAAATATATGGAATTGATTGCAACCTGAAATATCTTCATTTTGCTCTATCTAGACTTGGTGGACACTCACCAGTTTGTAGAAAATGGGTCATATCTTGAACCCAACCTACACCTAACACAGGTACATCATTGTGAGCAATCTGGGGCTCATTACCAGTGACTAAAATAGTTTATGCTTCTAATTTATGTGCATCTTCAGGGATTGAGGCAAGTTGTTCACATAGTCCTCTTCCTCTAACAAGTTTTGTGATTTTGATGTCAACATCAAACTCCATAACTCTTGTGATCCAACCTACTATTTTCTCACTTAGTTCCTTACTTAATAGAAATTCCTTCACACTAGGGTGTGAAACTAAAAGATGAATCTTATTGTTGGAAATTAAATCCTTAGATTAATTCAAACTTCTAACCACAGCAAGAACATGCTTCTCAACAAATGTATATTTTTGTTCATAATCAGCAAGACCTTGACTGAAAAAAGCTATTGGCTGCTCTAAATTATCATTGCTTTTTTGAACTAGCATAGTAGAAATAGAACTAATGCTACCAAAAGCATATAGAAAAATTCCTTAGAGAATCTAGATTTACCAGTGTTGGGGCTGATGCTAAAGCCTCCTTGATCACTTCAAAGTTGTTTTTGGCTTCTCTAGTCCAACTGAAAACTGCATTTTTCCTAAGCATGGCAGTCAAAGACTATAGAAAATTTGCAACATCAAGAATGAAACTTCTTAAAAATTTAATTCTACCTAAAAAACTTTGTAGACCCTTCTTGTGATTAGGTAATGGTAGTTCAAGTATGGCCTTGACTCTCTCATGGTCAATAGTAACTCCATGCTTTGACAATATGTGTCCCAACAACTTACCTTCATGAACTAAAAAAATAATCTTTTTGGGTTGAGAGAAATACCATACTCCCTGCATTTTAAAAAAATTTGCTTGAGATGTGACAAGTGTTCATCTGCATTCTTGGAATAAACAATTATATCATCCAAATAGACAAGCAAAAATTTATGAATTAAATTCTGAAATGCCATATCCATGGCCCACTGAAACGTGGCACCAGCATTAGATAAGCCAAAAGGAATTCTCTTATAGGCCATAGTGCCCCACTTTGTTGTAAACTTTGTTTTATATTGGTCCTCTTCTTTATCTAAAATCTAGTTATAACCAGAATACCCATCCAGAAGAGAAAATCTTTCTGAACCGGCAACAACTTGAAGAATTTATTCCATTGAGGTTAGGGAGTAATGATCTTTTAAAGATGCTCTGTTAAGATCTCTAAAATGTACGCATAATCTTATCTCTCCATTCTTATTTCTAACCAGAACAAGATTAGAAACCCAGGATGTGTGTTTAATTGGAAAAATAATACCCCCCTCAAATAATTTAGCTAGCTCTTGAATCATTAAAGGTTCAAGCTTGGGGTTTAAAGGTCTTTGCTTTTGCCTAACAGGCTTAGCACTAGGCTCTAACTCAATTGCGTGTTGAGAAATATGAGGGTCAAAATATTTTAAATCAGAATATTTCCATGTGAAAACATCATGATATTCTTGACATAAAGTAGTAAAAGCCTTCCTATCTTCAGCTAAACAAATTTCCCTAAATTGAGAAGCTTACCTTGAAGGATTTCAACTTCTTCTTAATGGTCTTCTTTCACTTGAATGTTGACTTTTCTCTTCTTAAGATGATCATTAGAGTTGAAAATTGATTCTAAGGTAACTAAACCCTTAGGAAGCTTATTTTTCTTTAGATGTATGATTTGATTATCATACTATTATTTAATTTTCTCTTGATTTTCTACACAAAATTGATCTTCCTTAAGCAGAAAAGCTAAAATTTTCTTGTCACTATCAAATACCTGCCATTTAATGTTGTTATCAAGAATTGATGGCCTGACTACAACTTTGACGTGCTGTTGTACCTTCTCTTTTTTTATATCATTCGGGATATCAAACTGTGCACCAATGGGAGCAAGTATGTCCGCGTGTTTGTTTTGATTCCTTGGGATGGAAATCAAGTTAAAGGCCTCAAAATCCTCCAATATATCCCATACTCTATTTCTATAAGACCTCAATGCATCATTCTTTGCAACACTTAGGCCTTTAACTTGATTAACAATTAGTTCATTGTCTCCATGAACCTTGAGAAATCTGATTCCTCATTTCCTTGCCCATTCAAGTCCCTGAATGAGTCCCTCATACTCAGCAGAATTATTAGAACACGCAAAAGCAAAACAAAAGGCTGAAAAGTACTTATCACCTTGTAGAGATACAAGCATGGAACCTCCACCAGCTCCATTCTTACTTCTGGAACCATCAATAAACATCTCCCAAAGTTCATTTTGTTGCTCCAACAGCTGATCTGTACTCTTTTCGAGGTTTGGAACCTCTGCATCAAGCTCATGAAACACATAATTACCCATACCAAAACCTTCAATGAGATCATCAAGGTTGTCCATTACATTTTATGTTGCCCATTCATGTAACAACACATTAGGAGCACTTTCATCTTGTAGCTCTTGGGTAGCAACAAGCTCACTATTATTAAAAATGACACAATTTGTGTCCACAGCAATAGGAAAAACATTGATTACACTTGGATTATAAGGTTCTATGTGATCTTTAGCCAATTTATTAGACTTTATGGTAGCCTTAGTTATCTGGTCCTAAACAACATATGTGACCAATCAATAGAAACGTAACCTCCTATCTTGGTAGTAAAGTCTCTCGAAAGACACAATACAAAGAAGGGTGGTAAATCTATGACACATATATCTTGTGGAATTGAAAAATTTGGACAAACGTGGAGTGTAAGGCTCAAACCTTTGATGATACCTAAATTATTGACTGAGGTTCCATCCAATTCAACAAATCCCTTCTCTAAAGGTTGATACTTTAGTCCTAGTTTATCAGCTATTTGTTTAGGCATCACAAAACTGCTAGCCCCACTATCCACCATACAGTTGTGAACTAATTTATCACCAATGATCACAGACACATAAAACAAAGGGGTTTTAATATCCTTACTCACCTCTTTATTGGGCTATTTATTATTGACTTAAGAATAATTTGTAAGGACAACTCTATCTTGACCTATTAAAGATTCATTAGACACATTGAAATTTGATAAAGTTGATTGTAACATACTTTTCTGACCTGGGATGGATAATGAATCCCACATGGACATTGTTGCATTCATTTTTTTCATATTTTCAATGATATTAAAAGGCACAGTTAGATTTACCTTCTGATGGATCTTTACACTATCATGTTCAACTTGCATGTGTGGTTGCTTCTTAGCAACAACTTGTTGGTTCCTCTACAAAATGTGAGGCACTTGTGATGTAGATGGTCCTATAGTTGTTGCTTTTCCTTTATCAATTATCTGCTCAATTTCTAGAGCTCTTTTCTTTGCTCTTGTATTCACTACAATTGGAGAATCATTTGTATTAACTCCACATAACTCTTATGTCTACCAGTTAAGAAGAGTAGCATCATTTGTAAACTATTCCTATTGTTGTGGAGCTCCATCATTGGGTACATTTTTCTGTGAACTTGAAGCATTCTGCACCATTAGCGCTTGATTTATATCTCCATTTGAACAAGTGGCCTTGTTATGTGGTTGGTTGCATGGATAGCACCACTCATAATCAGCAGCAAGATTATTTTGGATAGGGATAAGGTCCCTAGTTGCATTAACAGGTGTTGGACTATAAGCCTAAAACGGCCTTGTGTTCACATTTTTCCTTGGACCCTAATAGTTACCTTGATATTGCTGCTTATTTCCTTGGTACTCCTGATTTGTAGGTCTATTATAAGACCGTTGCTTCTCCAAGTTGACCAATTTGTTCCCAAAAGTTTATAAAACTATCTCAATATTTTTTTGACTCTCTTTAATTTCCTGCAACCCCTGTGATTGAACTAGAACTACAGCCTCTTGTCCACTAGCAGTTGGTAGCGTTGGAACAATAGGTAATGGTGCAAACAATGGTATTTGTAGAGGCATGTTAGGCTGTATTTCTAGAAAATAGGCATTGGTGGCCTAGGAGCAATTTTACCAGCTTGAATCAAATAGTTTTATACCCTAATTATTGTCTCATATGCATCTGGTAAAGGCACTCCTCCCATTGACTGTGTCATGGCAGCTATATCACTGTTAAGAGCTCTCAGAAAGTATAGAAATGCATATTCGGGAGGTGGCCTTACTGTTGTAGATATTTTGTCCCAAGTCCTTTGAAATCTGAAATTTAAGTCATTCATTTTTTCCTGAGGAGCTCTTTTTATAGTTGCCAGTTGCTCTAATAAAGACAAGTTATCTGATCTATCCTAAAACCGTTTGTGCAACTTGTCTCCTAACTCATCCCAAGTAGCAATGGTGCCAACACATAAAATTTTGAACCACTGCAAATCCCTTCCCTTGAATGATGTAGCAAGTAATCTTATAGCCATGTCTTCTTGAGTAATGTGGTGAACACCACACAGTGAAGCAACATCCCTTATATGCTCAATGGGAGTTTTCTGATCTTCCTCAGTGAAGATTGGCAAGCTTTTAAGAGTTGCCATCGGTATAGCACTATTTTATGCGAGGTTTAATGGAATACCTCCATTAAATGGCATGAATGGTTGATTTCTTACAGCCATTAGAGGTGGCTGCAATGGATTAACCTAAGTTTGAAAAACATGCACAAAACTTGTAGCAAAAATAGTTCTTCCTGGACAACCTGAGGGTGACCTTGCTGCTCTGAAAACTTGGTGAAGAAGAATGAGCTTCACTTTGCCTCTTGGATGGTCTACCTCTCCTCCTTGGTGCTGAAAATAGTGATTCAGGCCTAGCACCAAGTGGTGTAGACTGAACTCTCTTTGAGGGAGGTGTTCTTTTCGCTGCTCTACCTTATCTTATGGGTGGTGATAGCTGCAAAAATTCAAAACCCTTGGAACTTCTCATTCATATCCTTCTCATAAGCTGTGAGAACACTGGCTTTGATGCTATTCCACTTCACAGAGTCGTCAAATGTGCAAAAAACCTCTTGAAAGGCCTGAAAATCATTGGTTGCACATTCAAACCAGCAAAATACTTTGATGGACGTGTCCCACCGGGTGTGCCAAAATTATTAACACTTGGACATTGCACCTTGTTGAACGTAGAATTCAACAATCCACTGTAACATGGGAATGATCTTAAAAGAAGACATGAACACTTGTGTAAAACCAAACCTTCGGAGAAGGCCGACTTCCTATGGGTATTACCTAAACTATTGACTTGATGGGAAAAGGGTAAGGATATGTTTGCATAAAATGAAGAATACTGAAAATATAAAATGAACTAGGTGATACACCAAATTGACAAGAGCTATGGACACTCAAATTACACTTGAATACTGATGATGGATATGAAACTGCACGACAAGTTACTGTAGGTTCATGCATAAATATTTCACAAACAGGTTTGACTTGCACACACTTTCAAGAAGGAAAGCATTTTTCACAAATTAAAAGCTCATGTGCAATTCTTTAAACACAATTTGTAACCTACATAATACTACTTTTTCAAAGAAAGGCATGCAAACATGAGACAAAGCTATAAGGAAATATAAATTTTTCACAAAGTAGCTTTATCAATCACCTGGAAATGCACAATGTTTTGCAAGAACAAGAAGGAAAATTGAAACATCAATGGTAAACAAGGTAAATTTTGTATATCATGCTCCAAAGGAGTTACAAAAACCTACAAAAGTATGACAAGGGACTCTCAAAGTCACAAAGTCTCTATCTGCATGTGAAGAACTAACTGATAATGAGCCCCAAAATGACTAAGTAATCAACCACTAAACAGTTCCACAAAACAAGGCTCTAGAAAGCCTTGGGTCGGATAGCACAATAAGGCCTAGAATTTAGCTCCTATATCCTCTCCAAAACGAGCTCAAATGGTTTGAAAAATCCAACTTTGACTAATTCTATCATAATGAGTCATAAAACCACCTCTAAAAATGCTTTAAAATGGGGATAACAAACCTATATTCTCTCACAAAGTGATGAATCATTCCTAAATTTCTTCCTCATGTTGGCAAAAAAATTCCAACTCCCCTATATACCCTCAAAATCCATCAACAATAGATAACTATCTCTTCAATTGACCAAGTCACCTTTATTTGCATTAAATAACAATAATATGATTATTAAGGCTTATAATTACACCTCAAAATCATATATTTTACAATAGATAAATATGCAAATAAAACTTTCTGAATCTCTTAAGGTACGTGCAGGTTGACAAGGCACCTATGTGTTGAGGTGGCATTCATATATTGATGTGGCATTTACATTTTTTAAAGTTGTGGAACACATAAGACATTACATTCATTTGCCGAAAGCATGGAATACTTTTCCTTAGCCAAGAGATCATATAATTTAGCATTTGATTTCTTGAAAGAATGGAAAAAATGTCACTATCTATCAACCACTAAGTCTAGGGTTGAAACCCTAAAAGCTAATGAAGATAGAACAAAGGCATTCATTTCATCATGATGCTTTTGGAAGAAACTACCTGGCCACCACCAACTAGGGTTTCATGGTAGACCTGAAGCTCAACCGAGGGTTTCCATGGCGCATCTAAGCACAAAAAAGGCACTTCTCTTCATTTATCTGGCATAAACTGACTCTCATATATTCGGGTAAGAAAAAAACACCATTTTTCTAAACTTTGTTTGCAATTCTTAGCAAAATGCTTTTCATTTTCTGAAGATGGTCGCGGCCTCTCCCAGCTGCTATTATCATCAGGAGTATTTTCTTCAGCATCCATCATTCTTGACTATGCTTTTTTTTCTTTTAATAAAGGATTACATTTTCTTGCTCAAAAAACCCATGGCTATACCATGGTCGAGGCTATCACTTGTAACAAGTGTTTCAATCTCTATATCTAGGTTTTGCAAACTCGAGGTAGCCTCTAATCTTGTTTTCAGGGTTTGTTATTATGAGGAAACCCTCACTTGAGTTGTGGTTCCTTCTTACTGTGCTTAGCTTTTGCTTCAGTAATAATGGAAAATGATGAAACCCTGCTTTCAATTGTTGCATTTCTAGTCTTCCTATACACAATGATATGGTTTTTTTGTTTGTTCTTGACAGAAAAAGTATTAAGTATGAAAATTATTCTACATAAAACCCATGAGATTTTTGTCCTACTACACGTATTCAAGGGTTTTGACCCAAGAGACAATTAGGCTAGATTTTTTAAGGAAATTGAAATAAGCTTAAAGTACTTTTTTTGTGTATTCTTTTTGACCTCTGTATTCTCTTAATATACTTGTCGCGACCTCCATTTATCCTCTCATTGATTTTTGTGACATTTTTTGTAGATTTCTCTATCTCTTTTTAAGCATTATCAGATTCAGAACCACTGATAAGAAATCTCTCAAGGGTTTTGTCCTTGTGATGTTTTCTGAGATAAATGCTTTCATTTATTATTCTTATTTTTCCCATGATGTTGTTGCCATCACCTAATCATGACCCTCCTTTTGTCAAGATAAATGTCCTAAAATACATGCTTCTGTCGACACTACTCTTTGCAAGTTCAAGATAAACTATCTTGTTACTTTGAATAGAATGAACAAGATGATTGTTCTTGCACTAAGGTATTGATCTTTGTTTTTTAACAAATATTATCAGAAGCTTGTATTTGTAGATAAAACTATCCTGAAAAAAGATGCAAACCCTTGGTTGTCACTGTACAATAGTTAGCATCATTGCACCTTGACACTACCTTCATAAAAATTATGTTCTCCCACATTTATGTATGGGATCTCCTATGCTTTGACTACATAGGCATCTCATATATCATCCCAAAAGAATGATTTTCAGAGAACCAAAACACCTCTATTTGTATATTCTGGATTGAAATAAATGATCCTTGACTGTAATTTGGAAGAAGATTGAACTCTGAGATTTGTTCCTTTGACTATCATGGCTTATAAGCATGCCTATTATATCCACATGAAACCAAGATTACCATTGAAACCTTGTGTCATTTAGATTTCGGAACTATTCACTTTACTCATTTATGTTTTGAACACTCATAATTGCAGTGAGTAAATACCTAAAAGGTTATGCATAAATTAAAAGCTAGGCTCAACCCTTGTGGGAGCCACATTTGTCCCCACTCAAATTTAATTTGATAGATGATTGCACCTGTAGCTGCACATGAAACAAACAAGTTAGAAATAAAATGCCTACTTAAAGTGTGTATAACATTGTTCTATTTGGATTTTATGAACACTTAAGACAGACATTACATTTGATTCACATAGGAAGTAACATATGCATGTATGGGTGGATGTGCATGTTCAGAATGGAACCTTTCATTGCTTGGAACTTACTATTCTAACTCATTTCCTTACCTAATGCAGGCATCCAGACACCAGATACCTAGGAGTCAAGGAGCTATAGGGAGCAAGGTAAGGCAATTAGACACCAGATTCATTTTTTGAACCAGTCATTTAGGCAATGACCTGTTACCCTCTTTTCATGTTCAATTTATTTTCAGCATTTACTCATTGATGTATATTTTAATTCTTATTTGTATCAAATGAGTAGGTCAGTCTCATGGCTTGTTGTGTGATACACGTGTATCTGATTACATTCAATAAAGATTACATTTTCAAAAAATATTGTAAAATCTTTTATGTTTCATTCACTTGTATGAACATAATAACCTTGTGTTCTTGTAATCTAGAAAATTTGTTTCGTTTGTATAATTGAATGTAACGTAGAAGGTTTAAATAAATGTACCATTCATTTTGAAACATAGACGACTCTTCCTGATTGAGCCTGTAGGTGAAAATTTGGTAATAATAATATGAATGAGGACCACATCAAGGAGTACTCCTTGTCCATTAGGCACAAGAGCTAAAGTGACAGTCACACACATAATCCGATGAATCAAGGGAACATTGGCATACAAAATCCACACAAGCTCAATGCGAGCTCTAGGGTCAGTGCAAATTATGCGATGATTCATGCAATATTGAATGTCATGTCTCACCTATCAGCGTGTGTGGAACTCATCAAAATAGATGGTCTCACCTTAGATAGGTATCCTGAGTATGTGGTGTATATCCTCAAGTGTGACTATCATCTCCCCTATTGGGAGCTGAAACGTCGAAGTATTTGCATTCCACCTCTCAACTAATTCCATAATTATCACATCATAATACCTCTTGGGTGGCATGAGGTATATTCAATATAACCCAGTAATACACAAAGTCTTCTCCTCCTCCTTAATAAGTCGTGTAAACTACTCATGGAGAAGAGAAAATACTTCTCCTCCCAAGCGTTGATGAGAACATGGTAGATTTTAGTGGAAATACGTAAAATCAGTAGTAACATGTTAAAAATAGGTAACCAAATAGTAAAAAATCAAAAAGAGCTTCCCCTAGACACTGTCACCATTTTGGGATAGGGGGTCTAGGACAAGGTTTCCAAATTGGGATAGGGTCGCCCAAAGAGGATAGAGAAGCCATGATTTTGTAAAAATACTCAAAAATAGTGTAGAATACTAAGATAAATCATAGGGAGTAGGTACAAGGAAATCACCTATGGTGTGATGGCTTCGTCCACAACCCCTACTCGTAGGACCTCAAGTCATGGGGGGCAGTATGGTTGTTAGATTGACATATTCACTTCTCTATATCAAGGTATCTCTCTCAGAATGTCCAAATAGAAAATGTCAAAATAATAGTCAAAAAGATGATTTTGCACTAACATATAGTAACATTTATTAGTAACATTTCACTCAAATCAACATAATGGGGGGTAGAGAACTCCAATTTTGATATCATTTTTTTCATTGGATTCGTAGTTCTATCCCTAATCTTATCTAATGTTTATTGATAGATGATGTTGTGGTCTCATAACCCTATCATAAGCATTTTCATTAATATAACTATCAATTCGATGTGGTTAGATTGCTATCATGATTCTACCTCCATAAAGCAAGTAGAGTTAGGGGGAATACATTCACCCTTGAATTTGGTTCTTTGTAGAAGTTGACATGATTATTTCAAAGTATAAGATGATTTTGAACAACTAACAAATCAGTTTTTTAGGATGTGATTTCTAACATTGTGGTTTTGCATATGACTACACTGGGGGCTTCATTCTCCCATTTACAAATGAATCGTAATATCCATATGAGTTTTCTTTTATGTAGCATGATTTACTTTTAGTACTTTAGCTTACATATGCATGCAGTGTCATATGGCTGCTAAAGTGGGGGCTAAACGTAGTATAAAAAATTGTACTCCCTTGTAGGTGATAGTAAAATTTCATGCTTAGTTTGGACCTATTTTAGTGACCCTTGTATTTATGCATTTTCAATCCCTCCTAAATAGGCCCTAATTCCCTTTATTATGCATTTTGAGGCCCATTTTTACTATTTTCTGACATTGAAACAAATATTGAACAAATGCATTCTATCATTAAATTGTCTTGACTTTGAGTGTCCTAGAAATTTGGGCCAAGACCCAGTCGCCCATGGGTGACTAGGTCCCCCTTTTTAGCCAGGATCCAAATTTTAATGGATTTTTGGTGGCATTTTAACATTCTAAATTCAAATTGTAAATGTTGGCTTTTGGGATCTAATTGTTGAGAAATTAGAGAAATGCCTATAAATACCTAGTCTTTTCACCATTTCAAAACTAGATAAAGAGATGGCATTCAAACAAGCAAGTAAATTTCAGATTCTTGGAGCAACATTACTTGAGATTGTAGGTCTTCAAGTCCATTTACAGATTCGGTCAATCTTTATCACATGATTGAAGGTTGAAGTATATGGAGGGGCATAATGAATTCTAAGGTTGGGAGATGCATTTGGCCACTTCCCTCCACCTAATGACTTATTTACTTGGTTCTCTCACCTTCAAACTTCACTCTACTTATATCCTAAAGCAAGGTATCATTGCATTTCCAGATTTGCTTAGGGTGTTTTGACTTCTCCCTAATTTAATCTTATTATTATCATATAGAAATCACACTCTAATGCACTTGAATAGGGTTTCTTTGAATTTAATCTCATAAAAACCTTAGACACACATAAGGTTAGGGTTCACACACTATTTTCTATCAAATCTTTTTCTTTTTGTTAAGGTTTAATTACCAAGATAGGGGTTTGACTAAGGAAAACCCCCATATAGACACCCAAATAATTTATTTTTCTGATTTATTAGAGGTCCAGATCCGAAAACATAGATTTGGAAGTCAGGAATAGAGAGAAGACAAAGGGTTACATGATCAAACTTTGAATTTTTTAAAAGGATAACAAAGACTCAGTAGCCATTGGGCGACCCCATCCTTGTAGGTATAACCAAACCAATTTGTTTTGGGCAGGTACACATCAGTTTGTACTCTCCAGATTCACTTGCATATTATTATTTCATTCTGTTTACTTTCTGGAAATTACATTCATCATATTAGGTCATATAGTCTAATTAGGGCAATCACTCCAAATAATTTCCAATCCACTCCCATCCTCAAAAAATGAAAATCTAGGTTTGATTGACTCACCTAGGAGGTTGTAAGTTAATATATGCACCTTGTTGATTTGCATCCTAATGAAATTATAGAAACGATGGCTCCATGATTTTAAGTTTTAGATATTAAGTTTAAGGTCACCACATTTTTTATGTTTTAATAAAAAAATGACACATAGAAGGGATTAGGTTTTTCCCCAGAGGATTATCTGATGTGAGATTTTTGCTACCCATAGATAAACTAGATGAAGGCTCCTTAACATTAATCATTTGATCATTTGAGGCCAAGTGAGCTTCATAACTCTTAGTTTTCACATACCTTACTAACATGTCCAATTCTTTGGGATTCATTTGTAGGTACTCTGCTTGTGAAATCTGTATTTTTGAATTCTTACAAAAATCTACTATATTGAAGGAATTAGCATATTTCTCAACCAACAATGAATCTAGAATTTTGTGAGTACTTTTTGAAATATTTTGATTTCCTTAAGAAGAAGAACCATTCTCAAATGAAGCATTGGATTTGGTCACCAAGATTTTATGGGTATTTTGTGTACCTTTATGATTTGAATCTTGTTGTCATGAGTTAATACTACACAAGAGGGATCATCCAAAGTAGTATAAATATCACCCTCTCTCTCAAAATCATATTCATATTTAAGAAATCCAATTCTAGAGTTGCCACATTGATTAGAAACATCCTCTTCATCAATTATTTCCTCAATAACTTCCTTCATTACAGTCATTTGCATAAAGCTATTCATCTCTAGGAAGTCCACACCATTGTGATCAGTAGTCAAATGGAAGATACGCATATTATTTTCACCCCTAGTTGGTGGTACTTCTATAGCTAATCTTTTTTGAGTAGGAGGAAGAGGTAGAGTGTTTTTATTTGGTTGTATGTTCCCTTTTCTTGATATGTCTTGATATGGTTGAGAAATTTTAGGCATTTTTCTTCTTAGGGAAGTTATGTCATTAGCCAACCTCTAAATTATGGGATCTAATGAAGTAGATGCTTGAGACTTATTTGAGTTTAATTCTCTTTTCCATTTTCTTGCGGTAATCAAATCATCTTCTAGTTCAATTTCTAGAGTCTACACTGCATCTAAATTGGCTACACATTCCCTTTTGAGATGAAAGATGATTTCTGGTGTTTGGGCATTGATGAAAAAGCATTTATGATTCTTTGGTGTGGGTCTTTTTGCATTATCAATCTTATTCACCAATTTTTTTAACATAGCAACAAATTTTCTCATAGGCTCATGAACCTCTTTCTTAAGCTAAGTCAATTGTGCAAGCAATGAGTGCTCATATTCCATTCTCTTGAAATTATTCTCAAATTGAGTTCTCATTGCCTCACATGAATTAATAGAGGCATTAGGGAGGTGATAGAACCACTCGACGGTAGCATTGGTGAGTGAATCCACAAATAACCCAACTGCTACGTCTTCATGTTGTACACCAAGCACCCCACATGCAACAAATAAAGCATTATTGTGTATGTCAATGGGAAATTTACCATATCCTTTAAATTTTGGAATGTTTTTCTTGGAACCTTTAGGTAACTCATGCGAGTGAATGTCTAGGCCCAAAGGTCCAATAGCTACCCCCATGGAACTGGTAATTAATGAGCCATATTATGAGTGAAGTTAATGACTAGGGGAACTACAATATCATGTATGGTAAGAGCTTGACAGGTGAGAGAACAGTGTGTTTTTCTTGTTGATGAAGATGGCCTACTTTTGGATATAATTCTCCTATTTGGATGTGTAGAGACAAAGAAACTACCTTCTTATGAGGCTTCAAAAACTAGATCAAGAATACCTCTTCTCTATTCACCTCTTGAATATCTTTGGGAATCCAATGAAACTGAAAAAAATCAAGGACTTATCTTCTAATATGAGCTATTGGGAGGACAATGATCTTATCAATGATTTGCAATTGTTTCCCTAGTCTGAGTCTTTTGATTTCGTCATCAAGTTCTTCTTCGTCTGTCAATACTCAATTGACTTTGTGATACTCTTCTGCACTCCTCCTAACTCTCCAAACTAAAGTGTTTAATTGTGATTATACGTCTTCTTGCTTAGCCTATACCCAGTTCAGATTCAATTGGAGCATAGTGAAAACAAAATTATGAGGTAAAACATGATTATTCATCAAAGAACCAAACAAGAATATATAAGAAAACTTTAAAATTAAATCTCAAGGTCAATTCCCCAATAGAGTCACCAAAAATTTATTGGTTAACAGATTTACACCTTTTAATTTATGATATAAAATCTACTCTTTTGCCTAGATGAGATGCAATCAATTGTCAACAATTGAATTAATAGTCTCTATATGAAACAATTACTCTCTGAATTTTTGTGAGGTACATCTCCCTCTTAAGATTCTCAATAAAATCCTAGAAAAATTAATTTAATATATGATATGATTTTAACCAGAAAACAAAAAAGACATAAATATTCAATACTTGAAAAAGCCTCTAAACATCAAATACGACAGATGAATTCAAGAACATAAAAATTACTAATACATAGGCTAACTTAATAGTCTATAAAAAGTAAAATGCAATTATTGATTTGAAATAACATTAGAATTGAAGCTAATCATCTATATGCAATTGTTACTCATTCACATAGAAATGATATAACTCAAGGAATTAATCAAACACACAGATTCCAATATAATTCCTCCATTCAAATGATATTTACTATACACACACAGACATAATTTTTTTTAGTTTTGTGAAAATGCTATTCCAAAATTTTGATCATTGTTAAGAGAGTCTTTAATTCCGTTCCATTACATATATCAAGCGAATATAATTGCTTCTTTAAAATAACCGCCCAAAATCATGAAAGTCTTTTCAACTTATAACATAAAGTTCACAAGAAATAAATTAAAGAAAATAAAATCATTGCTGAGGTGGAACTTCATCAGTGACTCCTTCAGATGACTGGGTGGCAGACGTGGCACTCTTGGCTTGATACACATAGTAAGCTTTCACAATGGGTGGCATGTATTTGTGTTGAGGAATAATAAAATTCTTAGATGTTAGTTTCCAAAGAGCTTTTTTTTCTTTGGCCACTTTGAGCTTTCCTGTGTAAGTAGTGAAAATCCCACTAAACTAAAATAGAGCCAAACTAATACCACTAAGCTTCCTCAAGCTCTCTGTACTGAACTGTTGCTTGTTGCAGAGGCTATCAATCATCCCTTTGAGGCTTCCCTTTAACGTTTCCTCATCTTATCATCTGAGCTGCCCTCTTTTCTAAGGTGGAGGCCAATACCAAAGAGATTTTTTTGTATTTCACTCCTTATTGTGTTGTATTCAGTCAATAATTTGCCTTGCTCCAATATATTTTGTTTCACAATGAAGAGCTTCCATTCTATACTCCTCTTCCACATGACACAACTGTTATCTATAATTCCTGGAAAGATCTTTTCACTAAATGACCTATCTAGGCCTAATTCCATCATACCTTTGAAGTCACCTTCGGTCTTTTTCCAGATTTGATGTTCATGTTTAGCTTAGGCAAGATCCTTCTCATTTCAACATTCATAACATCAATACCTTTATATACCTTTTTCATAACAAAAATAAATTTATTTCCTTTGGTCAGAATATCAACAACCAATTCCTCCATAGACTTTCCATTAGCCTTATAATTCTACATTTTATCTATCACTTTCCTTTCCACAAAGGATGTCAGATCTTGACTGATAGGTTGTGAAGATATGTCTAATACAAGTTTCAAACAATCAGTGAGTTCTTTCATCTAGTTTTTCAATTCATCTTTGCTCTGCTTATCTCTAGTTGTTCTCTCCACCAGCCTAGTTGTTGTCACCTAGAAATTATGTATATCACCATCCCTAATAGAAGGTTCTATATTTACCCTAGTGATATTATAATCACTAATAGTAGCTTGACCTGCTTCCTTCTTTACTAAGGGATGAGCCACTTCGACATACATATTGCCAGTATTAGTATCCTCAAAAAATCTTGATGTTGTTTTCAACTTATTAGGCTTAGGGGCTCTTTGGATTAGCTGGCCAACAAAATCTTTATCTGGAAGATTCACTTGAACTTTTTTCCTTTTCTTTGATAAAATTTGTTCCAATCATAAGGTAGAGGAAGGAGTAGCAACAGTTTTGGAACTAGGGGAAGTAAATTGTGAAACCCTCATAAGGGAAGGGGTATCAGAATCTCACTTCAAGAGAAGATGGTGGAGTAGGACCAACCCTAGGGGAATTCTACATTTCTCTCGGAGGAGAAGAACCAAGGGAAGAGGGAACACTTTCCTGAGAAGGGTAAGTAGACATATTGACTATCTCTTCTTCTTTGGCTACTTTCTTCTCCTTTTCATTCTATGATAGATTAGAGGTATATTCTCTAAAAATTCTCTCTAGTAACCCTTTCTCTGAGGCTCCTCATCACCATAACCTTATTCTCCTGATGACATTTTTTGAGTAGATGACAATTGCATACCTCATGATGAGGGCACTTGGCTACTCTCACCTTGAAGCTGAGTATTTTGTGTCCTTGGAGGAGGGGTATGTTTCTTTGCATTCTTCTTCACCACCCATTCTTGAGTCCTTCTCAATACCACTATTGTTTTGTCTTCAATGGTATCTACTTCTTTTATACTCCAATCCATATACATAATAGGTTGATTTTGAACATGATTTATAAAAATTGGATCTAACAAATCTGACTCATCATTCTCCAAACCTTGGATCCGATTTAATTTGAAAATTGCCATTTGTCTCAAAGTCAGCCTCATCCAACTTCTTCTACACACCTCACATTCATTTGCACAATCTTCCCAATAGTCTTCAAGATCCAGAATATGATAGAAACTAGGACCCAACCTACAGATTATCTTTAATAAAGTTTTTTCTATCAAAGGGGAATCTTCTTTCATAAAGTTGTATTGTGTATTTCACTAATGTTCTTTCAATGTTAATGGCATCAGACATAGAATTTCAGGAATAGTGCTCAATTCTAATGGAGAATTGAATGCCTACCTTCTTCCTTTCTTGAAACCTCTTATTAACTTCTACAAATTTCTTGCATACTTTGATCAAGATAAACTTGTCTTCAACATACTTAGGTAGCTTGTATGGAATTCCATTGAAGCCTCCAAGTCTATGTAAGAGAGCCTCTAAAATTGGATAAAATGACTACAGTAAGTGTCAATCAACTGTATAGATTCAAGATAGATCCTCAAACCTATATCACCTTGGATTTCTCTGACCATTCTCATGGTAAAAGCATCATTTACCCTCCTAAAATTTTTGCAAATATTCTCTATCTGCAACTTATCATAATGATCATAAATTTGGACATCTTTAGCATAAACTTCAATGGGTCTTAGATCTACCCATGGTCTGGTACAGGAAATAGCATAAAATAAATAGGAGGACATGTAAAATAACTTGTTGAGAGGAAAGTGAATAATCATCGAATGTAGTTGATTACATATTAATTGAGCCCAATCCAAATATTGATCCCCAATAATGATTATCTGAATAAAGAAATGCATCCAATCTCTAAAGTCATGAGATTTCAATGCCTTTTAATCTATACAAAAAAATAATAAAATCAGAGATTTCATCCACAAAGTGAGTTCATTGTAGCTTCTTAGGCAATTGAGATTTACCCTTTCTTGGTGTTGCGAACCATTCTTAGGTGATGATATTCTTATATTGTCCCTTATTTTATTGAAAATGTTGATGGGAAGAGGTAAAATTAAACTCCACGCACACCTCTCTTTCCAGGATCTTCAAACAGGAAGCAAAAGTATCTCTCAATATTCACAACCAACCTATTATCATTTATCCTAATCTCTCTTTTCTATGGGTTATAGTGATTTATGCATTCCAAGACCAAATTAGTGGAATGGAATACTACTAGAAATGTTGTAGCTTGTAATAATCCATGTTCAATTAACATTTGGGTAATTGGTGACTAATCTAGCTTTCCCATTCTCTACTAAAAATCATCTAGGTTTATATGCCCTAATTTTGTATCACCAATTTTGGGCATAGTACTAGATAAACTAGTCAAATGCTTGTAACACAATTACTTAAAATTTATGGTGAATGAGAATCCAAACACAAAAATAATTTGTAGCAGGAAGCAACTAAACTTTCTTGTATGAACAAGGTATACAAACACACAATTCTTCCCAATACACTAGGGTACTTGGGTTATTCTCTTAGAAATTTATAGCTTAATAGTGAGAGCACTATACCTTTGAATTATACCCCTAAATTGTAGAAAATATCAACTATGCTTCTCTACAATTTCACCTCCTTCGTCTTTCGCAAAAAATCTTCTCTAGATATTTGTTAAAATGAGCTCTTTCATTAACTTAATTCACCTTTAAAAGCCTATAATTGATGCTCAGGGGTGGTAGTTAGCCATTAATGGTTCCCTTAATATTTTGTGCATGCAAGATTTCCAATCTCTAACTCCCAATTTGACACTTTTTGAAATTTTAAAAAAGAACGTCTTCAAAAACCTTTCAGTTTCGATAACCTCATTGGAGGCCGAGAGGGGTTTTGAAAGTTCCATTTCCCTCTATCATGAAAGATTTCAATAATTTCCACAGTTTTGACAACCTTGTCAGGGATTGACAGAGGTTTTGAAACCTACGTATGGCTCCAAAATATCCTTTCAATAATGCAATCTTTGTTATGCTACTCTTCAAGAAAGAAAGTGGTTGAAAATCACATGTCATCAGAGAAAAGTGAGGTTTTGACAACCTTGTTAGAGGTCGATAGAGGTTTCAAAACGTATGTAAATTTTTGAATATGATTTAATCTTCTCCTTATCTGCATTTTCTAAGGTTGTGAGAACCATTTTGGGTTATAACGCGATTCTAAAAACTCACAAATAGATCGATTACAAAGGAAGACTTGAGCTTAACTTCAAGGTGTTGGGTAAAAATATAGTTTTGACAACCTAAGCGAGACTCGACATGGTTCCGAAAACCAAAGGAAAATTGACACTTTGAAACAATGCAAAAATTTGCATGGGTGGACATGGTTTTATGGGATAAAAAAATTCATGATAACAATATATATAGGTGTATCTTTTATTCTTAAATCCATATCATTTGTGTATACACAAGAACATATCACTTAAGAGTAATAAGCATGTTACCTTTTGGTATACACATTTACCCAAATTTGACCCTATTGATTATGAATGGCATGAGATGTGTTTTTCAAGACAATCTACCATTTTGGCCTTAATATTTGTCATTTATTATTTTCAACAATAGTTTTCACATAAGCATTAGTTAAAATGGCCACTTTATGAGAAAAAATACAAGAACTATAGCAATTTTTTATGAGTATATTTTTGGATTTTACATTAACATGTTTTGATTACATTGGCATTTAAAAGTAATCTTCCACAATTACATAATTCTTTTGTGGATAATTTTTGTAAGATTATATAGCTATTACATAGTATAGATCTTTAGTTCATACAATCTTAGGAGCATTTTAAATTTAGATGATCATAGTTTCAATGGATTTTAATATTCAAATGTATTTAGTTTGAAATTGGTTTAGATTTAGATGAGTGAAGTTTCAAGTGGTTTCTATTTCTAGATAGTTAGTTGGTTCAAATTTTAATGGATTTTCAATTTGGGATGGATTATTTTTTACTTGGTTTACATTGACAATAGCTTGCATTGTTATAGTTATATGGGTAGCTTTGACACTTTGTATAATCATATGGCCATATTTTTATCTTATATTTCACTCACTTATATGTCCTCATTATTACATCTTTGAGAGATACACATTAATGCTTGTATCTTATGGATTATGTTGTCATATCTAATGTTACTTGCTTATATCTTACACATAATACGTGTTTATGCTCACATTCTTTCTTTTTTATATGACTTCTCTTCATTCTTACAATATTTATCTATATTGTTCATTTGTCCTCACCATTGAAAGCAACATTGAGGGCATCTTATTGCACTTTGATGCATATGATTACATAATTGTAGCATCTTGTTATCTTTTGATTACTTGTCACAAAATGTTATTTATGACACATGTGTTTACTATTCTTAACAAGATGATATCTTTTACATGTAATTTTCTTCTTGCTTCTAGTTCCTTACATCCCATGTATGTAACTAGTTAGAGGGGGGATATATCATCACTAATATTCCTTGGTCTTTATGATACATGTGTTTACTATTCTTTACACGATGATATCTTTTACATGCAATTTTCTTCTTTCTTTTAGTTCCTTACATCCCATGTATGTAACTAGTTAGAGGGGGGATATATCATCACTAATATTCCTTGGTGTTTATGATACAATGGAAGAGTTCACATCATTACAAATTTATTCTCTTTATATCTTCATGTTATTATAATTTTATTCTTTTTATGACTTTATTTCATTATAACTTCATTCTCTTTTACATGCTTTATATCACATTATAGCTTCATGCTCATGGATCCTACCATATCCAATGAATGTCTAGCTCACATAATGTCTTAATATATGTCTTTTCCTTTTTTCCTTTTTTCCTTTTTTCCTTTTTTATTCGTAGAAACTATTGATAAATGACATTGTGTATGCCCATTTTAAATAAATGTAAGATGTTACACATTAGAACACTTTATTTTGTGCTTGCAAGTTTCCAAATGGAAGACTCATTTTCTCTAAGAATTTGTAAAAATATTATCCTTATTCATATCCTTTCTACAAATATCTGAATATTTATTTTCATATTGATCGATTATTTTAATTTTACACCCATATTCATAGTAGTACATATGTAGGTCAGTGGGGGAAAATTATAAGGGTGAAAATTGCATAGCTTGCACTTTTTTCCGTTTTTGGACACATTTTGACTATTTATCCAAGTACAATTACTAGCATACATGTGGTATATTTTTGTGTAAAATTTGAAAAATTACTTGAGCCTTGACTAATTTTGATTTCACACATCCCAAGGGTCTAGACCCTAACTATAGTATATGCATGTTCTTTATGTTGGGTTAATTCTATATGCACAAAAATGAACTTGGTTCAAATTTGTAGGTGCCTTGATTTTGCATGCACAAAAATGAACTTGGTTTAAAAAGTTTAGGCATGAATTGAACCCCATAACTTGAAAAATTTAAATTTAATTACAAGCCTAAGTTGATCTCTTTCAAACTAAGTAGTATTTATTGATTTGCAAAATATACAAGGTGTTACATATAAAAGAATGAACCCTAATTCATTATGATCATCTAAGAAACATCATAAAGTGAAAAGAACATCATTTAATAGCATCAAATCAACAAGAAATTAATAACCTAAGTTGATTGAGCTTTCCAACTAAATGTTATTTTTTATTTGAGTGCAAAATACACAAGGTGTTGTATAAAATAATGAACCCTAATGCATTATGATCATCTAAGAAACATCATAAAGTCAAAAGAACATCATTTAATAGAATCACATCAATAGTTAACATCAACAAGAAATTAATAAACTAAGTTGATCCCTTTCCAACTAAATGTTATTTTTTGATTTGAGTGCAAAATACACAAGGTGTTGTATAAAAGAATGAACCCTAATTCATTATGATCATCTAAGAAACATCATAAAATCAAAAGAACATCATTTAATAGCATCACATCAATAGTTAACATCAACAAGAAATCAATGATTACACATAACTTAACATATTACATGTTAACTTAGGCTATCTTCAATTCTTTAAAAAAATGTTAAATCAGATCCACAAACTCAACTCCAAAAAATTACCAGTTAACAAACTCAAAAGATATTTCTCAACACCACTAGACAATTATTACAAGTGCAAATATCAAGACAAACATGACTACAAAATTTACAATCTATCATGTCAAATCCACACACAAAGTTGGGGTGTGGAAGTCATTTTCATCACTACTAACGTAGTTACCAGGTATCTTAATAGGAGAGATGATGATGGAAAAAGAAAAATATGAGACCTTTTTACTACCTGCAAACACTACTTCTCAATTGGAATTAAATGATTTGAACACAACTTTCCCAACCTCCTATTTTCATGACTCCACCAACACAAAATGATTTTAACACAACTTACCCAACCTCATATTTCCATGACTCCACAAACACACAACACACATTCAAACCATTTATAGATGTTGAAAATTTCAACTTAAACAACACACTCTAAACTCAAACTCATATGCAAACACTACTTCTCAATTGGAGTTAAATGCTTTGAACACAACTTTCCCAACCTCCTATTTCCATGACTCCACCAACACAAAATTATTTGAACACAACTTAGCCAGCCTCATATTTCCATGACTCCACCAACACACCACACACATTCAAACTGTTTATAGATGCTGAAAATTTCAACTTGAACAACACACTCTAAACTCATACGCATATGCAAACACTACTTCTCAATTGGAGTTAAATGATTTGAACACAACTTTCCCAACCTCCTATTTCCCTGACTCCACCAACACAAAATGATTTGAACACAACTTACCCAACCTCATATTTCCACGACTCCACCAACACATCACATACATTCAAACCATTTCCAGATGCTGAAAATTTCAACTTAAACAACACACTCTAAACTCATACTCATATGCAAACACTACTTCTCAGTTGGAGTTAAATGATTTGAACACAACTTTCCCAACCTCCTATTTCCATGACTCCACCAACACAAAATGATTTGAACACAACTTACCTAACCTCATATTTGCATGACTCCACTAGTACACTGCACATATTCAAACTGTTTATAGATGTTGAAAATTTCAACTTAAACAACACACTCTAAACTCATACTCATATGAAAACAATTAAACACCCCCTGCGGTCGCCCCCTCTCGCCCTCCTCTCCTCCCCTCCCCTCCCCTCCAGTCTCTTTGGATGATAAATCATGATTCACGAGGGCCAAAGAAGCCATTGGGGAACTGTCCATAGGTGAAGAAAGGATTATGAACAAGATCAAAAGCATTGAAGGAAGGAAGAGGAGGGTGAAGTGGTTTTGGTCTAGGAAGTACGTCCACCAGAAAATCAAACACCTCACAGTCGCCCACACCACTCCAAATGTCTTTGTTTTGCAGGGTACGTCTTTTGCCGTCACGAGTTCGAATCCACGCCCTCACACTCACCTCTCTCATCATCATTTCGCACGCCTTTCCCATCACAACCACCGCCTCAGCTGACACCATCTTCGCCTCTTCTGCTTTCATTATCTTCTTCACTCTCGCCAATGGCAAATCACCCACGCTTTTGCTTCTCACTTCCCTGCTATTTAATCCCCGGATTTCCTCCATTTCCTCACTCCAAAACTTTCTTATCTCGGCCTCTTCTTGATCGCTCCCAGTTCTTACTCTCTCTGCCATGGAAGGATAAATGGGAAGATACTTTTGCTTCTCCATCGTTCTTTCTTCAATCACAAAGAAAGTTTCTTATGCTTGTGCAGAGATGATTAACTGAGGTGATGGGCAACTTATATGAGAGGTTTCTTTGTATACGTTGCTTATGGCTACAGCTTTTCTTCTGCGGATAATTAGCTTTATGGCAGAGAATTTGTGCAATTTCTTAACACGTTAATGGATAATCCATGAACCAACTACGTTCTTTTTTTAACACAGCATGCATTTCACCCAAGAAGTAAGGCAAATCCTTAGTTTTACTACTAATGGGGTTTCTTGAAGAGATTGGGTTGGTGTCGTTAGTCCAAATTACTCTAGACTTTTGAATATTTTTTCATATTCACTTGTATAAGTTAGCCAAAGAAGAATGAAGATTGGTTAGTATAAGGCAATACGTGCAAGGGAGTTGGGTATTCTCATCATTAGGGTAGATTTCCCCTAGGGGTTAGTAAGAAGTTTGTTATACCTCAGTATCGAGGAATGATTTTAATTGTTATTTATTTTGTATAAATTTATATGATTTTAAAAGAAATTGTTGAAACTATATAGCTTGTGTGTATTTATGTGTATTTTTTGGGTTAGTATGTAGTTAATATATATTTTTATTACAAACTTACATGACATTTAATTTGGGTGGTTGATATATTTTGTTGTGATAAACATTTTGTGAATTGTGTTTGTAAAGATAATAAGAGTAGTGTGGAGAAGTTAGCATATATTGGCTTTCAAATGATTATTTTAAGCTTCCTAACCATGTTGAAATTGGACTCTCAATTTGATGGTTGATATAGTTTATCATTGCAACAACCATACTTTGAAGCATTTGTACAATAGAAATGGCAAGGGTGATTTTAAGCATGATATAAGTGTGAGTTTAAAATATTTAACAACATCAAATCTTTTATTTGAAATATATTTGACAAAAAGATTGAATATTTTTATACACACATACATACACACACATATATACATAGATACAAACATATATATACATATGTGATAAAGAACACCTAACTCAAGAATTTATAGTCTGGTTTAACTATATGTCTGGATCTAGAACTAAAACATAAATAAAATGACTGATTAAAATAATATAGCATGATGTCAAAGAGAGGCAGATTGACTTGACTATGTGAGAGACTTTATACATAGAATTTGAGATATGGTCTAGAAATAAATGCTTTGGTGATCTCCAAATAACATGCCCCACTTGTGGGACATCCTAATTTTTACTTAAAATTACATATTTTTTTGAAAAATGAATGATTCAAGCATATAGGGGTTCCATATAATGGGCTTAGATTGACCCTCCTTAGATCAAACTCCCTTAGATATATAGAAATCTTGATACAGTTTCCTTTGTGCTTGTCAAAATGCTGAAAAATAACAATTCTACTTCACCTTTTGAAGAATCAAATGAAGTCATTTGAAAATTTTATTTTACAATTATGTACCCTTAGTTTTAACTTTATGAAATTCTAGTATTTATTATTATTTTTTTAATTTAATAAATAAATGTAGGTCCATTATAATTTTTTAACATCTATTCAATATGGTAGGAAAAATAACAAATGTTAGGAAATCTCAAAAAATGCACAACCAAGAGATTACAATTGGACCTTTGATGCTGCATGGCATGAAGTAGTATGATGTTCAAATTAGAGAACATTAGTTGACTAATTGTGATTAACATAATAATTATATTGATGATAATACATTGGATCAACCTTTCTCAATAGGAGATTGTGTGTTTTTAAGAGTGTGATTGCATGAAATATTGATCTATTACAAAATAACTAAGCTCAAACCATTATTTTTGGGCCTTTCGAGATCTTAAAGAGCATTGGTCTTGTCATGTATTGGATTGCCTTCTATCTAGTCCCACATGTATCCATGATATGTTTCATTTTTTTATGTTAAATATTTTATTTTGGATGTGACACGTGTTCTTGATTGGGGTGTCATATCATGACTTGTATGGTTGTCGTTGTCAATCTCCATAAGTTGTGATAGGATTGAGGATTGAGTTACCCTTGAAATCAAGATGATTCAATATATGGAGCAATATTCTTTTCAAATTAGAGAGAATTTATTTATTGCTAGAATCGACAATATATATTTTGATGCCAAGAGATTGGATTGATATTTCTTATCAGGAGATCGAGTTTTTTTTAGAGTGTGACTAAAAAAGAGCCCAATTAAAAAATGTTCTAAGTTCACAATATGATTTGTTGGGACTTTTGATATCCTAGAGAGGATTGTTATTTTCATGTATTGGATTATCTTTCTAACCTCTCTCATGCATCAATGATATTTTTTATATTTTTTTCTTAGATACTATATTCCATATAATGAGTAAGTGCACCAAGCTATGACACAAAAATGGCTCTTAAGATGCTACTTTTTTTCTAAAATCAACAAATTTTGGTGTGCACAAAAAAATGAAGATAGTTATGCTCAAAATTTGAAGACGCAACAAGAACAAGAGTTGAAGTGCTCTGAGTCTAGTTTCTAAGCTACTATTTTTTTTTTGAAAATAAGAAAGATCAAGGGTTTCAAAAAAGGGGGGCTCAAAATAGGTCTTATTTTTATAAAAAAAAATAGCATAGCCTCCAAGGCCCCCCACTTTTTCATTAACTTTTTTTTAGAATTTCAAAAATCCAAAAGGTGAGAAATTATATAACACCATGTAGTTTATCACTATTCTTTTGGCTAATTTTTTAATGAATAAATAATAATTTATGAACTTTTAAAGTCGACACATCTTGAAAATCTAAAATTTGAGCGTCCTCCCCCTAATATTTTTGAAAACTAATCAAAAAAAATTTTTATCATCATGTGTAGAATAGATTCTAATTTAAAAAATGTAATTTATTTCAAGATCCAATGAATGAGTAAAAATCTATCCTAAAACTACCACATATTAGTTTTTGACAAAAAAATGGAGGCATTAACACGAGAAGTTATGGATGAAAACCCTAACATGATCAAAACATTAAAAAATATATATATTTAGATAGCTAAGAGAGAGCCTAACTGCATCATCATAATTTTTTTATAAACTTGCATTGAAAGACATACAAACATGACAATTAGCATGGCAAAAAATATGTGAGAATTTGGTACCCTCCTGAGAATATCATGTTCATAAGTAGCTCATTTGGTGAGTGCAAAATTTGGTTCTCTCCAAATGGCACATCCCATTTGGTGCTTTCCAAATTTAGCGCTCGCCAAATGAGTTGTATTGAAAAAAAAAACTAGTTTTTCTTTATCTTTGTGTCTCTCTCCACCACTTTGATAATGCTTAGAGTTTGTGGTTTATGATCATTGATGGATAGTTGAGGTTTTACCTTTCATTCCCTCTCTTCCTCCTTCCCTCTTAATCAATGCATACCCATTATCTCTTAATCCTCTCTAGGTCTCTCCTACACTCTCCACCTTGTCTTTCATCCTTAGGGTTTAAGGTATAGGGTTGAGGGTTTAATGTATAGGATATATCCCCCTCTTAGGTCTCTTCCTCCCTCTATCCCTCCCACCCTCTCTCTCTCAAGTCTCTCCCTCCTTGTATCCCTCCCTCCTTGTATCCCTCCCACCTCCTCTCTCTCAAGTCTCTCCCCCACTATATCCCTTCCACCCTTTGTCTCTTGGATCTTTCACGCCCCCTCTCCCTCTCTCAAGTCTCTCCCTCCCATCCTAACTACTCTCACACTCCCTCTCCCTCTCTCAAGTCTCTCCCTCCCACCCTAATTAGACAACTCTCGATCCCTCACTCTATCCCTCCCACCCTCTATCTCTTGGATCTCTCACACCCCTCTCCCTCTCTCAAGTCTCTCCCTCCCACCCTAACTAGACAAATCTCTCTCCCTCGCAATTTTTTATCTATCAAGTCTCTGCCACTCCCAATCTCTCTCTCCCTCTCAAGTCTCCCTCTCTCAAGTCTCTCTCCCTCTCAAGTCTCTCTCTCTCTCTCATGTCTCTCTCTCAAGTGTCTCACACTCCCTCTCTATCTCCCTCTCTCTCAAGTCTCTCCCTCAAAATATCCCTTCCACCCCCTCTTCCTCTCTCAAGTCTCTCCCCCCACCCTAACTAGATAACTCTCTCTCCCTCTCAAGTCTCTCCCTCTCAAGTCTCTCTCTCTCAAGTGTCACTCCCTCCCACCCTACCTAGAATACTCTCTCTCAATCCAACCCCCTCTCTCACACTCCCTCTTTCTTAGGTCTCTCCCTCAAAATATCCCTCTAATCCCCTCTCCCTCTCTTAGGCCTCTCCCTCCCAACCTAACTAGATAACTCTCTTTCTTCGATAGTAGTCTCTCTCTTAGGTCTCACTCCCTCCCACCCTACCTAGAAAAATCTCTCACTCCAACCCCTCTCTCTCTCTCAACTCTCTCTCTCTCTCTCTCCAACTCCCTCTCTCAAGTCTTTATCTATCTCTCTCTCTCTTATGTATCTCTCTCTCAGGTATCTCTCTCAGGCGTCTCCCACTCCCTCTCTCTCAAGTCTCTCCCTCACAATATCCCCCCCAAACCCTCTCCCTCTCTCAGGTATCTTCCCCCCAACCTAACTAGATATCTTTTTCTCTCCCTCTCAACTCTCTCTCTCTCTCAAGTCACACTCCCTCCCACCCTACCTAGACAACTTTATCTTACTCCAACCCCCTCTCTTAGGTATCT
This sequence comes from Sequoiadendron giganteum, assembly GCA_007115665.2. Lineage (NCBI taxonomy): Eukaryota > Viridiplantae > Streptophyta > Pinopsida > Cupressales > Cupressaceae > Sequoiadendron > Sequoiadendron giganteum. The sequence continues at coordinate 638,894,961 of CM021103.1, read as the reverse complement.
CCCTCCTATCCTAACTAGATAACTCTCTTTCTTCAATAATACTCTCTCTCCCTCAGGTTTCACTCCCACCCACCCAACCTATACAAGTCTCTCTCACTCCAACCCCTATCTCACATTCCCTCTCTCTCTCTCTCGCTCTCAGGTCTCTCACTCACTCACTCACTCCAGCTCCATCTCTCAGGTATTTATCTTTCTCTCTCCCTCTCATCTCTCTCTCTTAGGTATCTCTCTCAGGTCTCTCTCTTAGGTGTCTCCTGGTCCCTCTCTCTCAAGTCTCTCCCTCAAAATATCCCTCTCAACCCCTCTCCCTCTCTCATGTCTCTCCACCCCACCCTAGCTAGATAACTCTTTCTCTCCCTCTCAAGTCTCTCTCTCTTAGGTCTCCCTCTCTCCCACCCTACGTAGAAAAATCTATCTCACTCCAACACCCTCTACTCCCTCTCTCTCAAGTATATCCCTCAAAATATCCCTCAACCCCTCTCCCTCTCTCAGGTTTATCCCTCCACCCTAACTAGATAACTTTCTCTCTCTAGGTCTCAAGTCTCACTCCCTCCCATCCTACCTAGACTACTCTCTCTCTCACTCCAATCCCTCTCTCACACTCCATCTATCTCAGTTCTCTCCCTCAAAATATCCCTACCACCCTCTCTCTCGTTCTTGGGTCTTTCCCTCCCATCCTAGCTAGATAACCATGTTTCTTTGATGTATTGGTCTCTCTCTCTCTCTTGGGTCTCCTCCTCTCACCCTACCTTTGGGGATTCTCTCACTCCAACCCCCTCTCTCTCCCTCTTGGGTCTTTCTCTCACTCACTCCTCAGCTCCTTCTTGGTCTCTCTCTCTTAGATTCTCTCTGAGGTGTCTCCCACTCCCTCTCACTTAGGTCTCTTCTTCAAAATATCCCTCCCAACCCCTCTCCCTCTCTCATGTCTCTCCCCCCACCCTAACTAGATAAATCTCTCCCTCTCAAGTCTCTCTCTCTCAAGTATCACTCCTTCCCACCCTACCTAGACAAATATTTCTCACTCCAACCCCCTCTCACACTCCATCTCTCTCCAAAATTTCTCTATCTCACTCCAACTCCCTCTCTCTAGTCTTTATATTTCTCTCCCCCCATCTCTCTCTCCCAATTATCTCTCTCTCTCAGACCTCTCCTTTAAACTATCCCTCCCAACCCCTCTCCCTCTCTTAGGTCTCTCCTCCCCACCCTACCTAGATAACTCTCTCTCTCCCTCTCAAGTATCACTCCCTCCCACCCTACCTAGTGTACTCTCTCTCACTCCAACCCCCTCTCTCATTCCCTCTCTCTCAGGTCTCTTCCTCAAAATATCCCTACCACCCCTTCTCCCTCTCTCGGGTCTCTCCCTCCAATCCTAACTAGATAACTCTCTTTCTTTGATATAATAGTCTCTCTCTCTTAAGTCTCACTCCCACCCTACCTAGAAAAATCTCTCTCACTCCAACCCCCCTCTCATACTCCCTCTCTCTCCCTCTCAGGAATTTCTCTTTGTCTCTCTCACTCCATCTCCCTCTCTTAGGTCTTTATCTTTCTCTCTCTCTCTCTCAGGTGTCTCCCACTCCCTCTCTCTCAGACCCCTCAAAATATCCCTCCCAACCCATCTCCCTCTCTTGGAATGTTGTCCACCCTAGCTAGATGAAGTCTCTGTCTCCCTCTCCGGGTCTCTCTCTCCAGGTTTCCACTCCACCTCACCACAGACTCTCTCTCTCCTCCTGATCCCTCTCTGGGATTCCTCTCTCTTGGGTCCTCTCCCTCTCTCAAGTCTCTCTCCTCATCCTAACTAGATAACCCTCTTTCTATGATGTAGTAGTCTCTCTCTCAGGTCTCACTCCCTCCCACCCTACCTAGACAAACCTCTCTCACTCCAACCCCCTCTCTCATACTCTCCATCTCTCTCACTACAACTCCCTCTCTTAGATTTTTATCTTTCTCTCTCCCTCTCATCTCTCTCTCTCAGGTATCTCTCTCTTAGGTGTCTCCCACTCCTCTCTCAAGTATATTTCTTTAAATAACCCTCTCAACCACTCTCCCACTCTTAAGTCTCTCCCCCCACCCTAACTAGATAACTCTCTCTCTCCCCCTCAAGTCTCTCTCTCAGGTCTCCCTCCCTCCCACCCTACCTAGACTACTCTCTCTCACTCCAACCCCCTCTCTCACACTCCCTCTCTCTTAGGTATTTCCCTCAAAATATCCCTCTCCCAGGTCTCTCCCTCCAATCCTAAATAGATAACCCTCTTTCTCTAATGTAGTAGTCTCTCTCTCTCATGTCTCACTCCCTTCCACCCTACCTAGAAAATGTTCTCACTCCAATCCCCCCTCTCACACTCCCTCTCTTTCCCTCTCAAGTATTTCTCTCTCTCACTCCAACTCCCTCTCTCAAGTCTTTATCTTTCTCTCTCCCTCTCATCTCTCTCTCTCAGGTATCTCTCTCAGGTGTCTCCCACTCCCTATCTCTCATATCTCTCCCTCAAAATATCCCTCCCAACCCCTCTCCCTCTCTCAAGCCTATCCCCCAACCTAACTAGATAACTCTCTCTCTCCCTCTCAAGTCTCTCTCCCTTAGGTTTCACTCCCTCCCACCCTACCTAGACTACTCTCCCTCTCTCTCACTCCAACCCCCTCTTTCACACTCCCTCTCTCTCAGGTCTCTCCCTAAAAAATATCCCTCCCACCCCTTCTCCCTCTCTTAGTTATCTTTCTCCCATCCTAACTAGATAAATATCTTTCTCTAATGTATTAGTATCTCTCTCAATTCTTGCTCCCTCCCACCATAGCTAGACAAATCTCTCTCACTCTAACCCTGTCTCTCACACTCCCTCTCTCTCTCCCTCTTAGTTTTGTCTCTCTTTGTCTCTCTCTCTCATCTCTCTCACAGTTGGTATCTATCTCTCAGGTGTCTCCCACTCCCTCTCTCTTAGGTCTCTCCCTTAAAATATACCTCCCAACCCCTCTCCCTCTCTCAGTTCTTCCCCCCCACACTAACTAGATAATTATCTCTCTCCCTCTCAAGTCTCAAGTATCACTCCCTCCCACCCTACCTAAACTAATCTCTCTCACTAAAATCCCCTCTCTCACACTCCCTCTCTTAGGTATCTCCCTCAAAATATCCCCCACCCCCATTGCCACTCCTAGGTCTCTCCCTCCCATCTTAACTAGATAATAGATGTAGACATCTAAAATTGATCACTTCCACATGATCAAAATCATCTATTTTTTTCATCAACTTCATTAATAGTGATTAAATAATTTATTTAATCATTATTTCATTTTCTGCCTAAGGTTCCTAAAGTATGTAATTAAATAAATTAAATACTTTACCTTACACCCTTTTCTTCTCTAAATTAAATAAACGTGACAAATTATTTAATTTGGTCATTTAGCTTATTCAGATTAAAACCAATTTTTAATTCCCCTTTTTCTTTCTCCTTGTCACATTCTCCATAACCCTCTTTTAATCCAGATTAAATTAATTAATCTGTGATTAGGATGGGCGCCACTTAATCAAGATTAAGTGTCACATCCTCCATAATCTCCCACTTGCCTCTAATCTCTCATTAATTATCCTAATCATGTGTTTGCACAACCTTAATCAGAATCATTAGCCACATTTGGCTTACCTTTTTTGGTCAACCTTCCCACTTACCTTTTTTAGTCTGGACTCCCTTCCCCATGTGAATTTTTAATTCACATTTATTTAACCAAGGTTTCTCTCTTCCCAATGTGAATTTAATTCACATTTTATTCTTCCAAGGTTTACCCTATCCCCATGCAAATGTGACATGTCATTTTACATGTGCCCAAGGCTTCTAGAACCTTGGACTTGTCACATCACCCACATGTGACAAATCTCCAAATTTTTGGAGACCTCCTTTTATCTAATAAACTTTCCAATGACTGTAAATTTTTAATTTAAATTTATTTTTCCCACACTTCCCCTTTTCCCATGGAGATTTTTGAAGAATTCTAGAATTCCTCAAAAGTCTCTTTCATCCTCATTTGGGGACAAGAATTTCCTTTTTGAGGAAATCTTCTCATTCCCCAAGGTACCTCAAAGGTACTTGTCCTTCATCCACCTCATTAACTTCTCTTCCACCTCTTGTCCTTCTCTTCCACCTCATCTCCACATCACTCCACCTTAAGACATCTCACATTCCACATGTAAAAATGTGAGGGCTTGTGAGTCCTCAACTCACCATAGCCCTTCATCTTGATTTTGTTGGATCAATCCCAACCATTGAATTCTCTAGAGAATTCCAATTATCCTATAAATACCCCCTCATTTCCCCCATTTTAAGAGATCAAGTCTTTTGCAAACAAACTCTTGCAAATTTACCATTTGAGCTCTCATCCATCATAATACTTAGCATCATCAATTCATCTTGCATCTTGCATCCACTTCACTTCATTGCCATCCAAGGATCACACAAGACTTTAAAGATCAAGGGCCAACCAAGGAAGCAACAACATGAAAGTATAACAAACATTCAATTTATTTTATCTTACTCTCATGTTATCCATTTTCTTAAGCTAATCATTGAGGTGCCCTTTTATCTTGTTATTTCTTCTTGTTGCATTATTAGTTTATATCTAGCATCTCACATTAGGAACATGGCATTTTATTAGGATCACATTTTTGGCACGCCCGATGGGACCCACAAAAGGGTTTCTTTATTTTACGTTTTTTGTTGTTTAGCTTGTTTGCAGATTCAGGTCGCAGAGGGGCGAATTTGCCCTCTCGGACGCTGCAGAGGGGCGAATACGCCCTCACGATCCGACATTTCTGACAGTTTTTATTGCAGAAGTGCGGATACGCTCCCGCTGTTCAATGTTTTTCTTAACTGTTTTCTGCAAAAGTGCGGATACGCCCTTGATGTTAAATGTTTTTCTTAATTGTTTTCTACAGAAATGCAGATACACCCTCGCTATTCAACTTTTTTCTTTTCTTAACTTTTTTCTATAGAAGTGTGGATATGCCCCCGTTGTTCAATGTTTTTCTTAACTATTTTCTGCAGAAGTGTGAATACTCCCCCACTATTCAACGTTTTTCTTAACTATTTTCTGCAGAAGTGCGAATACTCCCCCACTATTCAACATTTTTCTTAACTGTTTTCTGCAGAAGTGCGGATACGCCCCCATTGTTCAACATTTTTCTTAACTGTTTTCTACAGAAGTGCGGATACGCCCCCGTTGTTCAACATTTTTCTTAACTATTTTTTGCAGAAGTACGGATATGCCTCCACTGTTCAGCGTTTTTCTTAACTGTTTTCTGCAGAAGTGTGGATACGCCCCCGCTGTTCAACGTTTTTCATAACTGTTTTCTGCAGAAGTGTGAATACGCCCTCCCAATTCAGCGTTTTCTAGCTGTTTTCTGCAAAGGGGCGGATTTTTCCACTCGGTTTAGCATTTTTCACTGCAAAGGGGCGGATTTTCCCTTAACAGCATGTTCAAGAAGGTAAAAAAATGGCATTTTAGCTTCATTTTTATCTCTTTCTTTTGTTGTTTTGTGCTCTAATCCTCTAACCTTATTTGTTGGTGAGTGAAGTCAGGTTTCTTGCTGATATATTGAGTATTTTGTTGCAAATCACAAAGGGCAAAAGATAAAACAACTAACATTTTCTTCCAGGGCCTTTGTTTTATTCTATTTTTTTTTTTGGAAATCTTTCCTTACTACTTTATCTATTTACCTAGTATAAGTAGGGGAAAGTAATATTGGTTGTTTGTTGTGTTTGTTTTATTTTGTATTACCCTAAGGGGGCATTAATTCATTTTCACCCTCTCCCTTTGCACTTTTGTGTGGATCCGTAGGGGCTAGTTGGAAATGATTAGTGTTTTCTTCTTAGCGGGACCTTCTTTGGTATTTCATCACCCCAAGGGACGATCCCAACCACGCATACCGGTGGGGTATATAAAGGGGCCAGAGCCAAAGTTGTACCCCAATCTAGTTGCATCATAATTGGCGAAGCGTTGAAGCTAGGGTGATACCTAGATAGACGTGAAGAGTTGGTTTGAGCCTTTCAGTATCTCGCTAGGGTTCCCGACTCATGCTTGTGATGGACTAGTGTTCATGGTTTTTGCCTCACGTACCAAGCGTATATCGAGGACTCCTTAGAAACTTTGTTCATCCTAGAGTAAGACCTTTGTTGGTCATACCCCTTAATACTAATCATAGGATTGTGCTTGTTCAAAGTGTTTTTCTGTGAAGAACCAGGAAATTTTGATAAGTCAAACCGTGATTAAATCATTTTAAGTCCTTGCCAAAATCCTTCATCCAAACCAAATTGCTTTTTTCATTGTAGAGGGGTGAACTTGCCCCCCCTGTTTCAACATTTTTCACTGTAGAGGGGCGAACTTGCCCCCCTGTTTCAACATTTTCCACTGCAGAGGGGCGAACTTGCCCCCCTGTTTCAGCATTTTCCACTGCAGAGGGGCGAACTTTCCCCCCTGTTTCAACATTTTCCACTGCAGAGGGGCGAACTTGCCCCCCTTGTTTCAGCTTTTTCCACTAAAAAGGGGCGAACTTGCCCCCCTGTTTCTGCAGTGGGGGCAAACTTGCCCCCCTGTTTCAGCATTTTCCACTACAGAGGGGTGAACGTGCCCCCCTGTTTCAGCATTTTCCACTACAGAAGGGTGAACTTTCCCCCCTGTTTCAACACTTTTTTTGTAGAAGTGCAGATATGCCCCTGCGATCCAACGTTTCTGACAGTTTTTACTGCAGAAGTGCGAATACACCCCGCTGAATGGACAATTTCATCTATTTGACCATTCCAAACCTCTGTTTAACCACCTCAAGTCTTCGTTTGACCATTTGATCATCCTAAACATTCATCTATCCAAATCTAGCATCATCCAAATCCAATCAAAATCCCTCATCCAATAAAATCCAATCCAATCCAAATCATCAAATTGATACATCATCAATTGATCCAAACAAATTCAATCAATTCAGTCCTCATCTACATCATAAAATTGATCCATCCACCAATCCTCATCCAAATCATCAAATTGATACGTCATCAAATCATCCATTCCAATTATAAATTTTGAAGGTTTTGACTTTTATGCAAAAACTTCTGGAGGCCATAACTTTTGACTCAGATGTGGGTTTTGGCTGAAATTTTACGGGTAGTTGCATTATGAACTGACATGTGGATTCTGAACCTATCTATAATAGGTTGGACCCCCTTTTTAGCACATTTTTGAACCCCCAAAGTTTCATCTTGACCCTCAAAATCACAATTTAGTGTTTTTTTCCAATTTCTTAAAAAACACTTTCGTTAATAACTCCGAATGAATATCTCATATTTGGTATGTTAGTGGACAATTCATCCTATCTTAGTATTGGGTATTTTTTGGAAAAAACTTGGACTTTCAAATGTATTCCTATGAAGTTTCCTAAAATGACAAAATTTGACAATTTTTGAAAATTGCCAATTTTGGCCAAAATATGATTGTCAACACCTTACGTCCTCTAGTTAAAACCCATGATCTTGGTTTCAAATCAATCCTATCATATCCTCTGATCCAATCCCAATCTAAGCCCCAATCCAGTTCTAATTTGAGTGTTAATCCGATCATCCTAATCTGAGCTTTTATTCAATCCCAATCTGAGCTTTCATCTAATCCCCATATCAGCTTTCAATCCATCCTAGTTCTCTATCTGTCATCTATTATTTCCTGCTAATATTTATCCATCATGAATACTTATCGCCCTCTCACATGACCAATAATAGTAGTCAAGGGGAATCCTAACTCCATTGATGACGATAACAAAAATCTTGTTGATCATGAAGATTGTTATATAGATCCCCTTGACGCTATCATTGCTAGCAAGCTCTCTCCAACCACCTCCCAAAATCCCACTACTTCTTCGAACTATCCCACCATCCCTTCATCCACATCTAATAATGGTCCTTATGCTACCCTTGACAAGGGATATCCAACATCCTCACCATCGACATATTCATCATGTCCTCCCTTTCAACCTCTATCCTACCCAACCTCCATACCCTCATCTCCTTATCATCATCAACAATCCCAATACCTCTACCTTAATCCCACATCCCAATCTTCCCATCCTAATCCAACACCCACACATTCCTATCACAATCCCCCATACCAAAATTCCTCCTATCCTAATCCACCATCTCAATCCTCTCATCCTAATCTACCATCCATATCCTCCTACACCAACCCACCATACATGTCCTCCTACGATGGTTCACCACCTCAATCTTCCTATTCTAATCCAACATCCACACCTTCCTATCACAATCTCCCATCCCAATACCCTTACATTAATTTCACATCTCCCCATTCTAATCCTTCATCCACATCTTCCTACTATCACTCCCCATCCCAATCTAATCCAACATCTACATCCTCCTACATCACTCCCCCTTTTCCCACATTATATCTTAATCCTTCATCTAATCATAATCCTCCATCTCCTCCTAGTTCTACATCTAATCCTCATACACACATCCACTCATATAATCCTCCAATTCCTAATCATAATCCTCCATCTAGTCCCACCCAGTCACCTAATCATAATCCTCCATCTCCTCCTAGTTCTACATCTAATCCTCATCCACACATCCACTCATATAATCCTCCAATTCCTAATCCTAATCCTCCATCTAGTCCCACCCACTCACCTAATCATAATCCTCCATCTCCTCCTAGTTCTACATCTAATCCTCATCCACACATCCACTCATATAATCCTCCATCTAGTCCCACCCACTCACCTAATCATAATCCTCCATCTCCTACTAGTTCTACATCTAATTCTCATCCACACATCCACTCATATAATCCTTCAATTCCTAATCCTAATCCTCCATCTAGTCCTCCATTCAATCCCATCCACTTCTCTAATCCTAATCCTCCATCTAGTCCTCCATCCAATCCCATCCACTCCTCTAATCATAATCCTCAATCTCCTCCATCTAGTTCTCCATCCAATCCCATCCCCACATCTAATCCTAATCCTCCAATCCCTAATCCTAATCCTCCATCCCTTCCCATCACTCTACCAAATCCTACATCCCTTCCAAATGTTTCCCAAGGACTCATGCAAGAAGATACGTCATGCCTTCCCACTTTATCATGTACTATCACTAGTGATGAGGCCCTCCTCCATCCTATACCTATCCCTCCCATCACCATTCCTAACATTGTCCAAACGATTGAGCCGGTCAAACCCATCGAATCCATTAAATCCCCATCTTCTACTCCTAGATCCACCCAATCCATTGAAGACATCCAATCCCCTCCTCCTAGTCCTAATATTCACAAACTTCAATCCCATAACCTTCATGAATCCTCCATCCTCCTATCTCCCCCAATTGAGGCATCCCTCCAACACCCTTCCATCATCATACATCCCACACAAGATGATTCATGCCAAGAGCTTGATCCAAATCATACAAGCATATCCCCTTCTCCACATCAAGATCCTCCCATCCCATCCACTACATCCCAAGATCATAATCCCCCATCCATCCCATCTCATGATTCCTATCCTCAACCAAGTCATGATCTTATCCTCCCCTCCACCCCATCTCAAGATCACACTAGCTCATCCACTCCATCCCATGATCCCCTTTACATTCAAGATCCAATCACTCCATCTCATAAGCCCTTATCATCCACTGCCATAAATCTAGATCCCATCATACTCCCCAATTCCTCTCATGATCCCTTATCACTCATTCCTCCTAATGCGGCTATCCCCTCATCTCCATCACATGATCCTTCATCACCAATCCCAACGCCACTTTTGTACCACCTTGGTCACATTACACTTATCTGTGGCGGCCTTCTTATAGAAGAAAAAAAAAGTATAGGCACCACCTTCCTCCTCCACCTGCTAACACACTCACATCATGCTTCCAAAAGAATAAGCATCCTACCATAGATCAAATGCTCACGAACATGAACTATCAAGGAAAAGATTTAGGCCTTCATGAGAAAGGTACCTTAGAGCCCATCCAGGTCAAAGAACATCCAGGCACACATGGTCTTGGATATGTCTCCCAAAACTTGCACTCTAAAGATGTTTGTACAACCTTCGTACATCCTAAATGATCCTCTTCTAAAGGCACAAGAGGTACTTCCCATCGTTTTACCAAGTCATATGCTGCCATCCCCCCTCCTCCATCATATTACCTAAAAACAACCATCCATCTTCCTCCCTTATCCTCTCAATCCATTTTGGGTCCTTATGTCCCTTCATCCATCATTGCTCATCCTTCATCTACTATGGGTTCTTATATCCCTCCATCGCACCCCACACATCCTCCACATACACCATCCATTTTGGGTCCTTATATCCCAAAATCACCCCATCCATCTTATCCTATTCATCCTTTCATTCATCCACCCCCTCTCCCTCGTACACAACATAAAAATCCTACCTACATAACTCCTAATCAGGATCAACAAAGGCACATACCTACACATTCTCCATCTACACATAATCATCATAACCCTACCTACATCACTCCCCATCATCCATCGCCTCACATCTATCCCCTTGCTACTAAACACACTTTGGATGCCAAAGTAAAAATGTATAAATCCAAACATCCACATGAATCTAAAGCTCCTCATGTCCCCTTCCATAGACATGTTGAAGAAAATAAAAATCAAGTCCAAAATCCACATCAATCCAAAAGGCCACAAAGGCCCACCAAAGCAAAAATAAAAACCATGTGGATCCCAAAGAAAAAAGGTGCCATACCTTCAATTGAAAAGTCCATAATGACATCCAAAGTTGTTATTCGCCCACAAAATCATTCACCTCCTCCATCTCCTAAATCTATTTTGGGTCCCTACATCCCAAAATTCACTATCCCAATGTCTCCATTATCGCCACACTCTCCATCTATTCATCACGTATCTTTTCGCATCCACCATCACATGTGCCAATGTTGGTCTTGAACACCTTCCCCCATCACACATCTACTCCATCATTCCATCCATACACTTTCCAACATCCCATCCACTATCCTCTCTATCTCCCCCATCAAATTCCTTTAATCCATCCTCTTGCATAAACCATCCAGTCTAATAAGGTTGTACCAACATCCGATGGTCACTTTACACATGGTCTCTTATTACCTCATATGGAACTTGATGCTTATGTCTTCCAAATCCATATCCTCTAAATATGCATATCCCTATCCTCTAAATCCGCATATCCATATCCCTATCTTTATCCATCTTCGTCCACATCCTAGTCCAAAAAAAAAAAAAAAAAAATAGTAAAGAGAAAATCATTCGTCCAATGGTGAAAACTTGGAAAACAAGCACCTTGGATAGTACCATGATGAAAACTTGGCAAAAAAGCATCATGCATAAATTCCCCATCTTGTCTCCTTCCACGATTGGGGGCAACATCCACTTACGCATTCCTTTCCTCCATCTCCTACATCTGCCTATCTTCCATCCTATCCCTCTGACCCCATTTATCCCAATCCCTCCATCTTCCTTGTGATCTTGATAAATGTAGGGGCAAGCCTCTATACATGCGTTGGACATCTCTTGGCATATATTTGCCTCATCCACACACTATCATTTTCCTTCCCCCCCCATCTACTTTTCTATCCATGCATCCTATCCACATCTATCTATCTTCCATTACCCATCTCACTCCCTTATCCACCCATCTTGCTATCCCTCTTGCCTCATCATGCATGACACATATAGAGTGGGGGCATCTCCTTATTTATGCAATTGAGTCCTTGGAGACATCATCCATCCATCCCTCCAAGAAATCCTTTCCATCTCTCCATCCTGCCCATCCTTACCTCTCCATCCATTTATCCATCCAGTCATCCCTTCCATCTACCAAATCCTTATCTTCCTATCTACCCATCTACTAGTCCTTTTCCATCTTTTAATCCTTATCTCCCATCCATTTATCCATCCAATAATCCATTCCATCCCTCAATTTTTATCCCTCTATCCACCTATCCTCGCATCTTTCTATCTCCCCATCTTTATCCATCCATCCATTTCCCTCTATCTCATCATCCCTTGTCATTGGTATCTAGCTATCGGCTACCCCCATGAAATCCAATGCCATGCTATCTCACTATCATCATTCCTATCTATTTCTCACATCTTTACAATATCCTCTCAATCTTCATCTCATCTATCCACCTATCCTAGCATCTTCTTATCCATCCATCCATTTCCCTCTATTATCCCTTGTCATTGGTATCTAGCTCTAGGCTACCCACATGCAACCCAATCCCATTCACATCACAATTCATCCCTCCTATCTATTTACCACATCTTTCTCACATCTGCATCGCTCATCTATGCATCATCTCACCTTTCCAATTCATATTCTAATGATCTGATTACCTATCCCATCCCTGAGCTTCACATCCTACATATGTTACACATATCAACCATCGTTCTATCCAATCCTGCAAGTCTATCTTGTCTGATCATATCGGCTCCATCCTTTTTTCCATTTATCCTGGTCATCTCATCACCCCTCATCCATTATCTATCATTGATCTTTGTGTCGAACTAGATTGCCCCTGCGCTTTCACGTAGGCAAGGTCGATCATTTTCTCTGCCCCTGGGGCTCTGTCTTTTGTCTGTCTTGTCATCTTCCATCATTTATCTTTGACCTTGCGTCAAACTATGTTGCCTCTACGCTTTCACATGGGTAAGGTCGATCTTTTGGTCCGCCCCTTGAGCATTTTTCCATCTGGTCTTTTTCATCCATCGAGGTCTTCATTATCCTCTTTTCGCTTTTATCCATGATTTTTTATCCTGAACTACGAGGGCTCTGCACTTTCACATAGGCAAGGTTGATCTTTGATCAACCCTCGAGCCCCTAGGTCTTTAGGGTGTGTTAGTCCTATTAACTTGTCGTCTTTTCATCTTGTTGTGTCATCAAGTATGTCCCTATCCTAGCTGGTGCTTACAAACAACGTTCATCTGTATCACAAGATCCAATCAGTTTTTGCTATCCTGCGTCATGTCGATCAACCAATCTATCCTGCATCTTTGGTCTCAACAGGATGTATCCTTCCTAACAGACCTCATCAACCCCATCCATCATCTTGATCCTATGGCAAAGGACATTTGAAATTGATTATGATATTTTGATGCTTTTGGTTTTTGTTTATCATTTGAGCTCCCTATCATCACTTGTCCTGGTTGCCTTGATCCATCATATCATGGTGTGCTTTGACTAGTCAACATAGGGGCATATCTTGCTCATTTATTTGTTTTTTTCTTCTTGGTTATCCCACGTAGTACCCACCAAGATCCCTAAGGTCTTGTGTTACGCTAGGGCATCCTTTTGTGCTTGTGGTTATTCCAATACCTAGCCCGACCAAAGTCATCGTGGGGTGTTGGGATAGCCTTCTTGTTTGTTGTGCCTTTTTTATGCATTAGACACTAATTCATCTTGGTTTACATACCCTGATGCTCGATGTCTTATGCTATAGCAAAATTCAGTGCTCTAAGGATGGCAAATTGCATTAGGATTTTATTTCATTTTCCATTTCATCATCTTGCATATCTCCTCGATCCTCATCTAGTCAAATAATCTACTCACACTCTTGGTCTTAGCCTTGCTACAAGCCTTGACCCAATCATCCTCATCATCATCATTATCATCTATGGGGATGTATCCTTCCCTATCCTTGTGTTGTTTTGGGATGTATCCTTCCCTCATCAACAACACTCTCTATGGGATGTATCCTTCCCTATCCTTGTGTTGTTTTGGGATGTATCATTCCCTCGTCAACAACACTCATCCTCATCCTCATCAGGATGTGTCCTTCCCCATCCTTGTTTTGTTTTGGGATGTATCATTACCTCATCAACAACACTCATCCTCATCCTCATTAGGATGTGTCCTTCCCCATCCTTGTGTTTCTTTGGGATATATCATGTCCTTATCAAACAACGCTCTATCAACCATCCGCCCAACCTAGCTTGTAGCTTGATTGGGGCAACATCATATGTGTCCTCGAATCCATTTGTGCTCACCCTTTACCTTTCATCATTTCTTATCCATCACTTTACATCGTCATATCCCCTTTCATCATTTTATCTCTCATCATAACTTTCATCTTGTCAAACCTTTCCTGGTTTCGGGACCATCTATTTCTTCCTATCGAGAGGGCGCCCGAGACCCCTATTTCTCCCCCGTCATCCTCTCGAGGGGGCATACCCTTCATATTAATCTATTTTCTCGGTTGTAATCAGCCTCTTCCTGGATTGGGGCATATTCATCCATTTCTCTGCTAATTTGGACAGCTCAGGTCCTCCTCCCCACGCTGGGGCATCATCTTCTGGTTACTTCCTCTATAGAGTCATCTGCACTTTCTTTTTCTTCGAAGCATGGTTATTCTAACAGTACTTCGAAGAGGGGAAAAATGTAGACATCTAAAATTGATCACTTCCACATTATCAAAATCATCTATTTTATTCATCTACTTCATTAATAGTGATTAAATAATTTATTTAATCATTATTTCATTTTCTGCCTAAGGTTTCTAAAGTATGTACTTAAATAAATTAAATACTTTACCTTACACCCTTTTCTTCTCTAAATTAAATAAATGTGACAAATTATTTAATTTGGTCATTTAGCCTATTTGGATTAAAACCAATTTTTAATTCCCCTTTTTTTCTCTCCTTGTCACATTCTCCATAACGCTCTTTTAATCCAGATTAAATTAATTAATCTGTGATTAGGATGTGCACCACTTAATCAAGATTAAGTGTCACATCCTCTATAATCTCCCACTTGCCTCTAATCTCTCATTAATTATCCTAATCATGTGTTTGCACAACCTTAATCAGAATCATTAGCCACATTTGGCTTACCTTTTCTGGTCAACCTTCCCACTTACCTTTTTTAGCCTAGACTCCCTTCCCCATGTGAATTTTTAATTCACATTTATTTAACCAAGGTTTCTCTCTTCCCCATGTGAATTTTTAATTCACATTTTATTCTTCTAAGGTTTACCCTATCCCCATGCAAATGCGACATGTCATTTTACATGTGCCCAAGGCTTCTAGAACCTTGGACTTGTCACATCACCCACATGTGACAAATCTCCAACTTTTTGGAGACCTCCTTTTATCCAATAAACTTTCCAATGAATGTAAATTTTTAATTTACATTTATTTTTCCCACACTTCCCCTTTTCCCATGGAGATTTTTGAGGAATTCTAAAATTCCTCAAAAGTCTCTTTCATCCTCATTTGGGGACAAGAATTTCCTTTTTGAGGAAATATTTTCATTCCCCAAGGTACCTCAAAGGTACTTGTTCTTCATCCACCTCATGTACTTCTCTTCCACCTCTTGTCCTTCTCCTCCACCTCATCTCCACATCATTTCACCTTAAGACATCTCACATTCCACATGTCAAGATGTGAGGGCCTATGAGTCCTCAACTCACCATAACCCTTCATCTTGATCTTGTTGGATCAATCCCAACCGTTGAATTCTCTAGAGAATTCCAATTATCCTATAAATACCCCCTCATTTCCCTCATTTTAAGGGATCAAGTCTTTTGCAAACAAACTCTTGCAAATTTACCATTTGAGCTCTCATCCATCATAATACTTAGCATCATCAATTCATCTTGCATCTTGCATCCACTTCACTTCATTGCCATCCAAGGAGCACACAAGACTTCAAAGATCAAGGGCCAACCAAGGAAGCAACAACATGAAGGTATAACAAACATTCAATTTATTTTATCTTACTCTCATGTTATCCATTTTCTTAAGCTAATCATTGAGGTGCTTTTTTATCTTGTTATTTCTTCTTGTTGCATTATTAGTTTTTATCTAGCATCTCACATTAGGAACATGGAATTTTATAGGATCACAATAGATAACTCTCTTTATCTAATGTAGTAGTCTCTCTCTCTCTTAGGTCTCTCTCCCTCCAACCTCCTCTCTCACAGTCCCTCTCTCTCTCTCCCTCTCAGGTCTCTCTCTCGCTGCAACTCCCTCTCTTAGGTCTTTATCTTTCTCTCTCCCTATAATCTCTTTATTAGGTATATCTCTCTCTGAGGTGTCTCCCACTATCTCTCTATTAGGTCTCTCACTCAAAATATCCCTCCCAACCCCTCTCCCTCTCTCAGGTCTCTCCCTCCACCCTAACTAGATAGATCTCTCCCTCCCTCTTAAGTCTCTCTCTTAGGTCTCACTCCCTCCTACCCTAATTAGACTACTCTCTCTCACTCAAACCCCTCTCTCTCAAGTCTCTCCCTCAAAATATCCCTACCACCCCATCTCCCTCTCTCAAGTCTCTCCCTCCCATCCTAACTAGATAACCTTATTTCTCTGATGAAGTAGTCTCTCTCTCTCAAGTCTCACTCCCTCCCAGCCTACCTAAACAAATATCTCTCACTATAACCCCATCTCTCACACTCCCTCTCTCTCTCTCCCTGTCAGGTCTTTCTCTCTCTCTTTCTCATTCCAACACCCTCTCTCAGGTTTTCATATTTCTCTCTCTTCTCATCTCTCTCTCATGTATCTCTCTCTCAAGTCTATCTATCAGGTGTCTCCCACTCCATCTCTCACAGTTCTCTCCCTCAAAATATCTCTCCCAACCACTCTCCCTCTCTTAGTTATATCCCCCCATCGTAACTATCAAGGAAAAATTTAGTGGCTAATCTTCACCAATTGGCGAATATTTGAAATCGGGACCTCCAAAAATGGCAAATAATACAAGCTAAAAAGGATGTTGAATCACTAAATTTTTACAAAAAATAAAATTGTCTTGATTAATTCGCCAATGCATTATTGGAACTGATTCACCAGTAGTTTATACTGTAATGAAAAATATTAATTATATTCACGAGTAATTTTATATTCCTACAATTAATTTTTTGGAAATATCGCCACTAATAATAATTTACCATTTCATTTTAGGGATATTTTAGCCTTGAATAGGTTTTTTATTTATCGCCATTGATTAGCTTTTTAATCGAATGGCTCCAAGTTAATTCTTCATGTGGCCCAAACCAAATTTTGGGCCTCAACAACCTTTTTAAAAGGCACGTGCATATAAATTCATTGAATTAACTTACAACCATTCAATTAAAAAGCTAATCGATGGTAATAATTTCAGTTTTCATATAATCTTCTTTTTTAAGTGAGAATATTTTTAAATGCTTGAACCATGTCCCCAGACCTTGCGAGGGGGTGTTGCCCCCTCGACCCCACAAGGGGGCTCTACCCCCTTGACCTCGTCGGTGGCTTTCACCCCTCAACCCCTACTTCAACATTAAAATAAACAAAAAAAATATGGAGGAACTACGACAACCAACTATGCAAATTTTTAAAGGAGAGATTCGCCATTGTAATCAATCATTTTAGTGATTATTCACTAGGATTCACCACTATGATTATTATTTTTTACCAATTATTCATTAATATTCGCCAGGATTTTACAATTTTTTTAATAATGTGCATAAGATTCACTAGGGAAAATTAATATTTTTTCCAAATAAAAGGAAAGATTCACCAAGATTTTACACCTTCGTTAAGGGGGGGGGGGTTCTTAAAGTTATCCCTGGTAACTAGATAAATCTCTCTCTCCCTCTCAATTCTATCTCTCTCAGGTCTCACTCCATCCCACCCTACCTAGAATTCTCTCTCTCATTCCAACCCCCTCTCTCATGTACTCCATCTCTCTCTCCCTCTCAAGTCTCTCTCTCTCTCTCTCTCACTCCAACTCCCTCTCGAGGGTCTTTGTATTTCTCTCTCTCAAGTCTCTCCCACTTATGGTTGAGGATTTGATGTATATTGTAGAGGGTAGAGGGTTGATGGTTGAGGCATTACGATTTAATGGGTGAGATTTGATAGATTAAGGTTTGAGGGATAGTGTTGAGGGATTAGGGTTGAGGGTTTAATGTGTAGGGTAGAGGGTATAGGGTTTATGGATTAGGGTCAAGGGTTTTACGTTTAAGGTAAATAAGGCTTAGGATTTAATGGATAGTGTTGAGGGATTAGGGATGAGGGTTTAATGTGCAGGGTAGAAGGTAGAGGGTTTAGGGTTTAAGGTATAGGGTGGATGGATTAGGTTCAAGGTTTGAGGATTTAGGGATTAAGGTTGGGAAACTAGAGTTGAGGGTTTAAGGGTTGAGTGTTGAAGGTGTGATCCTAATAAAATGCTACTTCCTAATGTGAGATGCAAGATGAAGAACTAATAATGCAATATAAAGAAGTGACAAGATAATAAGGCAGCCTAAGAAAGTAAACAACATAGAAGTAAGATAAACAAAATGATTGTTGTTATACCTTCATGTTGTTTCTTCCTTGGTTGGCCCTTTGATGCTTCAAGAATTGTGTGCTCCTTGGATGGAAAGCTATGTTGAATATGTAAATGATATGAAAATGGCAAAATATAGACATCCTAATTTGATCACTTCCATATGATCAAAATTGTCTATTATATTCATCTATTCCATTAACAGTGATTAAATAATTTATTTAATCATTATTTCATTTTCTGCCTAAGGTTCCTAAAGTATGTACTTAAATAAATTAAATACTTTACCTTACACCCTGTTCTTCTCTAAATTAAATAAATATGACAAATTATTTAATTTAGTCTTTTAACCCATTTGAATTAAAACCAATTTTTAATTCATCTTTTTCTCTCTCCTTGTCACATTCTCCATAACCCCCTTTTTATCCATATTATATTAGTTAATCTGTTATTAGGATGTGCACCACTTAATCTTGATTAAGTGTCACATCCTCCATAATATCCCACTTGCCTCTAATCTCTCATTAATTACCTTAATCCTGTGTTTGCACAACCTTAATCAGAATCATTAGCCACATTTGGCTTACCTTTTCTGGTCAACCTTCCCACTTACCATTTTTAGCCTAGACTCTCTTCCCCATGTGAATTTTTAATTCACATTTATTTTCCCAAGGTTCTTCTCTTCCCCATGTGAATTTTTAATTCACTTTTATCTTTCCAAGGTCTTCCCCATCCCCCATGCAAGATTGTAGAAGCCTTGACTTGTCACTTCACATGTGCCAAGGGCTTCTAGAACCTTGGACTTGTCACATCACCCACATGTGACAAATCTCTAGCTTTTTGGAGACCCTCTCTTATCCACTAGATTCTTTTAATCATTGTGAATTTTTAATTCACTTTTATTCCTCCAAGGAATCTTCTCATCCCCCAAGATCCACCTCATGTATTTCCCTTCCACCTCATTTCCACATCACTCAACCCTAAGACATCTCACCTTCCACATGTCAAGATGTGAGGGCTTGTGAGTCCTCAACTCACCATAGCCCTTCATCTTGATCTTTGTTGGATCAATCCCAACCATTGAATTCTCTAGAGAATTCAATTTAGCCTATAAATACCCCTTCAATTCCCTCATTTTGGGGGGGAGAATCAAGTCTTTTGCAAACAAACTCTTGCGAATTTATCATTTGAGCTCTCATCCCATTATCATTACATCCTCATCTCTTTGAAGTACCGTTAGAATAACCGTGCTTCAAAGAAAAGAAAGTGCAGATGACTCTGTAGAGGAAGTAATCGGGAATATGATGCCCCAGCGTGGGGAAGAGGATCTGAGACAAAATTAGTGGAGTAATGGATGGATATGCCCCAATCCAAGAAATTGGTGATTATGACCGAGAAAATTGGTAAATGTGAAGGGTATGCCCCCTCGAGAGGGTGACGGGGGAAAAAGAAGGGTCATGGGCAACATCTCGATAAGAAGAAACGGATGGTACAGTTGGAAAGAGGTAAAAAAAAAGGAAAATTTTCTTTTTGAACGAAGTCAATCAGACAAACGGAGTGCAAATGGCAGCACTGGGAAGGGAAGGGATTAGTAAGAGGAATAAAACGGTAAATAAAAGGTAAAAATACCTTTTAAAAGGGGAGGGAAAAGAGAGGGGTCCCAAAAAAAATCTCTCAATAGGAAGAAATGGAGGGTATGGTTGGAAAGAGCTCAAAAAAAAAAGCAACTTTTCCTTTTGAACAAAGTCGATTCGATGCACGGTTTGCAAATGGTGGCCCCGGGAAGAAAAAGGAGAAAAAGTGTTGCAGAGGGGCGAATGTGCCCCACTGCAGAAGGGAAAATACGCCCCGGGAAGGGCGGGTACACCCCGAGAAGGGGCGAGTTCACCTCGGGAGGGCGAGTACGCCCCAGGAAGGGGCTAGTTCACCCCGGGAGGGCAGGTACGCCCCGGGAAGGGGCTAGTATGCCCCGGGAGGGAGGGTATGCCCCGGGAAGGGGCAAGTCCACCTTGGCCAGTCCGAGGGCGGGTTCACCCCACTGTAGGGGGCGGATTTTCCCCACTGCAGGCTAAGGGCGGGTTCACCCCGGTAGGCCGAGGGCGGGTCCACCCCGCTGTAAGGGGCGGATTCACCCCACTACAGGCCGAGGGCGGGTTTGCCTTTGTAGGCCGAGGGCGGGTTCGCCCCGGTAGGCTGAGAGCGGGTCCGTCCCGCTGCAGGGGGCGGATCTGCCCAGTTGCAGGCCGAGGGTAGGTTAGCCCCAGCAGTCCGAGGGCGTGTCCGCCCCGCTGCAAGGCCGAGTCTACCCCGTAGGCGAGAGGAAAGAGGGAGGGGGAAGAGGAAAGAAAGAAAGTGGGGGGGAGGAGGAAGAAGAATTGGATGAAAGAGAAAGTCTCAGAACTAGGAGAGGTTTGACAAGATGAAAATTATAATGAGGGATGAGATGATGAAAGGGGATATGATGATGGATGATGGAAGTTGATGGATAAGAAATGATGATAAGCAATGGGAGATAAATGCAAGCACAAAATAAATATGATGTTGCCTCAAGAAAGCTGCAGAAGTGTGGATATGCCCTCTGGATTGCTACAACAGTGCAAATACGCCCTCTGGATTGTTGCAGAAGTGCAAATATTCCCTCTAATTGTTGCAGAAGTGTGAATATGCCCTCTAATTGTTGTAGAAGTGCAGATATGCCCTTCTGATTGTTGCAGAGGGGTGGATGAGTAATGAAAGATGAAGGGATGTGGGAAAATATGAGAGATGAGATGATGAAAGGGGATATGAAGATGATGATGTAAGTTGATGGATAAGAAATGATGATAAGTGATGGGAGATAAATGTGAGCACAAATGGATTCGAGGACACATATGATATTGTCCCAGTCAAGCTACATGCCAGGTTGAGCGGATGGTTGATGGAGTGTTGTTTCATAAGGACATGACACATCCCAAAACAACACAAGGATGGGGAAGGATACATCCCAATGAGAGTGTTATTGATGAGTGAAAGATTCATCCCAGAACAACATTGATGATGAGGATGAATGTTGTTGACGAGGGAATGATACATCCCCAAACAACACAAGGATAGAGAAGGATACATCCGGATGAGGATGAGAATGAGCATTGGTGATGAGGGAGTGATACATCCCAAAACAACACAAGGATAGGGAAGGATACATCCCGATGAGAGTGTTGTTGATGAGGGAAGGATACATCCCAAAACAACACAAGGATAGGGAAGGATACATCCCATAGATGATAATGATGATGATAATGAGGATGAGGATGGGGGAGACATGCAAGATGATGGAATGGAAAATGAAATGCAATCCTAATGCAATTTGCCATCCGTAGAGCACTAATTTTTTCTATAGCATAAGACACCGGACGTTAGGGTATGTAAACCAAGACGGATTAGTGTCTAATGCAGAAAACAAACACAACAAACAAGAAGGCTATCCCAACACCTGAAAGTCGCGATGACTTTGGTCGGGCCAGGTATTGGAATAACCACAAGTACAAAAGGATGCCCCAGCGTAACACAAGACCTTAGGGATCTTGGTGGGTACTACGTGGGACAACCAAGAAGACATAAACAAAGAAAAGAGCAAGATGTGCCCCTATGTTTACTAGTCAAAGCACACCATGATATGATGGATCAAGGTGACCATGACAAGTGATGATAGGGAGCTCAAATGATAAACAAAAGCCAAAAGCATCAAAAGATCACAATCAATTTCAAATGTCCTTTGCCATAGGATCAAGATGATGGATGGGGTTGATGAGGTCTGTTAGGAAGGATACATCCTGTTGAGACCAAAGATGGAGGATAGATTGGTTGATCGACATGACGCGGGATAGTAGAAACCGATTGGATCTTAGGATACAAATGACTATTGTTTGATAAGAACTAGCTGAGATAGGGACATACTTGACGATACAACAAGATGACATGACACAAGACTGAACCTAAAGACCTAGGGGCTCGAGGGTTGATCAAAGATCAACCTTGCCTACGTGACAGCGCAGAGCCCTCGTAGTTCAAGAAAAGACCATGGTAAAAGCAGAAAGAGGATGATGAAGACAGAGGGTGGAGGGCAATGATCAGATGGAAAAAATGCCCAGGGGGCAGATCAAATGATTGACCTTGCCTACGCGAAAGCGCAGGGGCCACATAGTGTGACACAAGGCCAAAGACAGACAATGGAAGAGGACAAGATAGACAAAAAACAAAACCTCGGGGGCAAATCAAATGATCGACCTTGCCTACGTGAAAGTGCAGGGGAAACGTAGTTCAACACAAAGATAGATGATAGACAATGGATGAGGGGGTGATGAGAGGACTGGGATAAATAGAAAAAAGGATGGAGCCGATATGATGAGACAAGATAGACTTGCAGGATTGAATAGAACAAAGGTTGATATGTGTAAGATATGTAGGATGTGAAGCTCAAGGATGGGATAGGTAATCAGATCATTAGAATAGGAATTTGAAAGGTGAGATGAGGGATAAATGGGTGATGAAGATGTGAGAAAGATGTGAGAAATAGATAGGAGGGAGGAAGTACAATGTGAATGGCATTGGGTTGCATGAGGGTAGCCTATAGCTAGATACCGATGACAAGGGATAATGGACGGAAATGGGTGGATGGATAAGAAGATGCTAGGATTAGTGGATAGATGAGATGAAGATTGAGAGGATATTGTTAAGATAGGAATGATGATAGTGAGATAGCATGGCATTGGATTTCATGGGGGTAGCCGATAGCTAGATACCAATGACAAGGGATGATGAGATAGAGGGAAATGGATGGATGGATAAAGATGGGGAGATAGAAAGATGCGAGGATAGGCGGATAGAGGGAGACAAAATTGGAGGGATGGAAAGTATTATTGGATGGATAAATGGATGGGAGGATAAGGATTAAAAGGTCGAAAAGGACTAGTGGATGGGTAGATAGGAAGATAAGGATTTGGTAGATGGCAGGGATGACTGGATGGATAAATGGATGGAGAGGTAAGGATGGGCAGGAATGGATGTACGATGTCTCAAGGACTAAGACACAAAGAAGGAGATGCCCCCACTCTAGATGTGTCATGTGTGATGAGGCAAGAGGGAAGGAAGATAGAAGGATGGGGGAGTGAGATGGGCAATGGAAGATAGATAGAGGTGGATAGGATGCATGGACAATGGAAGATAGAGAGAGGTGGATAGGATGCACAGATAATGGAAGATAGAGAGAGGTGGATAAGGAATATGATAGTGTATGGATGAGGGGAATGTATGCCAAGAGGTGTCCAAAGCATGTATATAGGTTTGCCCCTACATTTATCAAGATCATAAGGAAGATGGAGGGTTAGATAGGATGTGAAAGAGGGTGGGTAAGATGTGGAAGATAGGTGGATGTAGGAGATGGAGGAAAGGAATGCGTAAGTGGATGTTGCCCCCAATCATCGAAGGAGACGAGATGGGGGATTTACACATGATACCTATTTGCCAGGTTTTCATCATGGTACTAATCCAAGGTGCTTGTTTTCCAATTTTTCACCTTTGGACGAATGATTTTCTCCTTCTTTTTTTGTTTCGTATTTTTTGTATTTTTTCTCTTTTTCTTTTTTGCTGATTTTTTATTTATTTTTTCTCTTTTTTTGCTGATTTTTTGGACTAGGATGTGGACGAAGATGGATAAAGATAGGGATATGGATATGCGTATTTTTAGAGGACAATTGATAAGGATAGGGATGAAGGACTCACGCATCAATTTCCATATGAGGTAATAAGATCCCATGTTTGAAGTGACTATTCGGATGTTGGTACAACCTTATTAGAATGGATGGATTATGCAAGAGGATGGATTAAAGGATTTGATGGGGGAGATAGAGGGGATAGTGGATGGGATGTTGGAAAGTGTATGGATGGAATGATGGAGTGGATGTGTGATGGGGGAAGGTGTTCAGGACCAACATTGGCACATGGGATGGTGGATGCGAAAAGATAGGTGGATGAATGGATGGAGAGTGTGAAGATAATGGAGGCATTGGGATAGTGAATTTTGGGACATAAGGACCCAAAACAAATTTAGGAGATGGAGGATGTGAATGATTTTGTGGGAGAATAGAAACTTTGGATGGCATTATGGACTTTTCATTTGAAGGTATGGCACCTTGTTTCTTTGGGATCCACATGGTTTTGATTTTTGCATTGGTGGGCCTTTGGGGCCTGTGGGATTGATTTGGATTTTGGACTTGATTTGTGTTTTGTTTTGCAACATGTCTTTTGAAGGGGACATGAGGAGCTTTAGATTCATGTGGATGTTTGGATTGATGTATTGTTGTTTTGGCATCCAAAGTTCTTTTAGTAGCAATGGGATGGGTGCAAGGAGATGGATGATGTGGAGCGATGGAGGTAGGGTTAGGCATTTGATGAGGAAGTGTGGATGGATAATGTGTAGGTATGTGCCCTTGTTGATCCTGATTAGGAGTTATGAAGGTAGGATTTTTATGTTGTGTATGAGGGAGAGGAGGTGGATGAATGTAAGGATGAATAGGATAAGATGGAGGAGGTGATTTTGGGATATAAGGACCCAAAATAGACTGTGCATATGGAGGATGTGTGGGGCTTGATAGAGGGATATAAGAAACTATAGTAGATGAAGGATGAGCAATGATGGATGGAGGGACATAAGGACCCAAAATAGATTGAGAGGATGAGGGAGGAAGATGGATGGTTGTTTTTAGGTAGTATGATGGAGGAGGGGGGATGGTGGCATATGTCTTGGTAGAACGATAGGAAGTACCTCTTGTGCCTTTAGAAGAGGATCGTTTAGGATGTACGAAGGTTGTACCAACATCTTTAGAGTGCAAGTTTTGGGAGACATATCCAATACCATGTGTGCCTGGATGTTCTTTGACTTGAATGGGCTCTAACATTCCTTGCTCATGAAGGCCTAAACCTTTTCCTTGATAGTTCATGTTTGTGAGCATTTGATCTATGCTAGGATGCTTATTTTTTTGGAAGCATGATGTGAGTGTGTTAGTAGGTGGAGGAGGAAAGGTGGTGCATAGATGTTGTTTTGCTTCTGCAAGAAGACCACCATGGACATATGTAATGTTACCAAGGTGATACAAAAGTGGCATTGGGATGGTAAGACTAGATGGCGATGAAGGATCATACGATGGAGATGAGGGGATAGCAACATCAGGAGGAATGAGTGATAAGGGATCATGAGAGGAATTGGGGAGTACAATGGGATCTAGATTTATGGTAGTGGATCATAAGGGCTCATGAGATGGAGTGATTGGATCTTGAATGCAAAGGGGATCATGGGATGGAGTGGAGGAGATAGTGTGATCTTGAGATGGGGTGGATGGAAGGATAGGATCATGACTTGGTTGAGGATATGGATCATGAGATGAAATGGATGGAGGACTATGTTCTTGAGATGGAGTAGATGGGATGGAGTGATCTTGATTTGGAGGAGGGGATATGCTTGTATGCTTTGGATCAAGCGCTTCGCATGACTCATCTTGTGTGGGATGTATGATGATGGAAGAGTGTTGGAGGGACTCCTCAATTGGGGGAGAGAGGAGGATGGAGGATTCATGAAGGTCATTGGATTGAAGTTTGTGAATATTAGGACTAGGAGGAGGGGATTGGATGTCTTCAATGGATTCGGTGGATCTAGTAGTAGAATATGGGGATTCAATGGATTCGATGGGTTTGACCGGCTCAATTGTTTGGATGGTGGTAGGAATGGTGATGAGAGGGATAGGTGTAGGATGGAGGAGGGCCTCATCACTAGTGACAGTACATGATAGAGTGGGAGGGCATGGTGGCTCTTCTTGCATGAGTCCTTGGGTGACATTTGGAAGAGATGTAGGATTAGGTAGAGTGATGGGAATGGATGGAGGACTAGGAGGAGATGTGGGATTAGGGTTAGATGTAGGGATGGGAATGGATGTAGGAATAGGAGGAGATGGAGGATTAGGATTAGATGTGGGTAGGGGATTGGATGTAGGACTAGGAGGAGATGGAGGATTAGGATTAGATGTGGGTATGGGATTGGATGGAGGACTAGGAGGAGATGGAGGATTAGGATTAGATGTGGGTATGGGATTGGATGTAGGATTAGGATTAAGAATTGGAGGATTAGATGTAGAACTAGGAGGAGATGGAGGATTATGATTAGGGATTTGTGGATTAGGATTGGATGGAGGACTAGGAGGAGATGGAGGATTAGGATTAGATGAAGGGATGGAAATGGATGGAGGATTAAGATTAGATGAAGGGATGGGATTGGATGTAGGACTAGGAGGAGATGGAGGATTAGGATTAGATGAAGGGATGGAAATGGATGTAGGACTAGGAGGAGATGGAGGATTAGGATTAGATGAAGGGATGGGACTAGATGGAGGACTAGGAGTGGTTGGAGGAGATGGAGGATTATGATTAGATGAAGGATTAAGATATGGTGAAAGGGGGAGTGATGTAGAAAGATGTGGATGTTGGATTAGATTAGGAAGATTGGGATGGTGAATGATAGTAGGAATATGTAGATGAAGGATTAGAATGGGGAGATGTGGAATTAACGTAAGGATATTGGGATGGGGGATTGCGATAGGAAGGTGTGGTTGCTGGATTAGAATAGGAATATTGAGGTGGTGGACCACCATAGGAAGACATGTCTGGTGGGTTGGCGTAGGAGGATATGGATGGTAGATGAGGATGAGGGGATTGAGATGGTGGATTAGGATAAGAGGAATATTGGGATGGGGGAATGTGATAGGAATGTGTGAGTGTTGGATTAGGATGATAAGATTAGGATGTGGGATTGAGGTAGAGGTATTGGGATTGTTGGTGATGATGAGGATAAGAGGAAGTGGATGTTGGATAGGATAGAGGTGAGGATGTTGGATATCCCTTGTCAAGGGTAGCATGAGAACCATTATTAGATGTGGATGAAGGCATAGTGGTATTTTGGGAGGCGATTGGAGAGAGTTTACTAGCAATAATAGCGTCAAGAGGATCTATATAACAATCTTCATGATCAACAAGATTTTCGTTATCGTTATCAACGGAGTTAGGATTCCCCTTGACTACTATTATTGGTCATGTAAGAGGGGGATAAAGATTCATGATGGATATAGATTAGAAGGAAAGAATAGATGATGGATAGAGAACTAGGATGGATTGAAAGCTCAGATGGGGGTTGGATGAAAGCTTAGATTAGGATGATGGGATTAACGCTCAGATTAGGACTGAATTGGGGCTTAGATTGGGATTGGATTGAAGGATATGATAGGATTGATTTGAAACCAAGATCATGGGTTTCAACTAGAGGACGTAAGGTGTTGACAATCAGATTTTTTTCAAATTTGGCAGTTTTCAAAAATTGTCAAATTTTGCCATTTTAAGAAACTTCGTAGGAATACGTTTGAGAGTCCAAGTTTTTCCAAAAAATACCCAATACCAAGATAGGATGAATTGCCCCCTAAGATCCAAAATTTGAGACAGTGATACGGAATTATTAACTAAAGTGTTTTTTCAAAAACTAGAAAAAAACACTAAATTGTGATTTTGAGGGTCAAGATGAAACTTTGGGGGTTCGAAAATGTGCTAAAAAGGGGTCCAAACTATCATGGATATGTTGGGAATCCACATGCCAACTCATAACGCAACCTCCCGTAAAATTTTAGCCAAAACCCACATCCGAGTCAAAAGTTATGGCCTTCGAAAGTTTTTGCATAAAAGTCAAAACCTTCAAAATTGATAATTTGGATGAGGATTGGTTTGGTTGGATCAATTTAATGTTTAGGATGATCAAATGGTCAAACAGAGGCTTCGGGGGTTTGAATGGAGGTGTAAAATGATCAAACGGGTGAAATTGGTCGTTCAGCGGGGCGTATTCACACTTCTGTAGTGGAAAAGGCTAAAACAGTGGGGCAAGTTCGCCCCTCTACAATGAAAAAGGTTGAAACAGAGGGCAAGTTCGCCCCTCTGCAATGGGAGATGCAATTTGGTTTAGATGAGGGATTTTGGTAAGGAGTTAAAATGACTTAATGACAGTTTGACTTATCAAAATTCACTGGTTCTTCATAGAAAGACACTTTGAACAAACACAATCCTATGATTAGTGTTTTAAAGGTTATGGCCGGCAAAGGTCTTACTCTTGGATGAACAAAGTTTCTAAGGAGTTCTTGATATACGTTCGATACGTGAGGCAGAAAACCGTGAACACCAGTCCGTCACAAGCATGAGTCGGGAACCCCAGCGAGATACTGAAAGGCTCAGACCAACTCTTCAAGTTTACCTAGGTATCACCCTAGCTTCAACGCTTCGCTAATTACGACACAACCGGATTGAGGTATAGCTTTGGCTCTCCCCACTTTATATACCCCGCCGATACGCGTGGTTGGGATCGTCCCTTAGGGTGATGAGATCCCCAAGCAGGTCCCTCTAAGAAGAAAACACTAATCATTTCCAACTACCCCTTTCAGATCCACACAAAAGTGCAAAGGGAGGAGGTGAAAACGAATTAATGTCCCCTTAGGCTGATACAAATAGAACAAACACAGCAAGCAGCCAATTTACTTTCCCCTAATTATACTAAGTAAATAGATAAAATAATAAGGAAATATTTTCAAAGAACGAATCAAAGGCCCTGCAAGCAAATGTTAGTTGTTTATCTTCTTTTTTTTTTTCCGCCCTTTTTGTGACTTTCAGCAAATCTAACTTCACTCACCAACAAACAAGATTAGTTGATTAGAGCACAAAACAACAAAAGAAAGAAGACAAAAACGAAGCTAAAATGCCACTTTTTACCTTCCCGAATGTGTTGTTAAGAGCAGATTCACCCCTCTGCAGAAAACAGTCAAAAAATAGCCTAAAGGGAAAATTCGCCCCTCTACAGAAAACAGTCAGAAAACAGCCTAAAGGGCAGATTCGCCCCTCTACAGAAAATAGTCAAAAAATAGCCTAAAGGGCAGATTCGCCCCTCTGCAGAAAATAGTCAAAAAATAGCCTAAAAGGCAGATTCGCCCTTCTACAGAAAACAGTCAGAAAACAGCCTAAAGGGCAGATTCGCCCCTCTGCAGAAAACAGTCAGAAAACAACATAAGGGGCAGATTCGCCCCTCTACAGAAAATAGTCAGAAAACAACATAAAAGGCAGATTCGCCCCTCTGCAGGAAACAGTCAGAGAACAACATAAAGGGCAGATTCGCCCCTCTACAGAAAACAGTCAGAAAATAGCATAAAGGGTAGATTCGCCCCTCTGCAGAAAACAGTCAGAAAATAGCTTAAAGGGCAGATTCGCCCCTCTGCAGAAAACAGCCAGAAATAGCAAAGGGCAGGTTCGCCCCTCTACAGAGAATAGTCAGAAATTGAAAAAGGCAAGTTCGCCCCTCTGCAAAAAAAACTGAAATAGAGGGCAAGGTAGCCCTTTTGCGACGTCTGGGAGGGCAAGTTCGCCCCTCTGCGACCTGAATTTGCAAACAAGCTAACAACATTAAATGTGAAAGAAAGAGACCCCTTTGTGGGTCCCACCAGGTGTGCCAGAAATGTGATCCTAATAAAATGCTACTTCCTAATGTGAGATGCAAGATGAAGAACTAATAATGCAATATAAAGAAGTGACAAGATAATAGGGCACCTCAATAAGATTAACCTAAGAAAGTAAACAACATAGAAGTAAGATAAACAAAATGATTGTTGTTATACCTTCATGTTGTTTCTTCCTTGGTTGGCCCTTTGATGCTTCAAGAATTGTGTGCTCCTTAGATGGCAAGCTATGTTGAATATGTAAATGATATGAAAATGGATGAGGATGTAATGATAATGGGATGAGAGCTCAAATGATAAATTTGTAAGAGTTTGTTTGCAAAAGACTTGATCCCCCACCCAAAAATGAAGGAATTGAAA
Organism: Sequoiadendron giganteum; assembly: GCA_007115665.2. Classification (NCBI taxonomy): domain Eukaryota; kingdom Viridiplantae; phylum Streptophyta; class Pinopsida; order Cupressales; family Cupressaceae; genus Sequoiadendron; species Sequoiadendron giganteum. The sequence goes on along the minus strand of CM021103.1, from coordinate 638,864,748 downwards.
GGGTATTTATAGGTTAAATTGAATTCTCTAGAGAATTCAACGGTTGGGATTGATCCAACAAAGATCAAGATGAAGGGCTATGGTGAGTTGAGGACTCACAAGCCCTCACATCTTGACATGTGGAAGGTGAGATGTCTTAGGGTTGAGTGATGTGGAAATGAGGTGGAAGGGAAGTACATGAGGTGGATCTTGGGGGATGAGAAGATTCCTTGGAGGAATAAAAGTGAATTAAAAATTCACAATGATTAAAAGAATCTAGTGGATAAGAGAGGGTCTCCAAAAAGCTAGAGATTTGTCACATGTGGGTGATGTGACAAGTCCAAGGTTCTAGAAGCCCTTGGCACATGTGAAGTGACAAGTCAAGGCTTCTACAATCTTGCATGGGGGATGGGGAAGACCTTGGAAAGATAAAAGTGAATTAAAAATTCACATGGGGAAGAGAAGAACCTTGGGAAAATAAATGTGAATTAAAAATTCACATGGGGAAGAGAGTCCAGGCTAAAAATGGTAAGTGGGAAGGTTGACCAGAAAAGGTAAGCCAAATGTGGCTAATGATTCTGATTAAGGTTGTGCAAACACAAGATTAAGGTAATTAATGAGAGATTAGAGGCAAGTGGGATATTATGGAGGATGTGACACTTAATCAAGATTAAGTGGTGCACATCCTAATCACAGATTAATTAATATAATCTGGATAAAAAGGGGGTTATGGAGAATGTGACAAGGAGAGAGAAAAAGATGAATTAAAAATTGGTTTTAATTCAAATGGGTTAAAAGACTAAATTAAATAATTTGTCATATTTATTTAATTTAGAGAAGAACAGGGTGTAAGGTAAAGTATTTAATTTATTTAAGTACATACTTTAGGAACCTTAGGTAGAAAATGAAATAATGATTAAATAAATTATTTAATCACTGTTAATGAATAGATGAATATAATAGACAATTTTGATCATATGGAAGTGATCAAATTTGGATGTCTACAGAAGGGTTGATGGTTTAAAGTTTGAGGTTTGAGGTTTGAGGGAGTAGGGTTGAGGGTTTAAGGTATAGGGTTGAGGGTTTAATGTACATAGGGTAGAGGGTAGAAGGTTGAGGGTTGAGGTATTACAATTTAAGGGTTGAGGGTTTAAGGTTTGAGGATTGAGGGATTAAGGTTGAGAAATTAGGGTTGAGGGTTTAAGGTTTGAGGTTAAAGATATTAGGGTTTAAGGTATACAATTGAGGGTTTCGATCACATATCTCTAAAGATCCATATTGGATCCCACTTTTACATTTTTCATCCCTTAGATGCTTAACCCACTCTTTGAAGGCTATAACCTATGATCTACAAAAAACCATGAAATATTATCTATTTCTAATTGTAATCCTTCTTTATTCAAGTCTTCAAAGTATCATAATTGATATTTGTAATTGTAATCCTTCTAAATATTCAGGTCCTAACAATGTGCCACCTTTACTTATACCCAAGAGTGGTTAAATGGTGTGTTCTTAGTTTTGCTTGTTCTAAATATTGAATTTCTAATGATGTATCACATTTTGCATCACATTTGGCGCTCACCAAATTTGGTGAGCATCAAATGTTCATTTTCTAAAAATGATAAAAAAGGAGTTGACCTCGTGATTCAAGCCCACAATTCTCTAAATTTATTTGGTTTTACGTGTTTCAAGTATTTTACCCTTGGCCTCCTTATGTTGTGCAACATGACACTTTGGTTTGTGACATGGCTTAACCACCTCTTGTGGATCTTGGATCTCATATAAATTTGGCAGTTGTATAGGGCATTAATGTGTTGATCTTTTGGTGCAACAATAGCCACCTATCCAACAATTAGTATTAGAGTCGAGGTCAAAGGTTTGAACCCCTTGCTTGTGCTAGGGGGATTGTTGCAAGATTTTCGCCCTTAGTCTCCTTGTGTTGTGCAACACAACACTTGGGTTCATGAAATGGCTTAATCACCTCTTTTGGATCTTGGATCTTGTATAAATTTGGCAATTGTATCGATCATTAATAGGTCAATATTTTGGTGTAACGACAGTCACTTGTGCAACACTATACTTTATTCGACTCTAAAACACCTTTTATGTAGTTGACTTGTTGTTGTACCAAATTGTGCTTGATCCATCACCTTTTTAGCACTAATTTGTATGCTACAAAATGTAGAAGAAGACAATTTGAAGTTTCTACATCATTTTTCATTATCTCAGGTAATATATTCATTTTGGTACAATTGAAATGTTTATATTATTGAGTTTTTTATTTAGTTTTGACAATATAAACCATTCCTTTCATGATTTAATAATCATATTAGTTTTATATACAATTCAATATTGAATTAGATGGAAGTTGCATAAAAAGGTTTAATTTTTAGGATTTTGAAGAAAAAAAATGAAAAACATGACATAATTTAGATGAATTCATGTAAACTTATATAGAGGATATCAAATTAACACAAACTTGCGTATGAATTAAATTTGCATTTCTTATAGTAGTCAATTTCCATCATGGCTAGTGGAATTCACTCTTTTTCGTTTTAGCTAAATATTTATATTGAGTTTTTTAATTTTGTTTTGACAATATAGACCATTCAATTGGCAATTTTATTAATCTTCATTATTATACATAGAATTTAACATTGAATTAGATGGAAGTTGCATATATAAAAGTTTAATTTTTAGGAGTTTGAAGAAAAAAATTGAAAAACATGATATAATAGATGAATTCATGTAGCTTATATAGAGGATTTGAAAAAATACCTCAAGGAAATTATGCCTTAAACCAATGTGGTCTCATGGAATGCAATCAAAATAAAATGCAATTGGCAAATACTCCTAGTTATTAGCTATGCAATGTGAAGTAATTTCATAAGAGTTGCACTTAGGTTGACTTTCAAAAACATTAGATTGTAATTTCAAAATATTGTCACCTATAAACATCTAATTACATTAGTTATGCAATGTGAAGTAATGCTTTGAGTTTTAAAGATGTGCAATTCAATGTAATCTTTATCCTTTAAAATAGCTTGAAGTCACTATCCTTTATGCCTTCTTATGTTTTCACAACTAAAACCAAAGAATATTGTCCTTATAATCATGATTGTAAAAGTTTTCAAACTCCAAAATTTTCCCTACTACAACCATAATGACTTTGCATTTTATCTTCACTTTTTTCTCAAAGAATATCATTTAGAGTTGACTATTGTTTTGTATTTGATTTGACTATATCCTTCCTTTGTTGCATCATTGCATATTGATATGAAGACTGTGACTCCCTAGACATGAGTTGTCATGATATAATTGTGCCTCATTTGTTCACCATTTCCTTCATTGATATGTATATAGGACTACCCGCATTTGAAGTCTTCTCCTTTAACATTGATTGTCTCTTGCTTTCTTTCTCAAGCAGTAACTTTCACATAATTTCAAAGTAGTATCAAACTCAATACAGGCTGCTACATAGAAATTTTCCAATTAGCTACATGTAGGTTACATTATCTTTCCCTCTTTCATCTATTGTGACACTTTACGAAACCTTTCTTGAAGCTACTCTTAAACCCTTTTGAAGTGTCAAGCCTATCTTTGTTACATGTTGACTTGGTTGTGTCGATTGCTTGTCCATGAGCATTTGAATTCTATGAATGTCAACCTTCATTTATTTGGCATTGTGATCCCCTTTTTCCTTTGAAAACACTTCACATCATTCCATTTTATGGTGCCAAGAACCTTACTATTCTTTATTGATAAAATATTTGGCTATACACTATATGGAATGAAAATACTTTCATATATAAAGACTATCCTTTACCATTTGATTCATTGTTACACTCTTGCATAGTTTGCTACCTTTTAAAACCTTGAACTCTACCCTTTGTGTGACTCTCAATCTTGTAAGATACACATTGTCAATACCTTCATTTGACTATGATTATTCATCTACCCTTTATCATGATGTGGTTGTCACTATCTTCAAGTCTTCATTGCTTTATTATGTAACATTAGCATTTTCATACTTTCTTTAGTATTTAAGATTGTCATTATATGCATGATAATTGTCCTCTTTGTGAGAATAGAAGACTCAAGACAAATTATTTAAATCAAACATTTAAATAATTTCCTGAGACCTATGAAAATATGGACTATAGTCTCATGGAATGCATGACAAGCAAATGTAATTGACAATTACTCCTAGTTCATCGGTAGGGTATGCGAAGTAATTGCATAACTACACTTAATAGGTTGAAATTAAAAAAAATAGATTGCATTTGAAATTTTGTCATCTATCAATGCATCTAGCTATTAGTTAGGCAATGTGAAGTAATGCTTTATGTTTGAAATATATGGGAAATGCAATTTAATCAACTCAATATGAATATATATGTTTCATAAAATGCTTTGGTAGACATGTATGAAAAATGTGGTAGCATAGACATGGTGGTGAGCTGATTGAAAAAATGCCTTAAAGAAATGTGGTCTCATGTTGATGCATGAAAATAAAATGCAAAATGTGGTAGCATAGACAAGGTAATGAGAAATTTGAAAAAATGCCTCAAAGAAATGTGGTATCATGGAATGCATGAATTTGAATAAAATTTGATTGGAATTGAATTTTTTTATAGATAGATCAACATCTAGTTATTAGTTATGTAACATGAAGTAATGCTTTGATTTTGAAAGATATGCCATGCAATGTAATCAGTGATATGAATATGTTTCATAAAATTATTTGGTAGACATGTATGAAAAATGTTATGGCTATGGTTGGTGAGAATTACTTACTTTTTTTCTTTGTGTATTTGTGAACATGTGGCATTCATTGTTATGTTGATGAAACGAGCAAAGCCTCTAACGCTGGATGAATGTGAAACTAAAAATGCGAGAAGAGAAACAAAAAGTAAATTTCATGAAGAAAATAAATTGTAGCCCATAGAGGAAGAAATCCTCATGCAATCTAAAAGAGATGTTGAATTGATAGCACAAAGGGAACAAATGCAAAAACTTCATGCAGGGACAAAAATGAATCCCAAAGTTGGGAGCACATAATCAACCATAAGTGAATTTCAATGCACACCATCTACAATATCTCATGTTCAAAGTACAAATCAAGAATCACATCTCCAATTGAAGACACACCATCAACAACATGTGGTTTTGAAAGTACATCAACAAACACATATTTCCTTGAAGACACTCCACATACCACATCTCAAGTTGGAGGTAAAACATCGTTTACATGTAAATCTCAAGGTACATCATCGATTTCACCTCGGATTGAAGGTATGCCATCTATCCCTAATATTGTTGGAATTCCTAATGTTGACACAACTTTACCTTTGAGAACTCCCCCTAGAGTTTTGAATAGTGGTGGTAAAATAAGATTTGCATTAATCAAAAAGTGGTAAATCTATACACTCATATATGTCAATAAAAGTATACAATATAACCAATAAAGTCATATAGGCTTACTACAAAAGAGCCATACAGATATAAAATGTCACATATATCGATAGTACAAAATATATGTTCAAAAATTCCACATAGGCATACAACAAATGACCCTAGTACATATTCATTTCCCTCTAGGGGAAGGAAATAGATCATGTGTTGCCTTAGACGGTCAGCTAGATGGAGTTATGTTGGTTCTTTTATCTTTCAAATGCACTCACTAGTCCTCCTCTCTTCACTCATCTAGAGCTTCAACTGATACAATAAGAATTATAGATGTTAATATATAAAAATTGAAGTTTGGAATGACATCTAACAAAATAATCTCTTACCAAAAAAAAAATAATCATCATGCTCATTTACAACATGATTAGCATGTCATCGATTTGGAGTGACAACCACTAGTAGCAACCATCAAGATAACAATTAAACTACATACAAGTATCATGGAAATTTGCAACAATAGACAATATAAGAGAAAATATAATTTCAAATTAACTAATTTGTCACATACCTCTCTCAAAGGATCAAAACTAGTTATTGTTACAACAACTCCATGGTCCATCATGCTAGTAACATCACCAGGGTTGTCTGATGTCAATATCTGAAAGTGAAACAACAAATATGAAGTTTGTTTATCACTTTCATTAGTTTCTTTGTTTAATTAAAAGCATAGACAAGGAAGTGAACTATTTGAAAAAATGCCTCAAAGTAATGTGGTCTCATGGTGATGGTAAGAAATGAAAAATTTCATGCCAAGAAAATTTATATGGATTATCTTGATGTCTATTTTTGGATTGCTTATAAGGTAGTTATCAGGGTCTTTTTGAAGGTATATAACCATACATTTCCCATGGAATCCATTAAGAATGGAGAACTTGTTGATATTCATTTAATGCTACAAAAAGGCTTATTGAGAGACCTCATGATGATAAATATATTTCACATACTTTATACAAACTTGTAGAAAACAAGGACCTTTGGTATCAATATGGTCTTATCGTAGATAAGGACTTTATACAAACTTGTAGCAAATAAGGATATTATAGAAAATGTTGGTAAGAGGTACCAATGTTGTCAAATTTGGAGAGTTTCAAGGAGGCCATCTTCATATCCCCACAATACAATCCTTTCATGTAATCTCATTATCATAGGTATGTCATAAGTTTGTTTCAAGTGTGAAAGCTATAATGAGAGCATTTAGGTAGCTTTCATATCCTTAGATTTCTTTAGGAAAGAAAATGCATTCGATGATGAGTGGTATTATGCATAAAATAGATACAAATAATGATGGCTACATTAGCTATGAAGAGTTCATAACAATATTTAAAACTAGAACAAACTAAAACAAACTATAGTGATTCTTGCAAACAATTTTTAAAGGAAAACATGTGACAAAAGATAGCGGTTTTAAAGCTTGTTGAAGCCATGGCATAATGTTCACACATTGATACAAGTATAACTCTTATTAGAAAAAGATTAGTTTAGATAGGAAAAAAAAACCTCTTTTATTCTAAGGGTTATAACCAAGTAGTGAATGGTATAATCAAGGAACATACCATCATCCTTACCAATTGAGTTAAACCAACAAAACTACAACCCTTCCACAACTTTCATATATATTTAATATTATAATAATTTAATTTCCAACTCTAATATTCTTTAATGAAATTAATTTCATTCTCAATTGTAGTATTCTTTGAAAATATAGAATGACATTATTTTCATTTTTTTTTTATCGATAAAAGACAAATTTAATCTGCCAATTATTTTATTTATCCTCCAAATTATTACATCAACATCACATTGTCTACACAATTATCTTAAACAACTATTAATGAAGATATTCCCAATGATGTTTAAATCCTCTTACCCCTCTACAATTATATCTTTCCATATTTAAACTTAAACTATTTTAGCCCAATCCTCACCCCACCTAAAAACTTCAAAAACCTCTACTACCGAGCAAAGATCTGCCTAGACCAATTTGCAGCTCCAATCTTAAGCAATATTGATAACTTACTTAGCATTGGAGATTATGTTTCTAATTCAAGCCTAACAACCCAATTCGCCAACCTATCTGCCACTCCATTGCCACCCCTATAGGTATGAGAAATTTTAAATTCTTCAAAACCTTCCAGCTTTTGCTTTATAGCCTGTACAAATTTGTTAATCATCCATATCTGGGAGCCACATTATTTTCATTTTTACTCTCAATTTATAACCTTAAATTCAATTAACATATTATTTTTCTATTTTCTAAGATATTTCTTTTATTTGACCATTTCATATTGAGTCAATCACAATAAAACATAGTAGACTTAGGTTGTGTGCACAAATAGTTTCATTTCTCTATTACATGATGAAAATTGATAAGTCCATTTATTTCCTAAATGTTGAATGAACTAACTTTTACTAGAAGGACTCAAGTTATTGAACACTGTAAGCTATAGATTGATTCCCAAGAATTTAGAGTGCATGTACACCATCATGTACAAGAGTTACTTGAGGCACCTTAGGCATTTTTACATGGATTTTAGTTTTAATTGTTTTTATGCTACTTTGTAACAAGGATTGTATTTGTTTCTACAAAAGATTATAGTTGCATTAATGAGAATATTGGATAGGCTAGCACACAAACTTAGAACCTATTTGTAACTAGCGAGTTATTCCATTACTAAGTCACTTGTCATTTCATAATGAAAGTTTAAATTCTATTAAGAAGTGTCTTTAATTTCTACACGCTCCTAAAATACTTACTTGTTGAGGTCACCTATAATAACATATTAATAAATTTATAATTTAATTTTAATGAATTATTAAGACCTAGTTGTAATACAATTTCATCTATAATAATAAATTTAGTTTTTAATTATTTTCTATAAAAAATATATAAAATTTATTGTACCAATTTAGACAAATTACCCACCTTTAAAATAAATAATAATAATATAATAAAAAACTATCAATAGCCCTAGAGATCCAATTGTGAATGCATTTTTATATTGACAAAAACTTTGTAAAGTGTGAAAAGGGCATTTAAGTAGCTAGTTCAAATAATGTGAAGGAACAGCGTACCCACCACCCACCTCTTCCTTTTGACTCTATCACCCATTTAATTCCACGTGTTGGTATTTTACTACCTCAATTTCATTAAGATAAAAGGCGGCATTGGTTGACTAGTCAACGGCTTTGGAAAAGACAAATAATGGCGCCGACTTACGCGGGGTTTGTATCTTCTTTAAGAAACACGTTTCCTTTTAGCTTTTTATCATGTATAAAATTTTAATGATTGTTATTGTCTATATTCATGAATTAAAAAAAAAATGACATTGGGTAGGTAGGTATTATAGTAATTGATAAATAATTGCATTATTAGTTTCTTTAAAACAAACAAAATAGTTTATATGCTAATATTTATGTTTCTCTAAAATTAGTATTTAAGTGATGGTGTTAATTTCTTACTTTTAAAGTTTTTATTTTATTCATAATTTAAATTATTTTATATTTATGTGTCTTGTTATTTATATCTATTAGTAGTTTATTTTAAAAATATATATTTGTAATTTTATATTTTTCTATAATTTAATATTCTATTTTTATGTTTCTCTAAATTTAATGTTTAATTTTTTATGCAATTAAGAATTTATCTTAATCATTTATTATGACTTAGATGATTATCATGTTGTAAGTGTGCCATGCCATTAACACTTATTATTGGTTCATCTACAATCACACAAGAAAATTATGTATCATGCTCTCTTGCACAGAGGTCAAGGAGCTACTTTGACCAGGGGTGATATGCACTTTCTTGCATTGCATACTCTTTATTAATAGAAAATGAATTTGAAGCAAATGTTTCTTTCAAATGAGTGGATGTCACTTTGAAAATATGTATTTATATCTTTAGAACTCCTTATAGTTTAATGTTCTATTTTTTGTGTTTATTTAAACTTAGTACTTAATGTTTTATGTGATGATTAAACTTCTTCTTCTCAAAGCATTTATCTCAATAATCTATTATGACTTGGTTGATTGTATGCTATATGTGTATCATGCAATTAACATTTAGAATTGTCTAGAGAGGCTCAAATATTTTTTTAGAGCTTTTGTATAGGAAGGTATAGATTCATGCTAGATGACTTAGAAAAATATTGTACAACTTTTTGTACTCTATTTAACTTAATTTAAATAATTCATTTGAAATATAATACAATAGATGCTCCAAAAAATTTAAAATATGCTTCAACTACTTTGCATGATCATCATCCATATAAATAAAACACCACACTAGACTAAACAAGTTCCTCTTTCCTTGACAATTTCCTCATTATGCCACTATGATTTATAATGATGATACCTCTCTTGTGGCCTATGATAGTGACCTAAAGCTTCCCTTTGTCATATACTCATTTAATACATATCAATATGATACTTTATGTGAGGAGGGCATACCTTCTTTACCTATTTTGATGTTTTTATGTGTTGTGATGCCATTCCACTTGCATGCCATGACGACCCTTTTATTATCTCCTTAGATTTATATTCATTTGATGATGCATCTTGTGGCCTTAGTGATGAACCTATCATCCACTAAATTCATTTCTAATATTATAAAACCTTTTATAATCTTACAAACAATGCATTACAAATTATATTAATACTTCAACTACAATATTTGACACAAGATAAATTATATAGACCAAGGACATCTCATATAAATTTGGTCAAAAGTTCTTAGCTTCATAAATAAGGCTTGTATATGTAGCCAATAATTTTTCCCCAAATCTTGTATATAGTTGTCACCTCTTTCAAGCTATACTTTTCCATCTAGGAATTAAACTTGACATTGACAATATAAAGCACTTAATAAAGCCTTATGCACTATAAAAAATCCCATTATATCACATCCTTTGCAAATCAAGGAAAATTCTTCCTTAATTTTACATGCATCATGCTTGTTGAAACCTAACTCCATCCATATATGATTACAATAAAATGGATGGAACATAATTAATATCCAAAGAGTCAATTTTCCTTAATTTCCACAAAAAGTATGGCAATTCTTGCTTCTTATTGATACATTCATTCTACCTCTACAATACCCAAACCATATCTACTTTTACAAAAAATCATCATCTTATCACAAAACCTTAATTTTTATTTCAATCTTTCTTATCAACTTGGGCAATCAATGCTATAGCTAAATATATTAGGTTCTCCCTCTTAACTCCCACATTCCTTCTCATCGTTTCAAATTATATTCATGTGAATATTTGGATAGGATTTAAAAACCATACATTTTGAATAAACATCATAACATGATATACAAGTTGGTCCAATTTTAGACCTAATTCATACTTCAACTCTCTTAATCTTGCAACTTAAATTTTATTTCTAACAAACCCTATACTCTACAAGTTTCATTTGAACATAGGAATGTTCCCTATTGCTTAAATAGTTTGAAATGCATTTTTAATCAATGACCAAAGATTAGTCTCATTTTAAGATCAATAGTTATGGATGGTCAATAAATGGTCTAAAGTTCTTGTTATTCAATTGGCCAATCCACCAAAACTAATTCAAAATTATTGAAAGTTCATTTTCCATTCCTCTCAACATCTCCCTTAAACTTCACTTTAGTCAATAAATTCTCACAATAATTAGTGACTGAGAAACTTTTTTATTTAATAACAATGGCTTTGGTAGATCAATTTATAGCTAGATAATACAACACTTTAGTAAACAAATATAATTTAATTGATTATATTGTGACACATATCTACAAGAGGGATGATCAACATGAATACTAGAATTTACCCAAACTTTCCAAGGAGCACTACTAAATAGATAAATGGGCCAATCACCACTTTCCACCATAATCCACATGCAAAAACCTCATTAGTTCCTTTAAAAATGACATCTATAGATTCTCCATATATCCAGTTTTATGAATTAGAATCGATCACCAACAACCAAATATACTTCAAATACTACCCATTCATTTCTTGGGTCTACCACTTTAATTTTTTAAATATCAACATGATCAATGGTCCAAATGTATCTACCTTGAATATCAATGTCTTTAGTTTATCTTTAAAGATGGAAACGATGCGTGAACTCTTAAGTTATAGATGTACAAAATATAACTAGATCACACCACATGGTTCTAACACAACTTCTCAAATTCATTATTCAATAAGTTTAACTTTTCTAATATGTCCTAGACTTACACTTAATTGATGGCCTATTTCTATCTAAATTTGAGATCAATTGCTAAGAGATCATAACCATGGCCTAAAATTTCTTGAATGCCTATAAATAAAATCATTGATACGATGAGCCAATCAAAACATGCAATGTACCTTAAAATTTTTGCACTTGACTATATATCTCATTCAATTTATTAAGGCTTGGTCATGATTGATGACCTAGATTGATCATATTCAAGATCAATGGTTTATGCATATTAGTAGATTGCCAAGGTTGCAAGGGGTTTGATCCATAAAAGTCTAATATTTTAATGAAGTATATCAAATCATGCCATGCGTCCTCAACATGATCACTTGATCTCACTTCTCTATGCCTTTGAAATTTACTGAAGCATCAACCACAATCAATAGTTGAGATTAAAAATACCCATGGAAATTAATGGTTGTGGTAGATCAACAACCCTCTAAAGTGACAAGTGGTATGATCCACGAAGTGCAACACATCCATCACATTCCATTGAATCATGTCATGTAGATATATGCATCTAACTTTACTTATCCATCAACAACCACTATGCACTCTTATCATGATTGATAGTGTTGACATATTATTGAGGGACTAGAGGTAGTTTAATATATTGATGAGCCACAATCAATAGGATCATGACACATCACCTCAAGTGTTTAACTATTAAAAGAGAAAATATTTCAACTAAATCCTAATTGTAACATATGTAATGGAATTGTTACATTACTAGCTCAATCAAGATCATACACATTAGCATTTTGTCATAGAAATTATTGTGTTGGATAGGCCAATGCTAAAGGCATGGATTTGGTGGTAGATTGGGAAATAGACATTATGCTTGCCAATCTAGTCCACTAAGCAACAAAGAATCAATGCCCAATCACTAATGAATAGAAAAAAGGATCCACATAAGTGTAAGGAAACTACCAACAAGTCAAGGATTAAATATAACATAAAGTTGAAGGTGAGGGTAAACTATTTAATTTTTATAAAAAATAATTACAAACTAGTATATAATGAATCCAAGCAAGAACTTGATCAAGGGAATTGTACTAGATGAAGCTTATGTAATAATTGATCATAATGATAAGATTTTTTTGTTCTCCTTCGCATAAAAACAATAGATCTTATTGAATCATTCTTGACAAAATTAAATTGATCAAAACCACAAAAAAAAATAAATAAATTATGAAGACAAGGATCAATCTCATAAATATAACACATAAACTAACAAAATAATACATAAAACTACATAAACAATATCTCAAATCAAATATCAACAATATTAATCAATAATTTTAATATATTAATTAAACAATTTTTTTCTATTTTAAAAAATCATTTAATTGCATGTCATTAATATATTTTTCTTTCTAATTTATTGAATTTGGTACTAAATAGATTGTTTCATGTTAATCATGTTAAAAAATTCTTTTTAATACTTAAATCCAAAAATAACTTTACTATTTTTTATGTTCATCGTCCTCGTCCTCGTCATCGTCGTCATCATCATCATTATCATCAATTTATACTCTACATAAATTTACAAACACATATTTTGATAATTAAGCTTGTATAATTATAATTAATATAAATTTATACTCTACATAAGTTTACAAACACATAATTTGATAATTAAAATTGTATAATTATAATTACAAATCTTCATTCATCAAATACGTCTTTAAAATATATAACTATAATTATGAGTTCTTTCATTAAAATAATACATTTAAAAATTACTAAATAATTTTTTTATTTTTAAATTAATTTCTTTATTTTTAAATTAATTTCTTTAATTTTAAATTAATTTCTTTAATTTTAATTATTTCAATTAAATTCAATCTCTTTAAACATCATAAAATTAGAATATATAATTTAATAAATAATATTTTTTAGTCTAAAATTTTGTTTATTCTTGATTTTTTTTATATCTATATATTTTATCTCTATGTGTGTTCATTCTTATGCAATCATTATCTATTATATTTATCATTTTCATATATTTGTTTATCACATTAATATTTGCTTCTCTTTGTTTGAGGGCAGTTTCATACTACATAAAATTAGTCTTTAAAATTTAAAATTTATTGACTCGTCATTATGAACCAACTTGATTACATATTGTATAATTAATTGTTATATATTAATATTTATAGGCATTCAATGTGTATCATTATCCCCAAATCTTATTCAAAAATCCTATGCATTAAAGATAAAAATCATTTTAGGAACACTTTACTTTGAAGCACTAAAGTGATCCTGATTTTGTATCTAATGATTCTAGGACATATGCATGATTAAATAGTGTTGTCTTCAATTACTTTTACAATTGAAAAATAAGTTCAATCAAAGAGATTGACTTAGGAGAATTTGATCCTTAAATTCGATATCTTCTCTCAGACATTATTAACCATCACAAAAAACAAAAATCATAACAAATCAAATAACAAAAATATATAATATACTGAATGAAGACCACAGAAAGATATGCTAGAATAGATATTCTCTTAATGAGGAGTACTAGAAGAAACATACAACACTGTTCAAACATAAACATGGCAGAATCTTATTAAGTTTGATTTCACAGCAGCTGGAATGCCAGGACCTCCATGACTGTAGAGCTCTATTGATTTCTGTCTGAATGCGAAAATTTCAGTTATTTACTGTTCTTTCTATGTTTAGCTTTCCCTTCTTGTGAAGGCTCTTTTGTCTGTTTTCTTGGTAGCTTGATTTGATGGCTACTTTGTAACTGCACTTGATATGACTGTTGTTTGCTCGTAGCCATGGGTTTTTGTATTTTCTTTTTAGCTTTAATTCAATAAAAATAATTAATTAAAGGCATCTTCTTAAAGTTTGTGTATTACAAACTACAGGTTAAAATAAATATGTTTAGATATTGTAGTATGGCTTTCAAATTTGGACAGACTTTGTATTTGTCCACTAGAGTTTATAAGGGTGATATAAGGCAGAATTAATAGGCATTGTATGTGCCTTCACAGATATTATGACAATATATCTGATATATTTATATATCTAATATATCTATTGATGTTGTGGTGGTATATAAATCAATGGAGGAAATATCTACGAAGATGCTAGAGGGTATACTCACACTCACTGTTATTATTAGTTCCTGTCAAATAAATTATAGACATCACATGTGTTTTAACTAGTGATTAAATGTTTTGCTTGTAGCCAATCAAATTTCATTATTTTATTTTTTATACATTATATTTTTATTTTAATATATTATATTTGAATTTTTTTAAAGTTAAATGCATGATTTTTAACTTTTCAAATTTCAAAAATTATTTTTCTTCAATTTGATTGGCTAAACAATTTTGAGCGATAAGGGCGGATTTTCAGGAATGTTACCTACAAATATTTTTTATGCAACATTTTTCGGCCACAAAACCATAATAAACATAAAAAAATATCAAACTATTTAAATATCAATACTAATTCATTATTATCTATTTTCTACTTAAAGTTATTTTATTTATTGAAGAGTGATTTTATTTATGTAGAAATTATATTATTTACTTCAAAATTATTTTATTTTAATTTATAATTATTTAACAATTTTATTTAATTTAAATTAGTTTTTTCAATTAAATTTCAGTATTTTATTTTTTATACATTATATTTTTATTTTAATACATTATATTTTAATTTTCTTAAAGTTAAATGTAGGATTTTTAACTTTACAAATTCTAAAAATTATTTTTCTCCAATTTGATTGGCTAATTTTCTACTTAAAGTTATTTTATTTATTGAAGAGTGATTTTATTTATGTAGAAATTATATTATTTACTTAAAAGTTAATTTATTTTAAATAATAATTATTTAACAATTTTATCTTATTTACATTAGTTTTTTAATGTGAAGAGTTATTCAGAATTATTTTATAATTACTTAGTCTACTTAAAAGTTAATTTATTTTACTTTAAAATTATTTAAGAATGATTTGATTTTATTTACATTGTTTAATTAAAAAGTTATTTCCAAATTTTATTTAGCTAAAAGTTATTTTATAATTATTTTAGAACTTTAAAACTATTTTTTTTATAAAAAGATTGTGGGATATCAAATTTTTAAAAAGTATTTTTAAAGTAAAGGGAAAGGAGAAGTATTAATATATATAAAAAAATTATCTTTTAAAAAATAAAGCTAAAAAAATTATCTTTTAAAAAATAAAGCTATAATTAATGGATAGTGTTAAGTAGCTATATAATGAGAATCTATGAGTATTTTAGTATTTAGAAATAACATTCCTATTAAATATATATAGCAATCAATAATGTGTATATAATAATATTACTTTTAATGTATACAATTTAATTCAAAATTTGAATGTAATTCTATTTCTAATTCCAGCCTTAACTCTAACTAGATAATTTTAATAGTAACATTAATTTTAATCCTAATTGTAACCCTATTTTAAATCTTAAATCAAATCAAACTCTATATCATAACTCTAATTTTATGGTAACCCCAATTCTAACCATAATCCTTGAAATAAAATACTACTAATAAAATTCATTTTTAAGAAAATAAATAAATAAATGTAATTTGAAAATAAACTCAATTAATAGTGTGAAAATTTTATTAAAAAAGAAAAATGAATATTCATTATATTTGTTATAGAAAAAAACACTTAAAAACTTAAGGAAACAAAAATTCTAACCAATGAGAGTTAAGATTTTATTTTAATTTAACAAATACTTGTATATTGTTTTTGAAAAATTAAGCAGCATTTTCAGGGTGTTGTACCCTTCACAAAGGGGCCACAGGGCCAAAGGACAACATAGTTCAGAACAAAAATTGAACTATAGGGACGAGTAGAAACAGCTGACAGGCAGCTGTGGAGAAAAAACCAGGAATAGCTGAAACACAGTTGTAAAACACCAAAAGAATTAAGCAAACCCAGAACCAAAAGGGTCAAGGCTTGCCCCACGCTTCCGATGTCGAGAATCAGCAACGAAAAAGGGGAGACCTTTCTTCTTTCGTAGAACCACCAACCAGGGAGGCTCAGAAACAGGCAACGGGGAAGGAGAGAGAGGCGACACCACCCCAGACACCATCGGAGAGGAGCCAACAAGCATCAAAGGAGACAGAAGCGGATCAACAACCAACGAGTCAGCCAAAGGAGGGCAGTCCAGAACAGACAGAGCAGCGACATCAAAACAGTTTGACACAGACAAATCCGCATCAACAAAGCGAACCAATGGTGGAACCATAGAAGGGATATCCAAGAGAGGAGAAACCAGAAAATCATCCTCCATAGAAGCAGAATCAGAAGGGCCCACCGTGAGGTGCTCCAAGAGGGCGCCCTTCCACCAAGTGGCCACACCCTTGCGGCGGTCCTGAGGACAGGCAACGGTCAAATGACCCACAGAAAAGCATCTCCTACACCAAAAGGGGAGACCCTCATAGTCCAAGAGCTGCTTCCAAGGCCTGTCCTCCACCAGCAAAACGACATCCCCATGGAGAGGTTTGGAGATGTCCAAGTCAACCAACAACCGAGTGACCGTAGTGTGTCCAAAATCCCGAGTTGTGGAGTCCACCATTAGGAATCAACCAATGGAGTTACCAATGGCCCCAAAGCAAGATTTCTCCCAAAACTGGAGAGGAAGGTTAGGCAGATAGACCCAAACCGGTCTGGTGTTCAACGGCTTCGTAAGGGGGTTGAAAGAACGAGACCAGGGCTTGATGGACAAAGAATGGATACCCCACATCCAACCCCTATCCAAAATACAATTTTGTTCAAGGAGGGAAGCAAAGGTAGCAATAAAGAAGCCCCTAGCACAAGGGTAGAGCTCGATTTCCCCATCCACCAAAGGCTTCCAGGAACCCGACACCCAATCGTGGAGATCCAGGAGGGAGGGCCAAAGGCCATTGAACCTGCAAACCACACCCATCTTCAAATAATATTCCTCGTTTTCAATGATCTCAGGACCACAAACCACCACAGGGGAATCTCGAGCGCACGAGAGAGACCTACGAACAAGAGAAGGAGGTCGAACAACCCCCTTAGCAGTAACAGAAAAAGATTTCACCTTTGCAACACCAGAAAAAGAATTCACCTTTCCTGCAGCAGCAGCAGTAGGAGGCAACACCCCATGGGCTGGAACAGAGCCCACAGACCCACCAAGTTGCCCAGTCATAGGCCCAAGGCCAGAGGAGCCCACAATCGAAAAGGGAACTGGGCTAGGCACGGAAGAAGCAGCATCACACGGGGCCCCAAAGGCAGAACCAGGCGCAACAAGAACACCCACAGAGGAAACAGGAGCACCCCCATCATGGGCAACACGGGTAGGACCCCCAAACACACCCCCAGCTGGAGGCACATGAGCACCAATCGCCTCCGCAGCCTCCCCATCAACGACTCGTTGCAGAGCAAAAAGTTTCCCGCCCACACACATTTCAAATTTTTAAATACTTGTATATTGTTAAAGTGTAGATGCAAGTTATATAACAAAAAATTTTAAACAAATAAATTTTTCGGTAACATTATCTTACTCACGATAATAGTGGAAAGCCATGAATGAGCATCGTTAGTTGGAGTGAATGTGGTGGGCACAACTGTTTCTTTATGGAGTTGTAGTAGTATTTGAGGCTTCATTATCACTCACACCTGCATAATTTGTCACATCCCCATAACACATGGTAGTTCAAGCATTCCACCTGTTCATTTCAGAATCCTGAGCCCCAATACATTCTCTATCGTAGTAGCTTGGCAACCACACTATTGAGTAATGATAAATTCCACAAAGGGCCTCTCATATGGAATGAAAATGTCACCAAGATCAAAGCGTTTGAACCACTGACAATTGGGAAGTTAAAGCCCTAATCTAAATTGAGCATAGGTTTCTATTTTTTCCAATCTTAATGTTATTAAGTCCTTAATTGGGACATGCGAGTTGGGTCGAGTGTTAAAACCCTCAGAATTTCCCAATGTTGTCCCAGGTTTAAGCCACAGCCTTGCTCCCCAATAGTGGCCTCCCCTCCCAATTATCTATTAGAATTTTTTTTGTATGTTATTGTCTTTTATAGACTATGTCATTTACCATACTTATGTCATTTACCATTCCTATCAATGTGTCATTACTTATGTTTCAAATATGTTCCATTATAAAAGATTCTTCTTACTTTGCATGTGTGCATACTATTGTTATTTTGGATTATGGGAAAAATTGTTGGTGTAAATATTATACTTTGTCTAAGATAGTTTTTATCAAAGTGTAATATTGGACTTAGTTAATAAAGTTTACTTTGGATATAAGAAATAATGGCATAGCTACACCTTCACTTGAGGTACACAAGTTCCACCACTACCTCATCAATCCTTAATTGACATAGTTAGGTGTCAGTTCTATTTAGTCAATTCCACCTATGTTTCAATTACACTAAGTTAACTCGCCTCTTCATTGGGAAGAGTCAATTGATGACCTCTTGGGTATGTCACTTTCTTGAGTCAAGCATCCAAGAGGCCTATATATTTCTACTCTTCTCTTTGTAATTTGCTTCATCATATTGACTATTGTTGCTAAAACTTTCCAACCACAACAAATTAAAACAAAACTATTCTAGAACATTTTGTCAGGAACTTCACTGCTCTGCAGCTCTTGTTTGTTGTAGCTAACAATAGACAAGTGTTAGTGTTTCATTTAATAAAGGAGAATTATTTTTTATCATTTCATTGGCATGAAATTTTTAAAAGGGAAGAATTGAACATTTGAGAGTGGTTAAGTTGTGTCAAAAAAAGTAGAGAGAGATCAATCATGCTGCTATGTAATTTCCCTTTGATTGTCTTCAATCGATAGTTTAAGTGATGTAAATTGTTGGGTGCTCTATAACGTAAAGTTATATTAGACAAGGGCACTTTGCTCCATCCCACTATTTTCTTTCTAAGAAAATTCTTGTAGTATATTTGAATGTTGAGAGGGAAAACATTCAATCCCATACCAAGCCTAAATTGCAACTTCTCATTCCAAACAACATTACACTAATCATAAGGGAGTCAATTTGGTCCCCCCTGATTTTGGGGCTGTCTAGTCTTCGTCAGTTGTTCGACAACTGTCTGTCAGCTGTTCCTGTGTAAGGTCTGTTTTCCTGGTTCATTTTTGGTTTGAACTAGCTTCCTTTTGGCCCTTTGGGCTCTTTGTGTTAAGGGTACGACACCCTGAGAATGTTGCTTATCTTTTCAAAAACATTACACTAATCATCTTTGTCAATTCACATAGATGCATTCAAATAAATATCATCGTTATTGCACACTATGATATAAATATATATCCTCCCCCTATATAGATCTCCCTAGTGATATTGAGTTTCCTCATGAGAGAGAATCACACAAAAGATGAGATAAACATGCCACCCTCCTCTATTTCCCAATACCAAATGAGTGAGGCACTTCTTTTTAAATTTTCTATATCCATGCACAACCATTTATGTAAATTGAAAGATGGTGTATTTTCTTAAAGACAAATAATATTTAATATCTATGGATACATACTTAAGTGGTTTTTAAACTTAGTAATAGAGTAATGCACCTTGAGAATTCTTTATTGGTAAACTTTAGTAGATTTTCTTGTTAAGCCTTTACAAGTCTTAATTATATTACAAAAAATAGTCAAAATAAATAAGTCCGTATCAATCCAAGAAATTATTTTTTCTAAAAGAATCGAATTTGAAATCATAAATAATTCTTAAGCTTTGAATTGTAGATATTATTTTCATGTGAAAAAAGAAATCTAAATAGATGTTGAGAAAGAATGCCTCTTTGAACATTGTATCAATCCTAACTTGATTTTTATATATGTTTAGATACATTCCAACTTTAATCAAATCATGCCCACACATAATATAACTTACATGTATTAAAATTATAACTAAATAAAATTCATGGGTGGTATCCATATTTTCAAGCTATTATATACATTTTTATCTTAGCTCCAATAATTTTTCATGTTCTTCAAATTTGATTTCCAATCCCTTTAGGTGTGGAAGCTATTGGATTATATAAAAATAGACATTTGTAGATTTTTTTAAGCTAAAAATATGATGAATAAGCATACATTTATAAATTAGAAGTTGTTCTTCAATTAAGTTGTTATGACTAGGAGAATTAGTTTGTCAAAGTCACGTGGGGTTAAACTTGGATGATTAAACATATAATTATTAATCAAAAGTTGTTAGATTAAGTTGTTATGAGTAGGGAATCAATCAATCAAAATCATAGGAATTCAAACTTGACCCAAGCATATATTTATAAATTGGAAGTTGTTTTTTGAGTAAATTACCATGAGTAGGGGAATTAATCAATCAAATTAACATGGGGTTGAACTTAGATGAGTAAGCATATGTTTATAAATCATATGCCATTCTTCAATTAAACTATTATAAGCATGAGAATTAATCTGTCAAAATCAATTTTCGATTTTAATCTTCTTTAATGATGTTAATTACATTCTCAACTTTAATATTTTTTAAAATATTGAATGAGATTATTTGAAATTTTACTCTTAATTTATGACCTTATATTCAATTAAAATATATATTTTTTATTTTCTAAAATATTTTTTATTTGACCATTTAATATTGAGTGTGCCAATTATAATACAACATATAGATTTTGTGCACAGAATTTTTCTATATCACTATTACATGTGATTGAATTTTTTTAATAATTCACATTAATTGTCATCGCATTCAATTAATCGTTATCAACCTCTCCCACACTTTTGACTTGGACTTTCATCCACATTAATTCCACGTGTTATTGTTCTTCCACATTAATTTCATTAATTTAAAAATGCGGCATTATTAATCAACGTCTTCGCAAAGGACAAATAATGGTCTGGACTTACGCCGAGTTTACGTGTTAATAATCACGTTTGCTTTATTGGGAGGGAGAAATATTCCTTCGCTCCATTTAATTTGATAAGAAGTTGTATTATTCGATTATTGTAAGAATATTTATTTGTAATTTTAATTTATTTGTAATTTATATATATATTTAAGTGATGAGGTGAATTTCTTATTTTCATAATATTTATCTTGATCATAATATAGATTAATTTTATATTTATATGAGTCATACTATTAATATTTATTATTAATTTATTTAAAAAATATTTATTTATAATTTTAAAACTTTTTATGGTTTAATATTTTAAATTTTATGTTTCATTATAATTAATGTTTAATTTTTATGAAATGATTTGATTTCGAAGTATTTATCTCAGTGATTTATAATTACTTAGATGACTATCATGCTTATATGTGTGTCATGTCATTGACATTTTAAATTAATTTACTTTGAAAAATATTTATTTGCAATCTTATAACTCTTTAGAATTTAATATTCTAATTTTTATGATTCTCTAAATTTAATGCTTAGTTTGTATGTAAGAACTAAACTTCTTGTTTTCAAAGCATTTATCTCAAAAAACTAAAAATTCAACTTTATGACTCTCTAGAGTTTAATATTTTGTTTTTTATTTGAATCTTTAAATTTATTGCTTAATTTTTTATGTGATAATTGAACATCTTATTGTCAAAGCATATATCTCAATGATTTATTATGACTTAGATGATTATCATGATTCATGTGTGTCATGTCATTAACATTTATTATTGGTTCACTTTGAAAATATTTATTTGCAATTTTATAACTCTTTAGAGTTTATTATTCTAATTTTTATATATATTTTAAATGTAGTGCTTAATTTTTAATGTGATGACTAAATGTCTTATTGTCAAAGCATCTATGGCAATCATTTATTATGACTTAGATGACTATCATGATGCATGTGTGTCATGCCATTAACATTTATTATTGATTCACTTTGAAAATATTTATTTGCAACTTTATAACTCCTTATAGTCAAATATTCTATTTTTTATGTTTTCTTAAACTCAGTGCTTAATTTTTATGTGATGATTGAACTTCTTATTCTCAAAGCATTTATCAATAACATATTATGAATTAGATGACTATCATGTATGTGTGTTGTGCCATTAACATTTATTATAGGTTCATTTTGAAAATAATTATTTGCAACTTTATAACTCCCTAGAGTTTATTATTCTAATTTTTATGTTTCTCTAAACTTAGTGTCTAATTTTTAATTAAATGATGGCTAGATTTTTTATTCTCAAATTATTGATATCAATCATTTATTATGAATTAAAAAACTATGTGTCATGCCATTAACATTTATTAATGTTTCACTTTAAAATTATTTATTTGCAACTTTATAACTCCCTATAGTTTAGTATTTTTATTTTTGTGTTCCTCTAATTTAGTGCTTAATTTTTTATATGATTATTGAACTTATTATTCTCAAAGGTCTTATATCAATCATTTATTATAACTTGGTTGACTATCATGCTATATGTGTGTAATTGCATTAACATTTACAGTTGTCCAAAGATGCTCAATTTTTTATTAAATATTTTGTATAGAAAGATATAGATTCATGCTAAATGACTTAGAAAAATATTTTATGGTTTGATGTATGCTATTTTATCTAATTTAAACAGTTCATTTATAAAAAAAACTTCAAAATATTAAAAATTAGCTTTGACTACTTCACACAATGATGATCCATATAGATGGAACAATCCAATAAAATTAAATTTATTAAATATTACCATCACATTGATAAAAAAAATGTGTACATATTTGAGCTTCCTCATATCACATACATTTTTTAAAATAATATAAGCATGAAAACATAATTTAATTTTGTTACAAATTGTATTGTCTATCACACAATTTTTAATTGACTAGATTACTAAATAAGCATAGAATTTGGTTCGATAAGCATGCCCAAATTTCTATTTCCTAAACCCACTTTAAATAATAAAATGGTCCGTACACCATTAAAATTCTTCTATGGAAAGAAATTTCATACAATATCTATAAAAAATAAACCATCAAAGTTTCCATATCATATTTTAAATGACATAAAACAAATCTCATAAGAAATGAAAGGTATTAGCTAGCACCACATATGGGCAAGTCCATCAAATTTGGGGATAAAAAGCTAGTAAAGATAAGCAATTTTGAAGTAAATGTGTGCATATTATGTAAAAGGTATGGCTTTGTAATTACCAAGTCATGACATACACATGCACTATAGAATATTTTAAGCAAACAAAGATAGTTGTTAAGATTATTTTATAAAATAAAAGATGTGTGTTTTTCTTAGAAACAAATTTGTGCGCCCTCCCAAGATATTTCATAATACAATCTCATAGGAGAGGTAAGAAATTCAAATTTTCAAGATATTTTTATCAAAATTTATTTGTATTTTCACATATTTTTATTTTCTTAGAATGTATCTTATTATTTTACTGTTTTATACCACTTTATGTAAATCCTAACCTTAAGCTTAACGTAGAAGAGGAATTGACTCAAGAGAACCCCCCCATTATCTAAATATCCTCTATTAGGAAAAATAGAGAAAAGAAAATTCAATTACAAAATTAGTTTCAACATTGAGGGCCCATCGATATCAAATACTACCATGCTTCACTTGATTTTACATAGGAACTAATGATCAAACAAGTTGACTCAATGATAAGTCAAATTAATAAATAAAAAATATAGAGAGTTATGTCACCAATTTTATGTGATAAAATAATCCTATGACGAAGTGAAAAAAGAGATTGAAAAAGGACACTTTTTAAAAATCTTTTTAGAGACTTAAAAATATAATGCACCCATTGTAATAACTTTGAAGAGATTCCTATCCATTAGTATAATCAAAAGGACATAAAAATAATTTCTAGTATAGTGATGGATGATCTTCAACTAACCTCATTGTAACAACCATGAGGTTTCTTTATATTTTTGAAGAAAAAATTGTTGCAAGTTTTTCCTTGATGAAATACAATCATTTTAAACCGAGGGAGTTTCAGGATAGAGGTGGAGACTCTACCTAGAATAGAGTGGAATCTCACCAAGAGACAAACTATAAATTAAGATTATCAACCCATAAATATATTCAACATTTGACAGTGTCATTATTCATTAAAGAGACTATGGAGATGTAGATGCCCCATGTGGTTGCTAGCCTCATGGATACATTTGTACAACATGACATACAAATTTCTTAGCTCATGGTTCAATACATGTTCATTTAACATAGTTATTTAGTTTTAGTGTCACTACCTCTCATTTATGCTATAATTACTATCATATGTGCTTTAAAGGAGACCATGATCCACAGGGTTTAGAGGGTGTCACTACCCACACTTATACACTCATTATCATTCAATATGCATAGAAATATTAGAGAATGATCCACAATTACAACACGAATAATTAAATAATATGGTGATCACTAATGGGAACTAATGTGTGATATGCTTGATCACATAGAGGTATTTATATATGAATTATAACACATATATACTTTACATTTATATTAAGTTTTTAACACCTAAATTGATTTTTAATTTTGAATTAGATTAAGAATATGTATTTAATATATATTTCATTATTTTGACAAGTGTAGGGTGGTATACCATCTATAATTCCACTTGTTGGAATGTCATTTTGATTATGTCCTTTTTCTTGAGTCATGCCCCTCTTACGCCCCATCATAGGTAACTAATTTGAAATAGTCCTGAATGGGTATCCCTTGATCAAGGTTTGCATAATTTTTTCTCTCTACCATCCCCACATGCTTATAATTTTATTGGATATTGAAAAGGTCTTATGAAATGTCTAAGTGCACAGAGGTTGTATGCTAAAATATTTAACTATTTTCATTTTTTCAAAGTTGTGGGATTTCAAGGTTTCCTTTAAAATCATGCCTTTCACCCATTTCCTAGCATCACCACCCATTTTCCTTAGAATTTTTTTATCACTAGGGTATCAAACTTTTTCCTCCATGAATAATTCTCCTATTGCATCTTGATCCATGATCATTACCACTAAAATGTCTAAGTCCTTTATTTTCAGCCAAGTCATCGAGTTTCCCCTTACCTAAGTACTGATTCCATCTTTGCCCGATCATCTTAGTATTTACTATAAAAATATCCCTATTTATTTTAAACTTGGCATTCCATTCATACCTTTCATGACCCTTTGAAATCTACCAATCTCTTTGCATTCCCCTTCAGAGTCACTTTTTGGGATTTTCCTCTCCCTTCATGCTTCTCGTCAAAAGTCTAAATTTACTTAATACTTATTATATTATAAAATAAATCTCCATATAATTTTCTTAAGAGATTATTTCCTTGGTACTCCCAAACCTCAAACCTTGACAAAGAATTTTTTTACCTGGAAATCTCTACTATAAAAGAAAGTAGAAATGATTAAGTATTGGGGTTAGAAATTTTGGAGGTTTAAGAATCTCTTGAACCTCTGATATGGTTCCAAAAAGGCCAAAATATCCATCTTGAATAATTTTTTTGAGTGGGAGTCAACAAGTTCACAGTTCCTTGGACTTGTCAACATACTTTTGGAAAGGCCCAAATTACTAACAAATTAAAACAAAGAAGAAAAAAGGACAAAGTGGCTAAGTTTTAAATGTTGCATGTTCATGGGTTTGTGAACCATGTAAAAGTGAAACATGGTTCAAAGTTTCATCATTCTACCAATAATGTGACATGGTTTATAAAAGGATAAAATCTTTCTCATAATAGGTAAGAGAAAATAAAATGAATATTTTAATTAAAAAAGGGCACCAATGACTTGTAGCTCTTTGAAACACTTGGAGCTTGCTCCCACCTACTACTAGTGCTTCCAAGGCCACCATTAATGACCCAATATTATTTGGTGACCTTCTAGATCATATTTTTCCACCTAAAAATGATTATTCATCATTATTGGCATAGA
This sequence comes from Sequoiadendron giganteum, assembly GCA_007115665.2. Taxonomy (NCBI): domain Eukaryota; kingdom Viridiplantae; phylum Streptophyta; class Pinopsida; order Cupressales; family Cupressaceae; genus Sequoiadendron; species Sequoiadendron giganteum. The sequence goes on along the minus strand of CM021103.1, from coordinate 638,838,203 downwards.
TTCACACACTTTCAATAACTTAAAAAGCAGAAAAAATTGACTATGATTTTAATGTAGTTTTTGAAGCTCAACTACTATTTCAACAACTTTACATGTTTGTTCTCTACACATATTTCAAGAACAATGGTGACATAAATATAGAGGACATTTATATGTTAGGGAAGAAAACTTCCCCACATAGAGAGTAGTGTGGGAGGGATAGAGGGATAAGTAGGTAGAGAGATGGTGAGCGGAGATAGACAAAAGTAGAGAGGGAAGGTGAGAGAGAGGTAGAGAGGAGAGAGAATGAGGGAGAGATGGAGTGAGAGGTAGAGAGGAGAGAGAATGAGGGAGAGATGGAGTGAGAGGTAGGTAGAGAGAAACAAATAGGGGATATAGAGAGAATTTGAGAGGGAGGGAGGAAGGGAGAGGTAGAGATAGAGAGGTAGGGTGGGAAGGGTATAGGGAGAGGTAGGTAGACAGAGATGAAGATGTAGATGTGAGATAAATAGAAGTAGAGACAAAGAACCACAAAAAAAGACTATATGTAAGAATTATAAGCATTTAAGATTTTAAAAATTGAGGAACTTAAAATGATTATAATTAATTTTTGGTGCACACTCTATCAAAGTTATCTTGTCCATTGTGCAGATCTTTGAATCACCTTTCCAAAACCTATAAAAAATCAAATTTTGATAAGTGACGCAAAAGTCAATGCCCATTTTATTGAAGTGTGCTTTTTTGGGCTTTTTAAAATGGATATCTATTTTGAAAATATAAAATTAATTAAAATACTTATAAAAAAAGGATATCTATTTTTATTTTCAAAATGGATATCCATTTTGCTTGCAAAACAGATATCCATTTTGAATACATTAACTTGATGAAAAATATTTCGGGAGATAGATATCCATTACTAACGGATATCTGTTTTGGTTTGGTATTACCAAACCAAATTCAAATTTTACCCGACCCATACAAAATGTCAACTTTTTGTTTCACAATTTTGGTGAAGTAAAAATGCATTTTGTTCTTATTACCAATTTTGGCCCATCATGATCTTGTGCATGCCTATAAAATTGAGAGGAAGACATTAGAGAAAAACACTAAAACCAAGCTACAATAAAAATAGTTTATCAAACCAAAATGATGCAGGTTTAGAAAATATAGGAAAATTTATGTGTGAATCTAGTAATGAATGATAATGGAAAGTCACCTAGGCAGAGGTATTGAGTGATCCTAGTAAATTTATGTAAAAGCTAATGAAACATAGATGAATGTGCAAGTAGTAAGAAGACATTTTTAGAGGATTTGAGGAGCTAAGATTCTCATGATTGTAAATAGATTACCAAAGGAGGCAGTTTACAATAATATTGGTAAATATTGGAAGAGATTTTTGTAAACAGATCACCGAAGGAGGCAGTTTAGAAGAGACTACAAAGATTACGAGACATGGAGGATGAGACTATAGATATTACAGTGGTAGAAGATAGTTCTTTAGGGAACACCTATGAAGTTGAGAAGGATGATTTACTCATCCAGATTGAAAGAGAATGAGACCAACTTATTGTAGGGGAAGCAAACATTGCAGCAGTGGAAGATATTAAGATAAAATTTATTTTTGATAAATATTTTTATGAAGATGAATGTGATTATAATAAAGTTGCAGTAGAAGAGTGTCCTTTAAAGGACATAGAAGAAAGTGAAGGGGATGATTTATTGATGCGAATGAAAACAATTGAAAGAGAGTGGGATGAGTTAATCTCAAGTCAGACAAAGGTTGTAGTAGAAGGTGAGGTAAAATCAGATATTAATATTTTCTTTGATGAAGATAAGAATGGAGAAATGGAGAAATTTGTTGTAGCAAAGAAAGAGAATGATAAGGACTTGTTGGTGGAAATGGAGCATCAAATCGATGAAGAGGTAAATTTTTATTTTCCTACATTATGTGATGAAGGAATTGATTTGGATGTTCTGGAGAGAAGAGAAAAGTTAGTAAATATGAAAGAATTTACAGCAATAGATTGACATTCAGGGGTTGCAAATTTATATATGTAGAAGTTGTAGAGGCAGATTTGTGTGAGTATATTGTAGGTGTTGATGTGTATGATGAGGGAATTTGGTGGAGGTGGTCAGATTTTGGTGGGTCAAGACCCATGAAAGAAGAGAAGAATGGTAGGCATAGTTTTTGGAGGAGAGTGAAGCTAATTCTAGCAAGATGTTGGAAGAAGAGGAAGAAGAAAATACTTCAAGTGCACTTTGGACAATGATGGAGTTCGTTGCAAACTGTTTGCAATCTGAAAGAGTGGTTCTACCATTCAACTCCACTTTTGTGAGCCTATGCTCACAAAATTTATATATTAGGCATCTTCTTAAAGTTTGTGTATTACAAACTACAGGTTAAAATAAATATGTTTAGATATTGTAGTATGGCTTTCAAATTTGGGCAGACTTTGTATTTTTCCACTAGAGTTTATAAGGGTGATATAAGGCAGAATTAATAGGCATTGTATGTGCCTATATATATATCTGGTGGTATATAAATCAATGGAGGAAATATCTATGAAGATGTTAGACGGTAATCATATTGATGTCATTTTAATTATACTTATACTCATTGTTATTATTTGTTGTAGCTAACAACACACAAGTATTAGTGTTTCATTCAATAAAGGAGAATTGTTTTTTATCATTGGCATGAAATTTTTAAAATGGAAGAATTGAATATTTGAGAGAGGTTAAGTTGTGTCAAAAAATGTAGAGAGAGATCAACCATACCAATACACTTCCCTTTGATTGTCTTCAATTGATAGTTCAAGTGATGTAAATTGTTGGGTGCTCTATAACGTAAAGTTATATTACACAAGGGCACTTTGCTCCATCCCACTATTTCTTTCTAAAAAAAATCTTGTAGTATATTTGAATGTTGAGAGGGAAAACATTCAATCCCATACCATGCCTCAATTGCAACTTCTCATTCCAAACAACATTACACTAATCATCTTTGTCAATTCACATAGATGCATTCAAATAAATATCATCGTTATAGCACAAAATGATATAAATACATATCCTCTCTCCATATAGATCTCCCTAGTGACATTGAGTTTCCTTATGTGAGAGGATCACACAAAAGATGAGATAAACATGCCACCCTCCTCTATTTTCTAATATCAAATGAGCGAGTCGCTTCTTTTAAATTTTCTATATCCATGCACGACCATTTATGTAAATTGAAAAATGGTTTATTTTCTTAAAGGCAAATAATATTTTATATCTATGGATACACACATTAAGTGGTTTTTAAACTTAGTAATAAAGTAATGCACCTTGAGCATTCTTTATTGGTAAACTTTAGTAATTTTTCTTTTTAAGCATTTACAAGTCTTAATTATATTTAAAAAATAGTCAAAATAAATAAGTCCATCTCAATGAAAAAAAATATTTTTTTCTAAAATCATCAACAAAACCTAATTTGAAATCATAAATAATTCTTAAGCTTTGAATTGCACATATTATTTTCATGTGAAAAAAGAAATATAAATAGATGCTAAAAAAGAATGCCTCTTTGAACATTGCATCCATCCTAGCTTGATTTTTATATATGTTTAGATACATTCCAACTTTAGTCAAATCATACCCACACATAATATAGATTACCTTTATTAAAATTATAAATAAATAAAATTCATGGGTGGTATCCACATTTTCAAGCTATTATAGACATTTTTATTCTTAGCTCCAATATTTTTTTAAGTTCTCCAAATTTTATTTCCAATCCCTTTAGGTGTGGAAGCTATTGGATTATATAAAAATAGACATTTTTAGATTTTTTAATGTAAAAAATACATTTATAAATTAGAATTTGTTCTTTAATTAAGTTGTTATGATTAGAAGAATTAGTTTGTCAAAGTCACGTGAGGTTAAATTTGGATGATTAAGCATACAATTATTAATCAAAAGTTGTTCGTGGATTAAGTTGTTATGAGTAGGGAAGGGGTCAAACTTGACCCAAGAATATATTTATAAATTGAAAGTCGTTTTTTAAGTTGTCATGAATAGGAGAATTAGTCGATCAAATTCACATGAGATTGAACTCAGATGAGTAGATATACGTTTAAAAATCATATACCATTCTTCAATTAAACTACTACGAACATATGAATTCATTTGTCAAAATCAATTTATAATTTTAATCTCCTTTAATAATATTAATTACATTCTCAACTTTAATATTGACTCTGCCAAAATTATTCTATACCATTTAATATTTATTACGTGATTGACAATTAATTATCCACATTAATTTGTCCTCGCATTCAATTAATCGCTATCAATCTCTCCCACAATTTTGACTTGGACTTTGATCCACGTGTTATTGTTCTCCCACATTAATTTCATTAATTAAAAAATGCGGTATTATTTGATCAATACACGTCTTCGCAAAGGACAAATAATGGTCTGGACTTACGCTGAGTTTACGTGTTAATAGTCATGTTTGCTTTATTGGGAAGGAGAAATATTCCACTTTAATTTTTTCTCTTATATACAAATCTGTAGTGTAAAAATTTATAAAATAAAAATTATAATAATTGTTATGGTCCATATTCATGAATTAAAAGAAATATTGACAATAAAGTTACACTTACTTTTAGTTAGAAGGGATATATTATAGTATTTGGTAAGGAATTGTATCATTCGATTTTTGTAAGAATATTTATTTGTAATTTTAATTTATTTGTAACTTCTATATAAAATTAGTATCTTAAGTGATGATGTGAATTTCTTATTCTCATAATATTTATTTGATTATAATTTAGATTAATTTTATATTTATATGAGTCATACTAATATTTATTATTAATTTATTTTTATTTTTTTAATTTTAACTTTTTATGATTTAATATTCTAAATTTTATGTTTCATTATAATTAATGCTTAATTTTTATGGGATGATTTGAATTTATTTTCAAAGTGTTTATCTCAATCATTTGTAATTACTTAGATGATTATCATGTTTATGTGTGTCATGCCATTGACATTTTAAATTAGTTTACTTTGAAAAATATTCATTTGCAATCTTATAACTCTCTAGAATTTAATATTCTATTTTTTTGATTCTCTAGAGTTTAATATTTTATTTTTATTTTTCTTTAAATTTAGTGTTTAATTTTTTATGTGATGATTGAACATCTTATTGTCAAAGCATCTATCTCAATAATTTATTATCAGTTAGATGACTGTCATGATTCATGTGTCATGCCATTAACATTTATTATTAGTTCACTTTGAAAATATTTATTTACAATTTTATAACTCTTTAGAATTTATTATTCTAATTTTATATATACATTTAAAAATAAGGAGTTTATTATTCTAACTTTTATATATATTTTTAAATGTAGTACTTACTTTTTAATGTGATGACTAAATGTATTATTCTCAAAGCATCTATCACAATTATTTATTATGACTCATATGAATTTCATTATATATGTGTGGCATGCCATTAACATTTATTATTGATTCACTTTGAAAATATTTATTTGCAATTTTATAACTCCCTATAGTTGAATATTCTATTTTTTATGTTTTCTTAAACTTAGTGCTTAATTTTTTATGTGATGATTGAACTTCTTATTCTCAAAACATTTATCAATAACTTATTATGACTTAGATGGCTATCATTTATGTGCGTTGTGCCATTAAAATTTATTATTGATTCACTTTGAAAATATTTATTTGCAACTTTATAACTCCCTAGAGTTTATTATTCTAGTTTTTATGTTTCTCTACACTTAGCGCCTAATTTTAATTAAATGATGGCAAAATTTCTTATTCGCAAATAATTGATATCAATCATTTATTATGAATTAGATCACCATCATATTGTATATGTGCCATGTAATTAACATTTATTATTGTTTCACTTTAGAAATATTTATTTACAACTTTATACTCCCTATAATTTAGTATTTTTATTTTTCTATTCCTCTAACTTAGTGCTTAATTTTTTATGTGATTATCAAATTTATTATTCTCAAAGACTTTATCTCAATCATTTATTATAACTTGGTTGACTATCATGCTATATGTGTGTAATTGCATTAACATTTAGAGTTGTCTAAAGATGATCAATTTTTATATTAAATATTTTGTATAGAAAGGTATAGATTCATGCTAAATGACTTAAGAAAATTATTTTATGGTTTGATGTATGCTATTTGACCTAATTTAAGCAATTCATTTATAAAAAAAACCTTTGAAATATTAAAAATGATCTTTGACTACTTCACATAATCACGATCCATATAGATGGAACAATTCACTAAAATTAAATTTATTAAATATTACCATAACATTGGTTAAAAAAAGTGTACATATTTGAGCTTCCTTATATCACATACGTTTTTAAAAATTATATAAGCATGAAAACATAATGTAATTTTGTTACAAATTGTATTGTGTATCACACAATTTTCAATTGACTAGATTATGAAATAAAGATAGAATTTGGTTCGATAAGAATGCCCAAATTTCCATTTCCTAAACCCACTTCAATAATATAATAAAATGGTCTATACACCATTAAAATTCTTGTATGGAAAGAGATTTCATACAATATTTATAAAACATAAACCATCAAAGGTTTCATATCATATTTTAAATGATATTCTAGACACCTGAAAATGTCTTAAGTATTTCACATACCTAATTTCTCTTATGAACATCATTTCTAGCATAACCACCTAATTCCTCTGTTTAATTAAATAATGTCCAATTATTTAGTTAAATTCACTTTATTCTTTTATTAGTTAGATAGCTAAGGTTATTTGATTAATTCATAATAATTCATCACTCCCTCTTTTTGATTAAATAATGTCAAATTATTTAATTAAATGCTAGTAATTCCACTTGATTAAATAATTCTTAATTATTTAATTAAAACTCCTAATTCTTCCAACTTGCACAATTAAATGATTTTGATGAATGATTTAATTGGCTAATTTTTCTCAAATTCCCCAACTTGCATAAATAATATTCTTCATGGAATATTCCTCCTTTTCAAATTTGAATGTTTTCCTCCAACTTGAAATATCTTCAACTTCCTCTCCATGAATTAAGGGATCTTGTTGGAACTCTCATGGTTTGTGAGCCCTTGATCTAATCCTTGATCCATGTCTCATTGATTATCAACCACTTGATCAATCCTTGATCCATGTCTTCATCTCTCATTCGATTTCATCCATTGATCCTCCAATTCCATCTTGACTGTTGATCATAATCCAAGAAATCTATAAATAATTCACCATTTAACATGAATTCATTCATAAATTTCATAACAAAGTTATTATATCTTGAATTGATTACTCATTTGTGAGAAATTTGAGAGCATCTTTTGTGAATCAATCTTCATCAATCTTCAATCAAGCTTTTGCACATCAATGGATAATGCATAAAACTAAGCAATCCAGATCCACACCCACTCATTATACATCAATCCACAATGGGATTGAGAATTTTGCACATTATTTAAATTCATTTTCTTTGAATTATGTTTATTGCTTTGAATTGAATCTTCTTAGTGTTGTCAAATTGAATTTCATTGAAGTATTGTCTTTTATTGATCATTTGTTTGTTTGATTACTTAATTTCATTGTTATTTGATCGATTGAATTCATATGCTTACATATTGGCACACCCAATGGGACCCACGCCCCTATCTCATCAAATTTTCTTGAGCTTTATTGAATTTGCAGGTTCGAGGGATAGTCATGTTCTTTTGTTAAAGGTCTGCGCTTCTGTCCGAAAAGTTCCATAGTTTTGTCAACAAAGTTCTACGATTTTATCAACATCTTCGCACTTCTATCAACAAATTTTAATTCTTTATCAACATCTTGACACTTTTGTTAGCATCTTCACGCTTTTGTCAACATCTTCGTGCTTTTTTCAACATCATCATTCTTTTTTCAACATCTTCATGCTTTTGTCAGCATCTTCACGCTTTTTTTAGCATATTCAAACTTTTGTATCAACAATAAAAGGGCACCCTTGCATCAATGGGGTGCCTTTATCATCAGTGGGGTGCCTTTGTCCTTTTTTCCTCACTTTTGCCATTCATTGCCACCTGTTTGAGAGAAAAAAGGAAAAAAGTACAAACATGAATTACTATACATTTCATAGAACCCTTGGGCATCTTACCGATAAATGTCATGCTTTAAATATGGTTTTGAAATATCCTCTTGCAAGACAAATTGATCATATAATAGATTAACAATTGTTCACTTTTCTCCTTGCCATGTGATAGTTGTACAATCATAAACCTACTCACTATCACATGTATTATATTTCATGAAAACCATTTCTATATTGCAAGGATCACATTCTCATCACCTATCTCGGCTCATCCTTGTCCTATATTTGTTGGGCAAGGGGTTAGATAGCCTTGTCCTAGTATAACACTCATTTTTGCCCCTTTGGCTAGTTATCTGCCTTTCATATATGATGAAAAAGATTAGAATGCAGATGAATCTCTTTAGGTTGGCTCACATGTGTCATACTAACTTTATGTATATTCATGTTCTTTGTGTGATTGCATGGACTGCACAATGTGATCCCCTGTACTGTGCTACTTGGTGTGTCTTTATGTTTGTGAGCTTACTTTGGATGACCCTTGTCACTTCATTGGTGTAAGGATACAAAGGAAGTGAATATGTTGTGACATTCTTCTAATTTTATATTCATTCTTCTCTATGTTGTACTTATTATATTTTTAGTTGTCTTGTTTTTTCCTTTTTGGGACGATGCAAAGTGTTGAGACATTTAGGTCTCTTCCATGTTGACCCAAAAGGATTGTTTGCTTTCTCTCTCTCTATGTTTCATTCTTTCTTTGTGCTAGTTGTTCCATGAGATTTAGGGAATGATGATGGCTCCAAACTCAATTATATCACTGTGGAAAATAAATACATTGACCCCATATCCGTGGATCCATTTGTGTTATCTTAGGATTACATATGGGGGAAACCTTTTTTCCATGATGTAGCTCTCTTTTGAAACATATAATTGGCATATAGATTTCCAAATAATCTCTCATGTCTCTTTTATCAACTAGAATTTATCTGCTACTTTAAAGTAATTGCTCACAACATGGTGTTCAACAATTTCTTTAAAGTGGAGGGCATTATGCCTCCCACTTGTTGCTTTCTTGATGACATGACCTTTATTCAAAGTGTTGCCTTCTTACTCCATATGATGTTTCTTCTTGATGGTGACATTGGGTTTGATGTCCTTTAAGAGTGTGACCTTTCTTGGCATATGACATTCCTCTTAGTGGTAATGTTATGGCTTGTATTCCCTAAGGTGTGAATCTTTTATCCCTCAGGCAGTCCTCTCTTGATGGTGATATCGAATGTGATGTTCCCTAAAGTGAGGCCTTTCATGAACTAAGAAAAACCCCTTTGACTATCCTAAACTAATTATTGGCCACCAAACATAATACAACTTGCTTGCTAGTGGTGAATTTATTTCATGAGTGTCTAGCATAATGCAACTTTCTAGCCTTGTGAAGCATATGACCATTCAAAAGTGCCACCCTATCAAAGTTATTTAGGAGTATAAATTTCGGTATGATTGATGTATGGGAGCATGTAGAACTGGCATGACTTGCCCATTTGCTACGTTTTATGGGTACACAATTGGTGTATATCAAATTGCACTAGACCATTGTGTGTTCCTCATATTGTCTTGGGGCTCACCTAGTGTATATTGGACTACACTAGCCTTTGTGAGCATATTCTTGGATAAATATTCTAGGCTTGATCCATACCTTTTGGACAAACAATCGAAGCTTGATCCACCCCTTTTCCCTCTTTGCATTAATTTTGGCATTGTATGATGTTTTATCTTGTGTCATTACTACATATGTATGTATGTTTATGTCTTTGTTGGTTTTCCATGGGATCTTAGATCCTAGGGGCTTGATCATCCTCCTTGATCCTTTTTCTCATCTTTCTAACAATTTTACAATAAGACCTCTCTTGACTTATTTGTCTACTTTAGTGTGAGTTTGAGCATGGGCTCATACTCTCACTAAAGTGGGGGCTAAATATAGTGTAGAAAAATGTACACCTTTATATTTTCACACTATGTTTGCATCCCCTTAATTAATTGACTTAATTAAGCTTCTAATTACCTAAATCATACAAATTCCAAAGCCTTATTATTCTCATTTTCTCAAAGGGAAACTTATATTAAAAATTTTCCACCATTAATTTAAACACCTTGGAAATTGTGTGTCTTGGACTTAGGTCCTAAGACCCATTCACCCAAGGGTGAATGGGTCCCCTTTAAGTGCTAGGACCCAATTTTTAAAATGTTTTTGGTGGCATTTTAATGATTCAAATTCAAGTTTCAAATGTCGACTTATGGAATCTAATTTTTGGAAAATTAGATAAACACCTATAAATTATACAAGGTCATTTTATCAATTTAAATCTAACACACTTTATGAGAGAATCCCTATAGAAAATATTATTATCAAGAGTATTGAAGAGAAGATTTATCAGTGATCTACAAAAAAAATCAAGTTCATATCATCATGTCAAAATTTAAATGTGTGTTCATATCATGTTTTAGACATAACATTGTGATGTAGCTTTCAAGCATTCAAGCATCAAATCAAGCAATCATTCAAGATAATTCATGCAAGATCAAGCTCCTTCGACTGATGTGTTAGACTTCAGTCCTCTAAGGGTATCCATTAAGGGTTTGGTGATTTGTGACATAGCTTTACATTCATTCATCAATTCCTTCCATTTATCATTGTTTTATCATCAAGGTTTAATTACCAAACCAAGGTTTGACCTATTCACCCAAAAACACACATTTTTCTTCTCTCTTTGTATATGAAAATTTATAGGTGAAGAAGGACTAAAAATCAATCAAAAGGGAAATTTTGTAAAGTTGTCAAGCTACAAAAACTCACCTACAGATTTTATTTCCAACTTTTCGTCAATCAAACCTAGATAAATGAAAAGCTTAGATCTAGGATTTGAGGACTGCAAAATCAAAATTTGGACCCTTATATAGAGACCTATTCACCCTATGGTGAATCTATCCTTCAGTAGAGTTCAAAACCCACTTTTGGTGCCAAGTACATAGCACTAGGCCCTTCTCCAATCTGCCTATTACAACTTCTTGTTTCTATTTTTGCTATCATAATAATCTGCATTTCAAGTATTAGATCATATAATTGAGTTTGTTAATACATTTAAATTTATCTCCCAAAATAGCTAATCAGTCATTTTGTCATAAGAAAACAATAGATCCTTCCCAATATGGTTGACTCACCTCAAGGTTGAAAGTCATTCCTATCCTTGGGAGATCTCTTTTTCTAATGAAATTAGGGAAAGGTGTGTTTGAGGTGTCCCATTTTGGTGAACTAGTGAAATTAGGAAAAGGTGTTTGATATTTTTGCATGACTATTAATAATGCCCCTTCATGAAAATTACAAATTGCTTGGTCATATTGAATGTTCTAGGAAGTTATTTATTAGGAATACATGGAAAAATTCAAGAGAGAGTGATCAAGTTATCTCACTCAACAATATTTGAAGAACATAATCCATGTACTCTTGAATATTAGTAAGTTTATTATAATAATTTATTTTGAATGTAGGAAATGAACAAACAATATCAACTTGATTTACATTTTCCTTCATATCATTACCCTTTTAAAATTTATTTGGATTTTGAAACTTAATAGGGTAGATTTTTTTTCTAATGTATTGTATCTCAAATTATTTTCAATGCTAAAATATTAACTACAAGTTTATTCAAATATATACATTTATCTAAAATATGGAAATCTATTTAGGTGCATGCTATTATTTATGAATAAAATTAATCTCAAGAAATATGATATGAAATTCATAATTAACATTAATTTTATTACAAAAAGACTAAAGTTGAATGATAATTATTGATGGAACCTAATGGTAAGGAATACAACAATTTAATATTGTAGTATTTAAGGTTTAGGGAAATAACATAGCATTAATATATTATCATTATAAAAATAATTGATGTGTACAATACAATATTGATTTTTAATGATCGGATCTCCTTTTCCTTGTATAATTTAAGGAGGGAATCCACAAATCATATAGATTTTAAATATATGCAATTTTATCTCAAAAGATAACTGTGTGCAATGTAGAGGATTTAATGTATTTGTATCATTTTTTATCCTTAATTTTCTTCCTCATATTTGTTAATTCTTGCACTAGTGTATCCAAGGTGGTCATGGCAACAAGAAAAGTATTAAAGGATAATGGTAAATGATGGAGAAGGAAAATTAGGGTAATGATGTAAGAAGAATGAACATAATAATGAATAGATTAGACACATTATGAGAAGTATTGGTTATGGGTTGAGACTTTGGAAAGATAAATTATAGGCTATATTCACATGCAGGATATTATAGTGGTAGCTACATAAGTGATTTGATAAGATATGGGTGGAATAATAGAGGGAATGAAATGTTTCATATAGGTGATCTCTAGTAGGTAACATTTATAGGGAAGTGAGAACAATAGAGATAGGAGTAACACTAATGCCACCAATGGTAGTAGAAATAGAAGTGGTAGGGTTGGGAACTTTGAAGAGAAGGATGGATTGGAGATACAAAAAAAATATATTTATCAAAGATCCAAGGTCTTGCAAAATAATTTTTCCAAGAGGACATCCTACTAATATTTTATAAAAAATTGTATCAAACAAAGCATGCATAGTAAGATGAATGTATTTTTGAGCCAAGTGTGCATCGTGATCATAATAATATTGAGTTTTTAAATTTTATCTCAATGAACTACAAATTTTTGGGGATAAGATGCTTTCTTACACTTCTAGGGTTTTTCAGGTCTAAAAGGAGAAAGGTATTCCACAAAAGCTTGGGGGTTCACTCAAGACTAATTCTAATATGTTTAGAATATGTCTAAATGAAATTCCCTAGATGCGATAGACTAATTAATCTAAAACTAATGAAATGCAAGATGTCTGAAAACACAATATGATATGCAAAATAACCTAAGAATGCAAAGAAACAATAACATAAATGAAAGGGACTGGAGAGATGCACCTGGAAATTGGAATATGATGTAGTGAGTCTCTAGAATCCTACAAAATTTATTGTTGAGGCCAATTGGGACTCTTACGCCAAGCCGAATGACTTAGTCCTATTTTAGGGAGATTCTACTAGAACAGGTTTCGAGAAACGGGGTATCTAGAACTACATAAATCACTTTTCAGGCCCAAGGGTGATCCCACAAAGCTGGTTTACAATTTATGAGAGAAACTGATTTTTGATGAAATCACATATTTTTAGAAAATATAATGATTTAAGCCTTAAAAATTTCCATTTTAAGGATTCCAATTGAAAAGGGTTTGATCAAACCACCTTAGATCAAACCCCCTTGGATAGAACCTCGCTAGGTTTAAACCATACCTATAAATCAGTCTCCTTTACACCTATCAAAATGCTGATAAAGAATCACTTTTGATTTACCTATTGGGGGATAAGATGAATTCATTTAAAATTTATTTTAAATGATTATGGTTGTCCTTGGAACGAGCTATGCAACAAATATAATTTTAATATGTTTTGGTTTTATTATGTATTTGTTTTTTTAGTTTTATTAAACATAGGTTTTTCATAAAAAATGAAGGTCTTTGTTCTACACATGTGGAGAAATAGTAGATTATCAAAAAAAATTGAAAAATATGAGTGCACCAGATATTGAAGTCCTTGATCCAACAAAAAAATAAATTGAATTTTGATATATACAAAAAAAGTTACGTGTTATACGGTCATGCTATGTCTGAATTGTAATTGGTTTGACTTCGAAACTTGATTAAAGAAAAAATATTCAATAAAAAACTATCTAACCAAGTGGAAGCACTAGATATCAGAGTTACAAATATAAATTCAAAATAATTAGAATTTTATCCTTCATGGAAAAAATTTTATGTGTTATACGGTGTGCGTCACTTTTTCAAAATGTTGTTTCCTAAAAAAAACCAGTTTTTGTGGGAGATGGAAAAAGAAGTGCAATATGATTCCAAAAATTTTGAAAAAAATATTTTTAGAATCTATAGACAAAATGTGACGAGGCTCTAGTTTGCATCATCTTCAAATTCCTCATGGTTTAGCCGCTATAGGTGCTCAAATGTGAAGATTTAGTTAAAAATAATAATTTTAGTGTCTAGTTTGGCCAAAAATTGTAAACCACTATTGTGGGATCACCCCCAGTAGTGGGATTAATTTTCCACTAATGGTGACTTAGTCCACCTTCAACTTTCAGGAATCTCGAAGATGCAATCTATAGCTTTCGGTCTATACTTCAGCTCTTGACAAGAATCTAGATCCGAATTTGCAAACTTTGACCTGTGGGTGATCTCCAAGGTTCTTTTACGGTTTTGTTGACTTGGGAAGGCTTTGATGAGATGTTGACACCTTTTAACACCTTTCTCTTTGAAAAATCTGCATACAAGACCTACAAAACACACATGCATAGAGGGAAAAAGGGTTAAGGGTTAGAGAATAAGGGTTTGCCTTGGACAAACCCCGGTTTGGTAATCAAACCCTTGAAAATGAAATGAAATGGAAAGAGAATGATGAATGAACAACATGCAATGCTACAACTCACCAAACCCTTGAAGTAGAAATTTGAAGATATGCAAGTAGAAGCTCCAATGGATGAATGCTTGAAGTGCCTAGAATGCTTGAATGCTTGAATAGATGAGTGAATGAATTAACCAATTTGTTATATAGATAGGTAGATAGTTTGATAGGGTTGAAAATGAGGGGAAAACCCTTTATTCATACATGATTATGCCCTAATTCCTGAAAATACCTCATCACAGGCTGACCTCAAGGTCTAGAGAATAATATCCCGCTAGACTTATAAAATAATTTTGATTTTTAATCCAAATGGGACTAAGTCGGGCCCTAAGTGGTGACTTGGTCCCACTAAGGCAATTTTACTGGGTGTCAGGAATTAAAGTGTACTTATTGATGTTTAACGGTATTATTCTCAAAAACACTTTTAAGTATGACCTATAAGTGCATTAAGGGGCCATTTAAACATAAGAAAGGGTCAAATTAATTATGACAAGCCTAGAAAAGTGTGAGAGTTTATTACAACTCCTTACAACACTTTGAAATAAGGCTTGGTAAATGATAAGAAGAGGTTATTTAAATGAAATACATTAGAAAGGTCCTAGAAAAGTGTGAAAGTGTGTTACAACACTTCACAACACCTTTGTAAGACATCATAAAGTTTTTACTAATTTACAAGAGTTCAAAGCCTAATGTGAATGTGTTGGCCACATTGCAACATTAAATCTAGGAAAAAACAGACCAAAATCCATAGAAAAGGCCCAAATGAGCATAAAAATGTCCAAAGATACTTTTTTTTGTGACACATTTAGCCCCCACTTTAGTGAGAGGATGAAATTGCTTCAAACTCACACTAAAGTAGCCCAAAATGCATATCAAGAGGGATCCCAATGCACTCATGCTAGTAAGATGAGACAATAATAATCAAGAAGGATGATCAAGCCCCCAGGATCAAGATCCCATGGAAAACCAAACATTAGCACAAAGGAACACACAAGAAAGTGATGTAAAAGAATGAAAGGAAAAAGGAAAAGAGAGGGTCGGATCAAGCTTCAATCGTTTGTCCATTCCATTGTGGATTAGATTTAGGTTGTTTGTTTGGAAAATGCATACTCACTCTAAGGTGACGAAACTCATGGTTGTCCGTCGGGTGAGAAGGACTAAAAGGTGAGAAACATACACTTATGGCTGGTATGCACTCACACACACGTAGGTGGCTATGGGGAAATTCATGCCTTAGAATGGGCTTCCCGCTCAACCATACCAAAGTTATACCTCCTAATAAATTTAATAAGGCACCACAAAAAATGACATTTCAAGATTCACGAGACAAGCAAAACTTCGTATGCTTGGAGATCCTGAAAAAACAAGATGGCACCATAGGCATGCAAGCTATGTTATGCAAGTTGGCCATTTAACAAATGCAAAATTCAACATGTAAAAGAATGTTCAAAGGAGTCTTGCTTAGTTCATGCGAGGTTTTTAACTTAGGAAACATTGTGCCTAATGTCTCCAAGAGAGGACCGATCAAAGAATAGAAAATTTAAAACTTAGGGGATGTAGTCTGTCACATCAAGCCACCAAGAGGAATGTAATATGCTAAGTTAGATCACATTCATGAAGGAAATTGCACCCAATGTCATCCACAAAGCGAAAAACATATCATGTGAAATAACAAGACTACACTAGGAACCAAGAAAAAAGAGAAAATGTAAATGAATAATGCCAATATATGCCCCCACTTTAAAGGAATTGCTACACACCATACTGTGATAAATTTCTTTAAAGTAGCAAAATGAAAAATGCAAAAAGAAAGAAAAGATATGAGAACCAACTTGGAAAGGCCCTATGCCAAGTTATATGTTTCTGAGTAAGGATACATCATGTGAATAAAAAGAAAGGAAAGGGAGGGGGTTGCCCCCAAAATGGAAACAACAAACACAAAAGGGATCTATGGATTTGGGGTTAGTATGTTCATTGCTGCAATGTTTTTAGAGGGCTCAGAACTGTCATCATCCCCCAAATACATAGAATTGGAAGAATGACACAAAGAGAGTGAAAACAAAGAAAAGGAAAGATTCTTTTGGGTCAACATGGAAGAGACATAGGGTGTCTCGATGCTTTGCATTGTCCCCAAAAGGAAAAAAAAATCGAAAAGAGAAAAGGAAAAGGTGAAATGAAGAGAAAAAGCCTTTTGAGTCAACATGAAGGAGACATTTTGGCCTCAATGCCTTGCGTCAGCCCCAAAAGGAAAACACAAAAAGGGCAAAGAAAAATAAAAGGGGCCTTTTGGGTCAACATGAAAGAGACATTTTAGTCTCAATGCATTGCATCATCCCCAAAAGGAAAACACAAAAAGGAAAAAGAAAAAGAAAAGGGGCCTTTTGGGTCAACATGAAAGAGGAATTTTGGTCTCAATGCCTTGCATCATCCCCAAAAGGGAAAACAAGAGAAAAGGAAAAAGCCAATGTATGACATAAAGAAGAAGGAAGGTACAAATAGAAGAATTTTATGACGAGAGAGGTACAAAAAACAAAACAGTATGGGGGAACACATTACACACATGAAAACACACAAAAGAAAATGCAAAATACTAGTAAGGAAAATGCAATTCAATCGGCGAGCAAGTCATCCGCCTCCCAATCTTATTTAATGTATAGTGAGGGCGGGTGACTGGCTAGAGGGACAACAACAGTTACAAAACTAGTATCAAATTCAATACTCATCCTAGGAGAATTTTCATGCAAGCTCATGGAAGAGGTAAACAATGTGTTCAAATTGTTATACACCTCTTCGTCGATTTAGCAATCTCATCATCGTCATCTAGATTAATCACAATAGGAGAACGAATGATGATGTTTGTTGAAGAATGTAACTCTGGTTGTGATTGTTGTATTGGATTGGTTTGTTGTGGTTGGGGAGTAGGATCATCATGCATTGCTTTTTTCAAGTGTGGATTATGATTTTCTTTATCATCTTCTTCATGTAACTTGCGAGCAAGGGCATGATGTCTATGTCTACGCTCCCTAGCACCTCTATTTCTTTTGATTCTGTTGTCAAGTTGTGTTTATGAAGGAGTGGGTTGATCAACCATAGGTTACTTTTCATCCCTAAGGGAAGGAACAAAAGGAACCATGGAAGGTTTTTCATCCACTTTCTCCTTTTCTTTGCAAACTTGTTTTATACGAGGAGGCATGACAGGGTTACTTTCACAGTCTTGTGGTCTCTTGGATGATGTCGGGGAAGTGTCAGGTGTTGGTTGAGCTTGGTTGTGTGGTTATTGTTCAAGTTGGAGCATTGTTTCATCTAGGATGGGAATGTCCAAAGTGGATGGAGACATGTTGCGGAGAGACAGTTCGACTATTATTTTGGCTTTAAATTTTTGGTAAGCAATGAAAGATAAATCTTTTCGAGACGTTATGGGTTCCATGGGTTTGGGCCAAAAGGCTTCTAAGGAAAATTTTCCTTTGGAAGACAAGGGGTTGAAGCATCTATGGTGAACAATAAATATGTCATTTCCAAATGGAAATTTTAAGCATTTGTGAATAAACAAAGAGATAAATTTCATTGAGCAAAGCCATGGGTGGCCTAGCCTTAAATGAAACTGGTTTGACTGTGGGATGATGGAGAATGTAACATCCAATGTTTTAGGTCCAATTTGTAATGGAAGGATGATCAATCCTATCATAGGGAAAGAAAAACCATTGCGTGTTTTAATCCATGCTTTTGGTTGATCATAGTCATCTTGATAAAGATCGTGTAATACCAAAAATTCCTTTATGATCACATTCTCGCCACAAGCAAGATCTATTAGTATCCCATTAGTTGGATTGTCATAGATATGACTTGCTATGTAGAGAGGACCATTGGGGAGATTTTTAAGCATGTCTTGAGATGAGAAAGCAATATCAAGAGATTTCTTAGGTTGGCCCTTACAAGGGATAACGTTGATCACACCTACTATTTCATCCATGAGATTAAGATGAGTAACATGTGTGATATGATCATGATATTCATCATCTGTAGCAACAATCATCACATCATTCTTTGTAGTTTCACTAGCTTTGACAAATGAAATATTATTTTTGGGCATTGGATTAGTGAAAATTTGCAATTTTTGATTTGGAGGGGCAACAAACTTATTGCCTTGATTATTAACACCTGCAATGGATAGACGGCCAAAATCAATGAGGTCTTACACAAGATGTTTAAGACGCTTACAATGTTCTATGTCAAACCCATTTTGTCTATGAAAATGGCAATACACATTGGAGCTAAATTTTGGAGGTAAAGGCTTAGTAGGATCGGGTGCTTTAATGACAGGTAAGGTAATCATTTGTTGTTGTAAAGGTTGAGACATTGTGTTATGAAGGATGTCTGGTAAAGGTGTGAAGTGTCTTTTCGGATCTCCATAACTAAAAGGCACCACGATTTTAACAACTGCTACTTGGTTGTTGATAGTTGGAGGTGGTTGTTGAGGGGGGTTGAACTGTAAGAACCCTTTGTTTTTCTTTCTAAATGGTTGGGAATTGTTTTGGTTGGAAGATTCAAATTTCTCAATTCGACTAGAAATGGATCTTGTATCTTGACTACTAATCGAATTGTGGTAATCGCAAAGGGCCTTGCATAAATGCATGAAAGAGGGGAATTTAATCATAGTGAGTTTATCCTGAAGTTGAGTTTGCAAGTCTTCTATAAACATCTTTTGAAGATGTGGGTCAGGGATCTTGACATTGATTTGGGAATAAAGCAATTGATAGTGTGAGATAAAATCAGTTATCTTTTCATCATTATTTTGCTTGCATCACATCAAATCACCCAAGGTCTTATTGGGAGTCATATCCACTTGGAAATGATTGATAAATGCATCAACAAGTTCATTAAATGAACAAATTGAATTGTTTGGTAAAGAAGAGAACCATTCCAAGGCAATATCTTTTAAAGTCCCAGGGAATAGTTTTGCTAATAGTTTATCATTAAGGACAAAGTCACTACATAAAGTGATGTAGGAATTAACATGGTTAGAAGGATCTCCCTTCCATCCATATTTCTCAAATCTAGGCATCTCTACTCCTTGTGGAATTGGGATTCGCAATATTTCCAAGGACAATGGGCTAATACGAACATAATATGTGGGTGAGCCATTCTGATTTTGGTTGATGGTAGATTTTTTTTTTTACATGGATGAGATAGTTTGGAAAAGTTGTGTTATGAGAGGATCAGTATATAAGTGGTATGAGGTGGAAGAGAAAGTGGTGATGGGGTGTATGTAGTGGTAGGGCAAGTGAATGGAATGTTGATGGATGGTATGGTAGAAGAAGATAAAACATAGTGTTGGAAAAATAAGGATAGACAACTAAGAGGGGGGGGAATCAGTTCTCACAAAATTTAAAAGATATTTAACCTTATTAACCTCTAATCTCAAATCTGATAAATAATAGTGAAGGCATGAATCAACAAAACATTAGAAACACACATAACACTAAGATTGTTTTTGTGTGGAAACCTTGTTAGGGGAAAAAACATGGTGGAGGTTAATCCACAAGTTATACCCTGTTAAAAGTATAGGAAAATGAATAAGGAATGCACATGCATTCAGGAACACTACCTAGAGCTCACTACTCAAAGTAGACACACTATCTTACATAAAAATTTCAGATTAAAACCATCTGAAGGATTTGAACTGAGAAATTAGCTTCTGCAAAAGCCTGATTATAGTTCCGGTTAGGCACAAAAATACTTCTTCACACTTCGCTCAAATTTCTTCATCCTTTGCTTTGGAATCAAATGATCTGATCTTTATTCGCACATAGAACTTGTACACTTTGCATGCCACTTCACACATACTTAAAAATGGGGAAACAATCACTCTTATATATCTGCTACATGGAATTACATCAACAACTTTGTTGACCAAGAAAAAAAAGAATAAATCAATACAAACTGTCGGCCCAATTCATGAGGAAATATCAATGCGTACCAATCGAAGTCAGTCACAACATAATTAAGACCTAAAACAACATCCTCGAAAATGCCAAATATTCAAAAATTAATCCATGAGGATCCACAACACACTACAACCACCATGTCGGCCAAGAACATGAAAATATTGAACACACAAAGAAAAATCTTCGATCACGAGCACATCGATCAACGCGAATGAGCAACAATGATAGAGCACAATCTAGAAACATCAACGAACATCGCAAGAGCATACACAACTCAAATTACCAGAATTACATTCTCTTCTTCCAGAAACACTAGCTACAGTAACAGAATAACTGTAGGAACACATAAAATCACAACTTGCTCCAATATTGATGCGTACCTCTAAAACTTCTGGAGGATAAACTAGATAGGCTCAGAAAAAAACTCTTTAAAGCACAACTTCTGAATACCAACATACTGAAATTTCCACCACACTAAGCTTCACAGCTTCACATGCAACCTCCAACATATTTATTATAATTTTCTCAATATCCTCGACATATAGAGCCTTCAAGAAATCAATGAAAACCACATATCAACAACACAACCACAACATCCAACAATCTTTTCCTTTGGTATTGATGGAAACATATGATGTGAAAAATACCATCAACAAAAATAGCTCTTCTCGAATAGTCTCCCCCTTAGATATTGCATTTTTCTTCTCCCCTTTTTTATTTTTATCTCTTCTAGTATTACTCTTCTCCTCAAAGTTTTTCACATTACTCTTCTCCCCCTTTGACATCAATGGAAAAGGTACACAAAATTTGAACCACATATTTGAATCATTTGACTACTCCCCCTGAGTAGCAACCACCACAACATCAATCTGAAACAAGATATGACTGTAAATGCATAGACTGATGCAAATAATTGCATCTTAGTTCTGATTAGGAGGGGAAATCACCCCTAACTTCCCTTTGAGATACTCAAAAGTATCCGTAGGCAACGACTTAGTAAAGATGTTTGCAATCTATTCCTTAGTAGTCACATACTCCAGTCTGACTTCTTTATCACTCACTTTGTCTCTCAAAAAGTGATATTTGATAGATATATGTTTTGTCTTTCAATGCAACACTAAATTCTTGGAAATGTTTATGGCAGTTGAATTATCACAAAATATAGCAATAGGCTCATCATACTCAATTCTAATATCTCTCAACATCTGCTTCATCCATATTATTTGAGTACAATTGTTTGCAACAATAATATATTCTGCCTCAACAGTAGATAAGGAAATGGAATTCTTCTTTTCACTTAACCAAGACACCAACTTCTTCCCCAAGAAGAAGGCACCACCACTAGTACTTTTCCTATCATCCACATCTCTTGCCTAATTTGCATCAATAAAGGCACTCAAATTAAGATCATCATATTTAGGATACCATAGGCCAAAATCAGCTATCCCTTTCAAGTATTTGAAAATTCTCTTTACAATAGTCACATGAGATTCCTTCGGATTAGCTTGATATCTAGCAACCATACATACAACATTCATGATGTCTAGTTTGGTCTAAGTCAAATAAAGTAATCAACCGATCATTGACCTGTATCTTGTTTGATTTGCTTTAGGAGAATCATCATTCTGTGTTAGCTTGCATCTGGTTACCATGGGTGTACCAACAGGCTTTGAGTCTTCCATACCAAACTTTTTTCAGTAACTCTCTTACATATTTGGACTGAGATATAAAGATTCCATTGTCTAACTAAGTAATTTTCAATCCCCAAAAGAATTTCAGCTCTCCATCATTGACATCTCAAATCACTTTTCATTTCATCAACAAACTTCATACATAAGTCATCATCACCTTCAAAAATGATGTCATCAACAAAGACTTCAATAATCAACTCTTTATCCTGATCCATCTTAAAATATAGATTACTATCAACAATACCTTTATTGAATCCAAGCTTCAACAAGTATTCATCCAGTCTAGCATACTAGGCTCTAGGGGTTTGCTTGAGTCCATACAGTGCTTTCTTCAACTGACAATCCATATCTCCCTTATCATTCAGTTGAAATCTATTCAATTGCTCAACATATACTTCTTCTTCTAGCTCACCATTTAGAAATGCTGACTTTACATTCATTTGATAGACTTTGTAGTTCTTAAAAGAAGCATAAGCAAGAAACAATCTTACAGCTTCAATTCTAGCAACAGGGGTAAAGGTTTCTTCAAAATCAATACCTTCCATCTGTGAGTACCCTTTACATACCAGTCTTGCTTTATTCCTAACCACTTTACCTTGTTCATTCGGCTTATTCCGAAAGACCCATTTGGTTCCAATCACATTTTTATCTTGAGGTCTGGGAACAAGAATCCATGTATCATTTTTCTCTATCTGCATCAGTTCTTCTTTCATTGCTTCCATCCAATATTCATCTTTACATGCTTCATCGACATTGTTGGGCTCAATCTTGGAAATCAGACAATAATCTTCTACAATTCTTCTTCTATTCTGCACAACTTTGTTCTTATCTCCTATAATCTGATTTTCAAAATGACTTAGCTTTACATACCTCAAAACTTTGGGATTCTCTCGAACTTCTGGTTCTTTTTTTCTTTCTTTTGCACTTCCTCTAGCTTTTCCTTCTAGACTTTGTTGATTCACCAGAACAATTTGAACTTGATTTTGTGTCTGAGCTTTCTTTCCTTTATCAGTACTATCATGTTGGTCATCTGAATCATATCCATAGTATTTGGATGATCTAGCAGTGTCCTCATCAACTCTGACATTTGCACTTTCAACCATTTTCCTCAATCTTCTATTATAGCACCAATAGGCCTTGCTCTGAGTAGAGTAACCCAAAAAGATTCCTTCATCACTCCTATCATCAAACTTGCCTATATCTTCATCTCTCTTGATATAACATCTACTTCCAAAGATTTTGAAATATTTAACAGTAGGCTTATAACCAAACCACAACTCAAAAGGAGTCTTAATAGAATTAACATTGACATTTACCAGGTTAATAGTATATACAATAGTGCTTACAACTCCCCAATAGATATGAGGAAAATTACCTTCCAACATCATAGTTCTAGAAACATCTAGAATTGTTCTGTTCTTTCTCTCAACAACTCCATTCTATTGAGGAGTCTGTTGGGTCTCAAAAATGTAGGTTTGAACCACGAGAGGTTACCAAGCTCTCACAACACTTTTGGTCAATGTACAAGGCCAATTGATGCAATTGAACCTTCTTCTCTTTACGTTCTGCTAGACCAAGGTGGGTGAAACTATGTGAATGATGCAGATTGAAATGTACTTCCTGGTTGAGCAATCTATCCAGAATGGAAAATGGAAGTGAATAGATGAAAATCACTACAACTACTCCTACTCCTACAACACAAAAGAAAGGATTTGAATAAGTTGTTTGATATGAAATTTATCTTTGGGTTGAGGCAGATCAATGCCTTCTATCCACATGGGCAACAGAGTCAAAAATAGAAAATGATGTGTGTTTTCCTTCTCTGGTTTAATTCAAGTTGTTAGGCACTTTATAAAATAAAATCTTATGACTGGCATAGAATTTCATTCATTTATGGCTTGCACAAATTATGCTGGAATGTTCTCTAACCTGGTTCCTCTTAAATTATCCAAAAGAAATCTCACAAACACTGTGACTTATTTGAAGGGATTTAATTCTAATTTGTAGACACCAGCAAATAAAAATCACACAAAGTGAAAACATGCACTTTGATGAATCAAGATTATACTTGATACATTAACTCAAATGATTGGAAGACTTCGAATTGGAGAGAACCAAGATAAAAATAATACAAATTATAGCATCTCAACAACTGAACTCAGAAAGATTTCACCAATTTATGAACATTTTCTCCATTGCATTGTTTCAGGAAGGTCTGTACATTATTCCCATTCCTAGTCTTATTTTTTTGAGAAATCTAACTACCCTATCTACTTCTAACTACCTGATTTTTCAATCCATTTATACATTACATATCAAGGGTCACGACCCTTCACTGGACTAGTAAAACCATTTGAATTCTTTGACATAAATTTAAAATATTTAATTGGGTTGCCTTATCGGCAAATTAAATATTTTAATTATATTCGAGCTTTTATTTGTCCCTTTATACCTTTTCCTGTCTTTAATATCTCACTTTTATATTATATCCACACTTTATACCTTATCACTTTTTCACATCTCATTTCCCGAGGCTTTTATTGCTTTCATTGGAGCTTCCTTTACATTTACTGCTCAATCACGGACTTGACTTTTATCTCTGGCGGTTCCATGGTGATTACCGCTAGCTACTTCCCCTTCCGTTACCTCGCTACCACTACCTTCATTCTAGCCGGTTGGGGTACAATAGTAATTGCTTCGCCGTTGGCTAACATTTCACCATTGTCACCGCGGTCTCCTCGTAAGCCAGTGGCAGTACCGCAGTGACCCCTCCGTCTCCATCTGTTGCTGAGCGTTAACCTTTACTGTAGTCACCGTGGTGCCTGGCTTGACCGCCAGCGATACCGTGGTGACCCCTCTGCCAGTCGCTCCACTGTCTATCACGGTCACCGCGGTCCCCATTTCCATCCCTGATGGTTGCGTGGTATTCACTAGCTATTATCTTCGCCACCATGATGATTTCCCATCGCATTATCACGGTTAGTATTCCGATTGGCCGCGGTGTGGTGGCGACAGTTACTCCGATTGTGTTTGATCCATCACCGCTATACTGCGAGCCACTTTGCAAAAGGCCGCAGTAAAGCGATGAAGGTAATAGAAAGGAATGAATATGGTCGCGGCAAAATAGAAGTCAAATTTGGAATTTTTGAATGGTGATAAAGACATTTGAACATTATGGATGGGAAAATGAATTTTTTAAAGGAAGGATAGTGAAATACTGATATAAATGAATAAAATTACTTAGGGTAGTGATGGAAAAATTAGATTCAAATGGGAAAACCTTAGGGTTTTTAATAAAAATTTTGGGTTTTAACAGTGGCTCCTGTTGGGGATGAGTGGTTTTTCAAATCACTACAAGAATCCAAAATATCTTTGGGAGAGCAGACCAAGCGAAGGAAATGAAAAATGAAGGCAATGGAAAATGGAGGGATTGAAAGAGCATGGAGGAGATGGAAAACCCTACACTACTGTACATGGAAAGGAAAGCAAATGCTTTCAAAAAGGGAACTTATG
This sequence comes from Sequoiadendron giganteum, assembly GCA_007115665.2. Classification (NCBI taxonomy): domain Eukaryota; kingdom Viridiplantae; phylum Streptophyta; class Pinopsida; order Cupressales; family Cupressaceae; genus Sequoiadendron; species Sequoiadendron giganteum. The sequence goes on along the minus strand of CM021103.1, from coordinate 638,812,396 downwards.
GGAATGTCCATGTACTGGCAAGCCTAGACCCTTCAAAATTTCTTAAAACTACTGTGCATGGAAAAGTATTTTTTAAAGAGGTTTGTTAGGAATTGTCCATGCACTGGCAATCCCTAATCCTCTATGTCTGCTATGGTTCAGAAATTAAAACATAAAGGATGGCGCCAAACCACTCAAAAAGAAAAACCCGTACTTTCCTCTCTCATAGACCTTATTTGGAATAGAGCTCATCAGGTTTCTTATGAAACTATCCATCCCACCTGCCCTGTTACATATACTGCCATTAAAAACCTTCAGGAAAACACTATACTCAAGTTGATTCATATTCATTTCATCACTCTGCATTTCATCATTTTTATTATCATATGAAAAATATTTATCATCCTCAGCATACAAAGTGTATCCACATTCAAAAAAACATTCATAGGTTTGATCATTATCATATGTTGTTGAATGATCCAACAACTGCACTGGGACCTGGAAATCCGAATACTCCTTGTGGCAACCAAAAAATTCTATCTCATCAGCATCTTATAAAATAATCAAATCAAAATTACTTTCCATTTCTTTTCTATCACCAGTTGGCATCGACACATACATTTGATCCATACAATCATCCTCACACATACTTGAATCAACAAATGCTGAACACTCATCATCATGCAAACCAACATCTTTTTCTTGCAGGCAAAATTCATTCAAGTCACATACCTCTTTTTGGACACAAATGGATTCTTGATCAGCTTCAAAGAACTCCTCCTCATTGTTAGAGATGCACATGGGGTTATATGAATTATTACACATAATATCTTCAGTGTCAAAGCAAATATATGCTGAAGAAAAAATTCTGGAATCATCTTTATGTGCATACTTCTGGTATTCAAGAGTTAATAAGTCTGAAACTTGCTCACTGTTGAGTGAATAGGTCTTTGCTTCCATATATTCTACCATGTCTCCAACCTCTTCTTGATCTTCATAATAACTGCAACAATCATCCTATTGAAGATCAACATCCACAAGTTCTTCTTCACAATTTAAATCACAATCAGTTATGCAGGAAAAACTCTCCATATCTTCACTGTTGGAAGGCATGATATCTTCTTCTATTTCAACTTCTGAAACATTGCTGATGCACTACCCAGATGATGTGTCCCCACCAATATCATTAATGCTGCAATTATCTTCCAAATCTGAAAAATTGTCATTAGAAATTCTAGTAGCACATGCTTCCTTTGTTTGTTGCATTGTTTGAGCATCCATGATATCACTACTAGATTTATTATTGCCAATATCCATGTACCTTGTCCCAAGCATGGAATCAATAAATTTATTTACTACATCAAAGGCTTGCTGTTTTAATGACTTTGACCAATAAATTGATTCAGGCTCTGATGCTTTTAGAAATTGTGAAACAAATGTGGGTGTTGTAGGCCTACAATAAGGAGGTAATTGCATACAAATGTCTACCATCCTGTTGTATAAAAAACTCATAGATTCTCCCTTATATCTCCTTATATCAAAAAGAACATCCACAAGATTTTTGCCTCTCTTCAATTTGAATATACTCATCAAAAGTACTTTGCTGTGAATAGAGTACATTACCTTTGTTTCTAGAGTTCTCAATTGAATCATGGGGGCGCTTGTGGTGTCCAAGATCCCGTGAAATTTGTGTCTTCATTCTTACTGCATGATGACCCATTCGGTGATGTGTTTGGAACACTTTTGACTCCCAATTGCAGCAATTGTTGGTTCACTTGTAGCATCTGTTGGTTCAATTGCAGCCTTTGTTGTCTCAATTCCTTCAACTCTCTTATTGACTGCTTTCCTCGTTCTACTTCTACCATCTTGACAAAATATTACTGTTCCACAATATCCATGCATTATTTATCAAATTTGAAACAGAGTCACCACCTAATTTTCCAAAAAGTAGGAAAATGAAATGGATTGTTTTGGTTTGTCCCAGCGGAATCTCCAAACAAAAATGTGAGACCTTGTTGACTCTATAAATGGAAAGGCTGAAAAATTTCTTGATAGGTTTTTCCCTAGCAGAGTCGCCAAACTGTTGGGTCTCAAAAATGCAGGTTTGAACCACGAGAGGTTGCCAAGCTCTCACAATGCTTTTGGTCAATGTACAAGGCCAATTGATGCAATTGAACCTTCTTCTCTTTAGGTTGTTCTAAACCAAGGTGGGTGAACCTATGTGAATGATGCAGATTGAAATGTACTTCTGATTGAGCAATCTATCCACAATGGCAAATGGAAGTGAATAGATTAAAATCACTACAACTACTCCTACTCCTACGACACAAAAGAAAGGATTTGAATAAGTTGTTTGATATGAAATTTATCTCTGGGTTGAGGCAGATTAGTGCCTTCTATCCACATGGGCAACAAAGTCAAAAATAGAAAATGATATGTGTTTTCCTTCTCTGGTTTAATTCAAGTTGTTAGGCACTTTATAAAATAAAATCTTATGAATCACATAGAATTTAATTTATTTATGGCTTGCACAAATTATGCTGGAATGTTCTCTAACCTGGTTCCTCTTAAATTATCTGAAAGAAATCTCACAAACACTATGACTTATTTGAAGGGATTTAATTCTGATTTGCAGACACCAGCAAATAAAAATCACACAAAGTGAAAACATGCACTTTGATGAATCGAGATTATACTTGATACATTAACTCAAATGATTGGAAGACTTTGAATTGGAGAGAACCAAGATGAAAATAATACAAATTATAGCATCTCAACAACTGAACTCAGAAAGATTTCACCAATTTATGAACATTTTCTCAATTGCATTGTTTCAAGAAGGTCTGTACATTATTCCCATTCCCAGTCTTATTTTTCTGAGAAATCTAACTACCCTATCTACTTCTAACTACCTGATTTTTCAATCCATTTATACATCACATATCAAGGGTCATGACCCTTCATTGGACTGGTAAAACCGTTTTAATTCTCTGACATAAATTTAAAATATTTAATTGGGTTGCCTTATCGGTAAATTAAATATTTTAATTATATTCGAGCTTTTATTTTTCCCTTTATACATTTTCCTGTCTCTAATATTTCACTTTTATATTATATATGCACTTTATACCTTATCACTTTTTCACATCTCATTTCCCGAGGCTTTTATTGCTTTCATCGCAGCTTCCTTTACATTTACCACTCAACCACGGACTTGAATTTTATCTCTGGCAGTTCCACGGTGATTACCGCTAGATGCTTCCCCTTCCGTTACGTCGCTACTGCTGCGTTCATTCTAGTTGGTTGCGGTACAGTAGTAACTACTTCGTCATCGACTAACATTTCACTGTTGTCACCGTGGTCTCCCCGTAAGTCGGTGACGATACTGCGGTGACCCTTCCGCCTCCGTCTATCGCTGACTGTTAACCTTTACCAAAGTCATCGAGGTGCCTAGCTTGAACACTAGCGGTACCATGGTGACCCCTATGCCAGTCGCTCCACTGTCTACCGCGGTCACCACGGTCTCCATTTCCATCCCCGACAGTTGCACGGTACTCACTAGCTGTTATCTTTGCCACCGTGATGACTGCCCACCACATTACCATAGTTATTATTCTGATTGGCTATGGTGTGGTGGTGGCAGTTACTCCGACCGTGTTTGATCCATCATCACTATAATGTGAGCCACTTTGCAAAAGGCCACGGTAAAGCGGTGAAGGTAATAGAAAGGAATGAATATGACCGCGGCAAAATAGAAGTCATATTTGGAATTTTTGAATGGCGATAAAGACATTTGAACATTATGGATGGGAAAATGAATTTTTTAAAGGAAGGATAGTGAAATACGGATATAAATGAATAAAATTCCTTAGGGTAATTATGGAAAAATTAGATTCAAATGCGAAAACCTTAGGGTTTTTAATGAAAATTTTGGGTTCTAATAGAGTCTAGGGAGCAGATAACTGTCTTTTGATTCCATGTTCTTCACAAAAAGAATTGAACTCATGGGAAGTGAACTCACCACCTCTGTCTGACCTTAAGAATTTAATCTTCAAACTTGTCTCATTTTTGGCCATAGCTTTGAAACTTTTGAACTTCTCTAATGCTTCATGTTTTTCTCTCAAGAAAGCAACCCATATCATCCTAGAGTAATCATCAATAAGCAACATAAAGTACATTTCTCCTTGTAGACTTTGATTCTGGAGGGACCACATAAATCAGTATGCACCAACTCCAGTACTCCATTAGAGTGATGTTGTTTGCTCCGAAAAGAATCTCTAGTCTGATTTCCCATCTGATATTTCGTGCATATGGTGTTAGTAGGCTTCACTAGCTTAGGACGATCTCTAACTGCTTGAGTGGAGCTTACTTTGACAATGTTATCAAAATTCACATGACACAACCTCCTATGCCATAACCAGCTTTCATCAACTTGAGCAATTAAACAACTTTCACTAGCACTTAGGTGAAAAATGTTAACTCTTATCTTTGTACCTGAAGCAATTACATTTCCAGAACTTCCCAGTATCCTGGATTTTCCATCTTTGAACTAAAGATTATATCCCTTGTTGACCATCTATCCAACACTCAAAAAATTATGCTTCAATCCTTCTACATAAAGTACATCATCAGTATTATATTTACCACCAAGAGAAATAGTGCCTCTACCACAAATCACACCAGCATTGTTGTCTCCAAATCTTACAACACCACCATCATATTTCTCCAACCTTACAAACTTGCTTTTGTCACCAGTCATATGATGTGAGCATCCACTATCAATCACCCACTCATCCTTTTCTTCAATTCTTTCTGCAAGAGCTTTCTCAATATTCTTATTACTAGTAGATTCAGTGGACACCAGACCATTTTCCTTGATAGCAATGAATATCCATCCATCTTCATTTCCATTTTCTTTATCAGATTCATCATCCCTAATACCTTCTTCAACATAATAACATTTCTTTTGAAATCTAGGCTTGTTAGGTTAGGACCTAGGAACTCTTTCAAGACACCTTGATGCAAAATGACCTATCTTATTGCAAGAGAAGCATTTAATAGGCAACTTTCCTTTATACTTACCTTGTCCTCTAGCTTCTCTTTTCACAATCAATACTTCCAGCTCTTCTAACTCTCTTTCTTCATCTTCACTCTATTTCATCTCATCTTCATACTTGAATGTCTTTTTGGAACTTTCTCCTAGATCATATCTCTATTGGTTTCTTCCGGATACAGTAGCTTTAAATGTAGATTATGTCTTAGGGGTAGAATCACCAAATTCACTTAATTCAGAGGCAACAAGCTTACCAATCAACATATCTCTTGTCACATTTGTTACTATCCCGAGCTCTTCAATAACATGAGCTTTCATTTTGTAAGAAGCAGGCAATGATTTGAGCACTTTAGCTACAATCTCTTCTTCATCCAAGATTCCATCGGCACATCTAATACCCATCACTAGTTCATTTAATTTTTGCATGAAAGAAATAATGTTTTCATCTTCGCTCATTTTCAAGTTTTCCCACTTGCCTTTTAGACTTTGTAGCTTAGCAAATTTTACTTTTGCATCTCCTTCATACAATATTTCTAGCTTCTTCTAGATCTCATATGCTATTTTTAGACCCATCACATTTTTCATCTCTGAATCTGTCAGAGCACTCAATAATGCTTCTATAGCCCTGATATTAGTTTCAACTTCTTTGATCTCATCACGAGTAGAGAGACCATTCTGAGGAATAACATATTTGTTCCTTGTAATAATCTAGAAGGGTTCACCAATGCACTTCAAATGACACTCCATTCTAGCCTTCCACAGAGAGTAGTTTGTTCCATCAAATCTAGGACTATCCTTCTTGTATGATGCCATCTCAGATCACCTCAAGCTATTAAACTTCTTTAGAGGAACCTACTCTGATACCAATTGTTGGAAAAACAAGGATAGACAACTGAGAGGGGGGGGGAATTAGTTGTCATAGAATTTAAAACTTATTTAACCTTATTAACCTTTAATCTCATATTTGATAAATAACAGTGAAGGCATGAATCAACAACACATCGAAAACACACATAACACCAATATTTTTTTTGCATGGAAACCCTATTAGGGGAAAAACCATGGTGGAGCTTAATCCACAAGTTATACCCTATTAAAAGTATAAGGAATGCACATGCATTTAGGCACACTTCCTAGAGCTCACTGCTCAGAGAAGACACACTGTCTTACATAAAAATTTCAAATTAAAACCATCTAAAGGATTTGAACTGAGAAATTAGCTTTTGCAAAAGCTTGATTACAATTCCGGTTAGGCATAGAAACACTTCTTCACACTTCGCTCAAACTTCTTCATCCTTTGCTTTGCAATTGAATGATTTGATATTTATTCGCACATAGAATTTGTACACTTTGCATGCCACTTCACACATACTTCAAAATGAAGAAACAATCGCTCTTATATATCTGCTACATGGAATTACATCAACAACTTTGTTGGCCAAAAATAAAAGAATAAATGAATACAAACTTTTGACGCAATTCATGAGAAAATATCAATGCACACCAATCGAAGTCGGTCACAACATAATTAAGACCCAAAATAACATCCTCGAACATGCCAAACATTCAAAAATTAATCCACTAGGATCCACAACACGCTACAAACACCATGTCGGAGAAGAACATGAAAAGCCTGAACAGACAAAGGAAAAATCTTTGATCATGAGCACACTGATCAACGCGGACACGCAACAAAGATAGAGCCGATCTAGAAACATCAATGAACATTGCAGGAGCATACACAACAACTCAAATGACTAGAATTACATTCTCTTCTTCCAGAAACACCAGCTACAATAACATAACAACTGTAGGAACACATAAACTCACAACTTCCTCCAATCTTGATATGTACCTCTAAAACTTTTAGAGGATAAACTAGATAGGCTAAAAAACAAACCCTATAAAGCACAACTTCTGAATACCAACATACTGAACTTTCCACCACACTGAACTTCACAACTTCACAGGTAGCCTCCAACATGTTTATTATAATTTTCTCAATATCCTTGACATATACAACCTTCAAGACATTAATGCTAATAGTGTTGACATCGATGACAACCACATACTAACAACACAACCACAACATCCAATAGTTAGGAATGCTAGTAGGAATACCAATGGTAGGAATCGCATTACTAATTGTGAACCCCTAGACCTGCAAATGCACATAGACAACAAACATTGTTAGTGTTAGATCAAAATGCATGCAAAGAATGAAGGATTCCCCATGAAATCCACCTATTTAAACTCAAATTAGGAAAATGAAGAACATAAAACAAGAAACTTAAACTAAATCCTAATTGAGCCAATAGATTGATGATCTTATGGGGGAATTGGTGCCAATGAGGTGTTGCAATTGGCCCTTTCCAAATTCCTAATGTAGCAATATGGATTGATGGAGAAATGGTCAAATCTCCAAAGAGATTTGAGCATAACCTTGGTGCAAATATGAAAATGTGAGGTATGTTTTTGGATGAAATGGGAAAAATTAGTTCTCAATTGAAGAGAGTAAATTTGCATGTGAATTGTGGATGAAGGTTGAGGAGAAGAGTCTCCAATTTATAGATTCCAATTTTGGAAGAGATAGTGGAAATAAGCAATGTGGGACAAAAGATAATCCAATGGCATTGTGCCACTTGTCCACATGTGATTGGAGGAATGAGCACATTTTGGCCAATGTGCATGATAAATGCATAAATTTGAATTTGAAATGTTGAGTTGACTTGTTGAAGGGGGAAGGGAAGTGAAGTAAATGCCACTTGGCTCAAGGTCAAGGACATGTAAGAGGCATTGAATGCCTTGTTGGAAGGACCAAGTCCACTTGGCCTTTTGAATTCAAATGAGGGAATATTCCCTTTGGATGCTTTGCGAGGGAAAATAGAAGAATTAATAAATCAAAGTAATTGATTTATTGTGCAACTTGCATTCTCTAGAGGATTTTAATGAGAAGGATTAACTTAATCAATGTTTTGATTAATTTAATGAAGAATTAAGTGATGTGACAATTTTAGACTTATGTTCATGAATTGATTTAAGTCAAGAATTGAGAGAAAATAATTTAGCAAATAAATGATTTGATTTATTTAATCAGGAAGGAATATGTTAGATTAAATCAAATAAGGTTTTAATTTATTTAATTTAATAGGACTTTAGAGATTTTAATTAAATAAAATGATTTATTTAATTAAACAAATATGCAATGGTTAATTAAATTAATTGATTAATTTAATCATTGAAAGAGGAAGACTTAATCCAATAAATAGTGATTTATTGAATTAAAAGATAGCAAGTAATGAAATGCTAAGAATGTGAGGAATCGTTGTTAGTAATCGGGATCGGGTGTGCCAAAATGAACTTGTACATTTTCCATGTCTACATTTTGCCCCTCTTTGAAGCAATGTACCTGTTGCATTGATTCAAAGAATAAAACTGCTGTGATCAAAGGTCCGGAATTTTTTGGAAATTTTTTAGATTCCCCACTACTACCCCAGCAGAAGGATATTGTTGGATATTGCCCCCTCGAGAGATCAGACGGAAATTTTGATTTTTTGGATGATCTCGTGAAAAAGATGACAAGGTGCCTGTTAGGCCAGAAATGCCCCAGAATGCCAGAAAAATGCATTGAAATGCCAGAAGGGATGCAAAATGACTCTCAGTTAGGCGAAAATGGGATCGGGGCATAAAAACCCTATTTAGAAGGTCAAATTAGGTCAAAAAACCCTAAATTTTGAGCTTAAATAGACCTCGAGGGGTCACATTCAAAACATTTGCACCCTTAACCTTTAGAAAATTGACATTTGAGCACTGAGTTTTAGACAAAATGGTGCAATGAGAGCTTCGCCTGCACGTGTCAGAGCGGGTACGAGTATATCAACGAATAGTCATCGTAGGACCTGTGGTATGTATCCCTATCTCACTTTTATTTTTATTGTTTTATGTGCATTTACTAGGGTTTAGGTATGGTCGAGTCAGCGCGGCACGATATTGCACCGCTGAAATTTTTTGAACTAGCCCGCGCGGTCCTATATAGGGCCGCGTGTGCATAAAGCATTGCGCAACGGAGTTAGGACCTAGGGATTTTCAATTTTTTAAGTCGGCCGCATGCTCAAACAATGCCGTGTGAGCCAATAGCTATCTAAGTCCACCGTGTGGTGCACTTTGCAAAATTTATCTATCTAACTCCGCCGCGCGACACAATTTGGAGACTTACAAACTGCGTCGCTTTTGCAAACATCACCACTTTTTGTTGTCTCAAAAGCGAAAGGTGATACGGACATGAGATTTTTTCTAAGGAAGTTGATGTGGTACTTTTCCTTGCGTAGGAGACACCCGAGGTTATTCATTCGAGGGAGCACCGATGGCCAGTACTTGAGAGATTAGCTGATATGCATGTATTTCTGCAGGAGCAGCTTGAGATGCTTGGTTTGTGGTTTGTTGCCTACGTCCCTCCTATGCAAGCACATCTAGGTATGATGCATGCTTTGGCTGAGCGGTGGCATAGCGAGACCTCATCTTTTCATCTTCCCACTGGTGAGGCCACTATCACTCTTGAGGATGTTTGGCGCATCCTGCAACTACCTATTCATAGAGAGCGAGTGATTTATGATTTGGAGGAGGGGAGGAATGCCTGCTTCGGTGTCATGGGTGTGGATGAGCTCATGCTCTGCAATGGTCAGATAGATTTGGAGAGGTACCGGGGTATAGCCCCTACTTACAGCTTGATTGTGGCCGCCATTATTTCTAGCCTTGTAGCTCATGATTGGCGCGACCGATATTTCAGTCCAGGTTGGGGACTAGCATGGCAGTAGATGTGCGCTCGCCGAGTGCATTATGCCTGGGGACCAGTGCTGCTAGCCTCCTTATACAGGAATTTGCATGAGTTTGCTTACATGCAGGGTCGGGCCCTTGGGGTTGGATTGACTCTTCTTCATGTTTGGGCATTTGAGCGGATTCCAGTGCTTTGCCCATTTGTGATACCGGTTGCCTTAGATATTGATGATCCTTTGGTGTGGCAGTATGGTGAGGCAATGATTCGTTTCACCCATATGTGCACAAATGACATAGCTCACTGGCGGTGGGTTCTAGATGAGATGACAATATTCGTTTGGAGGCTGTATATGGGTATGGGCCCATGGATGGATGATACAGAGCAACTCTTCTTTGCTCGCTAGGACAGATTTATGTAGGGTCGAGAGCATACTTTGATAGAGAGATACCTTCTTGATCAGGTGGCCAGATGGTTTGGGGACGTGCAGGATATACCCGATGCTCAGTATACAACCATCTTTGCCCATTCGGCAAAGGAGATAGCCTGGGGACAACCCATTCTTGCAGATGAGGTAGTGACCTCTTTTAGGAAGTTGGTGGCTCGGCCTTGGGCATATGATCAGGGGCCAGCAGATGCAGGGGTGACTCCAGCGTTCAGGGCATGGTTCAGGCCACCAGTGAGATTGATAGTTCCGGGGCCAGTGCTTCCACATCACAAACCGAGAGGTAGGTCAGTAGGCAGGGGTCAGGGAGGTATACCACCTCCTGAACAGTCACCTCTGAGGGATCCTGCATAGTATGCAGTAGGATAAGATGGGCAACCCCATGTGGCAGGATAGGATGGGCAGCCACATGTGCCAGCATAGTAGTAGCCGGTAGTACAGTCGGTAGGATAGCCAGCGGGATAGCCAGTGGGCCAGCCAACAGGGCAGCCAACGGGATAGCCAGCGGGCCAGCTAGTAGGATAGCCAGTAGGGCAGCCAACAAGACAGTCGGCAGGGCAGCCAGATGCCCACGACATGTTGATACAGGTTTTGACGGCTGAGCGAGATGAGGCCCGACAACGGGTTGCCACATTGATAGCAGAGAGAGATCAAGCACGATCCGAGAGGGATCAGGAGATAGGCCAATGGAGATAGTTAGAGAGTGTTGCTTCGACATCTCGAGGCCGATCAGTCAATATCCGAGATTATAGGGATGCTATCAGAGAGGCTGAATACTATCGGCACGATTACCGACAGGTAGTGCCATCCGACTGCAGAGCGCCATAATTTTCCTAGCAGACAAGGAGGCGACTGGCAGAGGTGCATGGTGAGAGGCAGGATGGGGAGGGTAGTAGCCAACAAGGCTCGCCCCCCTTTTGATCATAGGGAAATTTGCTTCATTTTTGATATACGGGCTGCAGTACTTTGGCCTTATTGTACTATGTATTCGATGTACACTTGATCCGATTTTGTATCATAGCAGTATTTTTTTGATGATATATATGAGATGATTCACCCCTTTTATGATATGCATGGTGCACATGTATGATATGCAAATGTATGATGCTTATGAGATGTTTTCTATTCTTATGCTTCATGTTATGCAACGTATGTAATGGATGCATTTCTTTTTGTATATTTTTCATGTTTTATGGATGTAATGCATATTAATGATGGTAATGGATGCAAATGGATGCAAATGATTATGTATGATGCAATGCTGTCTTAAGATGCTTAGAATAACAAATTTATATTATTCCTCATAACTTAAAATAATGATATAATGCTATGTGTTTTTGATGATTATGTGGATGCAGGGTGTATGCATGGGTGATGCTTTGATTACCATTATGATACCATGTTAGTGTGGAAATAAGACAGAAGAAGAACGCAGAATTAATGAGTTAGTTATGATGGTGATTTGTATTGCTAGGAATTGGGATTTTCAAAGGGTCAATTACGTTATATTTGATAACACACATAGGTACGATGCATCAAAGTATTAAGAACCAGGATGGCGTGGTGCCTAGTGTGATGGAATTTGACTCGACAATCAGATAGGAGTATTCTTGTTCACACTTAACATATATACTTCATTCAGGATGTAGTTCAAACATTCTAAACATCTCGTACCAAAACACAGAAAAGCAAGCTTTCTTATGTGGTCAACAAGATACCTAAAATATCCTCCCTACAAACCAAACAAAATATACATGACAGTTATTTTACAAGCGTATCCCACAAGTACAACAGATAAAAAGGATAATGATCATTGCCCCATTCCTTTTTCTCTAAACCTATTTTGTTTAGGCATCATTGAGAGGTCCTTGGAATGAGTGCAAAATAAGATAAGTCAAAAAGACCAAGACCAAGTAAACAAACAAGCTAATGTTCTTCGTATCGCTAGCCAAGGCTAAACTACTGTGAGGGGTACCTGATGCTTATGTCCATCGTAGGAAAGCTTCATCCTAGGATATGTTGTGATCAGGGTTTCAACGGGATTGATAGGGTGATAAGCTATTGATACTCTGAGTTGACCAAATTACTTGCTTACTGACTTAGGCTTGAGACTTTGACGATTAGGTGTTCACTTTGGAACCTGCTAAACTTGCTTCCGACTGACTCACCAAAGGGTGAAAGTGATGATTGATTTATTATGAGTGAGACGAACACGGGTGAAAGCGAGATAAAATGGATGCACCATTTTGGGTTTTTTCAAATGTTTTGAGGTTGTTTTTGGTATTTTCACATTTTTCAATGTTTTTGGTATTTTTAGGATTTACAAAAAATGGACTAACTTAAAGACCTATCCTAGGGGTCTCGGGAGCTGATCCATAGATTAGCCTTGCCTATGTTATACATGTAGAGACCACGTAGTTCGAATGACAACAGACTCGACTCAATGATAAGATGGACAAATGGATTGCCATTTTATTGTCTAAAGGACTGACTCAAGATGCAGACTAGATGGGCAAATGGATTGCCAATGCGACGGGCGCCTAAGGACCGACCCTAACTGTCTCGGGGGATGATCAAAGATCAACCTTGCCTACTTTCAAGCTTAGAGATGATGTAGTTCAACAAGGTGAAAGACTGACAAGACTATTGATGAATTTTTGAAGATTTTATGATATTTTGACATGTTTTTGGATTTTTGAATGATTCAGATTTTTTTTGATTTTTTGATTTTTTGGAGAAGATCTCAGGTATATAAACAAATCCGATCTGATGCCAACATAGAAACATGCCCCCAGCATGGTGTGATAGACTAATTCAATAAAGGCAGGACAAACTGACCTTAAGAATGCCGAGTAGTTCCATGGTGGACTATGGTATAGACACCAGCTCAGGCTATGGTACGGATGCAAGCAAATGGGTGGATGGATGATTTATTGAGATGTAATGGAATGAGTGAGTCGTGCAGATCCTGGTAGATGGGGGGTGCTTTATTTACACTTGGTGCCTGTTTTCCAGGTTTTTACCAAGGTACTTGCCTAAAGTGCCACCGAAGTGGTTTTCACTAGAGGACGAATTTTTTCTCTTTGCTATTTTCAATTTTTTTTTTAATTTTTTTTGACTTTTGATTTTTTTGTTGTCACCAAGACGCCTGTTTGCCAGGTTTTCATCAAGGTAACCATTTTTTCAGGACTCTTTCTGATTGTTTTTGTATTTTTCGGTTCTATACCTTGCAAGATTTAGGCATAAAACTTTTTGAGGTGAGAGCTATTCATGGGCTCCTGCAAGGGCTCGCCTTCTGGTGTCGACAACTAATATGCTCCTGATTTGTAACTTGCAGTGATGAAAAAGGGTCCCAGTCAGTTGGGCTCAAACTTTCATTTTGTATCCGGGTTTGGCACATTCTTTTGGTTTTCTTTCAGCACAAGGTCACCAACTTGGAAAATGCGTCATCTGATCTTCTTGTTGTAGCTCCATTTCAAGTGATTCTGGTAGACCTGTAGATGATTCAAGGCATTCATGCATCGATTATCTAGTAGTTCCAACTCATTCAGTCTTGTAACCCTATATTCCTCATCCGTGATGAGGTTTTGCAGCGATATTCTTAGTGACGGGAGCTCGATCTCAATGGGGAGGATGGCTTCTGATCCATAGACCAAGGAGAATGGGGTGGTGCCGGTTGGCGTGCGGATGCTGGTGCAGTAGGCCCATAAGGCGAGATTTAGCTATAGATGCCAGTCACGACCAGAGTCATTGACTATTTTCTTAAGGATTTTCAAGATGGTTTTGTTCGTAGCATCTGCTTGGCCATTGCCTTGTGGATAGTATGGGGTGGAAAAGCGGTGCTGGATTTTGAATTTTTCACATAAATCACGGACATCCTAATTTTTGAAGGGCATCCCATTGTCAGAGATAATGGATTGGGGAACACCATATCGGCAAATGAGGTAGTTCAAGATGAACTTGGATATTTGTTTTCCCATGATGCAGGTCATGGGAATTGCTTCAACCCACTTTATGAAATATTTAGTGGCAGTGATAATGAACTTGTGGCCATTGGATGAGGTGGGCGAGATTTTACCGATGAGATCGAGCCCCCACTGTGAAAAGGGCCAAGGTGTAATAATGGGATGTAGTTCTTGAGCAGGTACATGAATAAGGTCTCCATGCCGTTGGCATTGCAGGCATCTTTTGACAAAGTTGTGTGCCTCCCTCTCCATTGTCGGCCAGTAGTACCCGATTCTCAGCAACTTTTTAGCTAAGGTCATACCACTCGAGTGCGAACCGCACGTGCCATTGTGTACCTCAGTTAGAGCAGTCAAGGCTTCCTCAAATTTTAAACAATGTAGCAAAGTTCCATTGATACTTCTACGGAAGAGGGTTTCTCCTAAGATGACTAATCGTAAGGCCCTTTCGACAAAGGTTCGCTTTAGGTTTGGGGTGATGTCAGTGGGGAGGATTCCTAACATTAGGTAGGTGTATATGTCATGATACCAAAGATCACCAGGACCAACAAGTTCACACGCGTATTCTGACTCTGGTACCTCGAAGGTGGGTACGAGAAGCTGCTCTACCAGGAATTCATGTTTCGAGACGTTGTGAGGAATATCTAGTAAGGATCCAATGGTTGCCATTGCATCCCCTGCTCTGTTGTTTGCCCTTGGTATTTGCTCAAAGATGATGTCGATGAATGATTCTTTGAGGCTTTCTACCACCTTTTTGTATGGTGTGAGCTTATCATCCTTCATTTGGTATTCACCGTTGACTTGGTTGATGATAAGTTGCGAGTCCCCATAGACTTTTAATGCCATGATTCGCCACTGTGCTGTAATTTTGAGGCCTATGGTTAAAGCCTTGTATTCTACAATATTGTTGGTACAGGGGAATGCCAGTTTATATGATCTAGGTATACAGTCTCCTTGTGGGGTGATGAAGAACACACCAACTCCTGATCCATGTTGCATGTGGGAACCGTCAATGTATAGCTTCCAGTGATCAACTATGTTGATATTGAAGATAGACTAATCTGGAAATTCTGATATGAGCGAGTTCTTTGTGTAAATGGGAGCTTCTGTGAGCTGATCTGCAATGACCTGTCCCTTGATTGCCTTTCGCTCTACATACTCAGTCCCATGAATTATGAGAGAGCCTCATCATTTTCGAACGAGTCTAGAATTGGTGGTCCCCGTTGGTCGTGATCGATGAGTTGGGGGTGCACTAAGGTGATTCGGTGGGTTGGTTGGTTTGACTCAGCTGTGGAGGCACTTATCATTAACAAGGTGGAATCTCTGAAAAGTCTAGGGAGACCTGCTATAGTATCATCATCGTCACTACTGGGAACATTAGTGATGTCAAAGGTGTAATTATCGAGTGGAATACCTAGGCAAATAGGTGGTCCAAGAGGGGTTGCTGTTACTCGGGGAGAGGACCTGACTGCTCTTCTAGGGGTACTTCTGCCACGTATGGTTATACTCGGAGGAGTATACCCTAGGCCAAGGTTCTGTATTCTTCTTTCTACAATGATGGGCTCCAACCGTCCATCACTGTTTCTTCCTAGGCTCTCATTCCTATTATAGCCCATACCAAACATCATTTGTAACCCTCTGTTAGTTTCCTCCATGGGTAGGTTGGGAGTGGGTCCTTCATCTTGGTATAGTGTGTTTGTGATGTCCTCTTTGTCCACATTCTCCTGACTAAGGTCCCCCCAACGGTGGAATCCAGAGGGTTCTGCTCTCACAGTTCGGACAGGTGTTTGAACTAGCTGGGGTTGTCCATGCAACCTAGGAGATTGTGGTAACTCTCCTACAACAAATGCATTTCTCTTCATTCTGTAATCACTATATCCATTCTCTTGGATCATATTCTTAATCTCAGATATGTCAGGGATGGCGGGTGTCTTTGTCACAGAAGTGGAGGCGAGATTGGCTGGGTCTATGTATGAAGTAGATGGTCCTTCATCATTTTTCAGGACTTGGGGGATTTTATTAAACTTGGCTTCCAAGTTTTTGCAGTAGGCAAAGGGTTCGGGATCCCCATGTATAGTGACCTCCTCGTTCTGATGTGAGAACTTGATGCATTGGTGGTAAGTTGAGGCCACTACCTTCATCCCATGGATCCACGGGCTTCCCAAGAGGATGTTGTACGGTAGGTCAAGGTTGAGGACCTGACAGGTGGTTTCCATGGTTGCCGGCCCCACTTGGATGGAGATTTTGATAGTGCCCTGAGACACTCTTTCTTGGTCGTCATAAGCCCTTATTGTGATGCTTTTTTATTTATTGATGGAATGCTCGGCGAATCCCAGTTTCTTTATGAGTTTTAAAGAAAAAATATTAAGGCCTGCACCTCCATCTACTAGGACTCGTTTGACATTCTTTTTGTGGATTAGGACTTGGAGGTGGAGTGCACAATTATGAGATGGCTGTGGAGGGAAATCTTGATCCGAAAATGTGATGAGATTTGGGGTAACGATGTTACCCACCATATCTTGAAATTGCTCTGTGTCAAGGGTGGCAGCAACGGTAGACGTAGCTAGTGCTTCATCAAGGATTTTCCTATGGGCGGCGGAGATTTTCAGTAGTTCCATGATGGAGATTTGGGTGGGTGTTCTTTTCAGCTGGTCAATGACATTGTAATCATACAGAATGGCCTTTGTATTGGAAATGGGGGTCTTAGCAGGTGCCCCAGCAATGGTAACCTTTTCGCCTCGTGTGGTGACTCCACAGTCATTGTTGGCTCCCTTGATATTTATGACAGTGACCATTTCGTCGACGCATCCAACTATCTCCTCATATACTAGATTAGCACTGGCATACTTTTGCTTGCCCTTATTATTTCCTTGGTTATTTCCTTGATTGTTCCCTTGGTTATGATTCGGCATCGGATTCGTGTATATTTTCAGATCTTGGTTTCCGGCTAGCTGCTCGATGTTGATGACCTTATCCTCAATGAGGTCTTGGATGATGTTTTTGAGTCTCATGCAATTGGTGGTGGTGTGTCCTTTGACTTTGTGAAAGTCACAAAGGAAATTCTCTTTATACCACAGTTGCTTGGTCATGGGCTCCGTGTACTGCTCAGAGTTAGAGATTTTGATTAGATTTTCTTTGACCAGCTTCTTCATTATGGACTCAATCGATTCACCAAGAGCTGTGAACTTCCTCTTGGGGGGAAACTTGTTGCAGGGAGGTGGTCCTCCTTGATTACCCAAATTGTTGACTTGATTGGTGGAAGGTGGTTGTGGTTGTGCTACTACCGCATTAGTCTACACATTGTTGTGATTATGATTTTGCGGTTGATGATGATTTTGGGTATTCTGCTTAGGGGCACTGAGGACCACCTTAGCGTCGACCACGCCATCGTTCGTGATATTTTTATTCCTCGACCATGTTTGAGGTTTATCATTGTAGTTATTAGATGGGCAGTTATCCTGTGGTGGAGTGAATGTTGGTGCACCTCCTCGCACAATAAGGGCTTTTTCGATGTTGAGTGCATTTGGAATTAGTTGATCGTAAGATGTGATGCACTGTATTTTTAGGTAGAACGCCAAGTTTTGATCTAGATTGCCTATGATGGTCCAAACCTATTGTTCCTCTGGCATGGTCCACTTGCTCTAATTGGCCTTGGATCGCCATCTTTGCAAGAAGGATGCAAATAGCTCTCCTTTTCCCTGTTTGAGTGCAGATAGTTCTTCCAAACTAACATCCGCACCCATGTTGAAAGTGTAGTTTTTAAGGAAAGCCTCCACTATTTCCTCAAATGTTTTAATGCCCGTCGGTAGGCGAGAAAACCATTCCATAGCTGGACCAGTCAGGCTATGAGGGAAGAGTCGCATTAGATACGTGTCATCATATGCGACCTCCATGCAGTGCACTTGAAATTCCCTGACGTGGTTTTTAGGGTTGCCCATTCCATTGTATTTGTCAAATTTAGGGATCTCAAATCCCTTTGGAAACTTTACCATGGTGAGACTCCTATCAAATGGATAAGGGCACAAATTGCCTAGTGTCCTTGTGGTTTTTCCTACTTGTAAGTCCAACACTTACTGTGAGAGCAGTTTGATTTGTGTTGCGACATCCTTGCTTGGATCAGGAGGTGGGATGAATGAGTGGTGAGGTGTTGGAGGTGTTTGATGGGTGGGGAGAGTACTAGTTGGTGTTTGCTGCGAGTTTGGTTTCGCGTTCAAAGCTTGATGGTATGCCTGCATTTGTGTCAACAATGCTTGTTGTTGATCTTGCTGTTGTTGTTCCAATAGCGCTTGTTGTTGGTCCATCTGCTACTGTTCCCATGAAGCCTGTTGTTGATCAATCTACTGTTGAGCCAGTAAAGCTTGCTGTTGGTCTAGCTGCTGTTGTGCCAACAAAGCTTGTTGTTGGTCAAACTGATGTTGTGCCAACAAAGCTTGTTGTTTAGCTTGTTGTTGCGCCTGAAAGTCTTGCAGGGCTTGTTGGTAGGCTTGTAGATGAATCGCTTGCAATTGCACTTGGTACTGTGCTTGTGCTTACTGTTGGGATTGTGCTTGCGCTTGGGCTTGAACTTGTGCTAGAGCTCACGCTTGAGCTTGAGCTTGCGCTTGTGCTTGGGCTTGTGCTTGGGCTTGTGCTTGAGCTTGCTGCTTTTGCTGGAGTACTCTCTGTTGGTTGGCCTTTTGAAGGGTTTCGATTAGTGTGATGAATGAGTTTGTTGTATTGGATTTTGGTGGAATTGGTGGTGGAACAAGAATCATGCCAACCATTGTGACGGGTGAAGGAATTGTGGTGGTGATTGGGATTTGGGTTGCTGGAGGGGTGGTTGAGATGATTGGTCCTTGAGATGGCATGATTTGGGATATTTGGGGACCAATTATGGTGGTGGCTTGAATGGTTGCCACTTGTTGTCGTGATGTGGGCGAGAAGAGGGAATTGGGCGTAATGCTTAGATTGCTAGGTTTCGAGAACCCATCGATGTTGATAGGAGGAAAACCCAATCCAAGAGGTGATGTGGTGGTAAATGAAAATGGGGGAAGAGGTGGAAAGTTACCTTGAAAAAAAGGATTTACAATGTCAGTTGTCTCAAACAAGCTTCCTTCTTCAAGCGGTAGAGGAGTTTGTACGTTTGTTTGGCAAGCTAGTGTTGCACAAAATGAAGCTGAGCCCATGTGGTTATGGAAGGTGAGTGGGACGTATGGGTGGGATGGATTTTCCAGAATAGATGTAACCGGCGTGGTGGTGATGACTGCTTCTTTGTTAACCACAAGGCGATGTTTTTGCAATTCTTGGAACATGGCACTCCCCTTGTTCACATTCGGCGGTGTTGGTGTGATGGCCGATGTGGTGCAAGGTACTTCTTGATTGATATTTGACATTAGGAATGCATTTGGAATAGGCACATCTGCACTAGTGCTTGTGTCAAGGTCGGGAGTGGGCAGGTCCCCTCCTCTTGCTATCGTATTTAGGTACTTGAACATAGCACTGACAATTTTGTGGTTTTCTGGATTTTGAACCACCTTCATGATTTTGGATTTTGTCATCCCCATGTCTTCGTTCGTGATGTCCTCTTGATGACTCTCCTCTTGAGGATTTTATGATGATAAGGGAGAGTTGCTTGGGGGATTGCTTGATCCTGCTAGGTTCACTTCGGTGTTCAAATGACTCATGTCCATAAAAGTTGATATTTCTCTGATATTCTCCATGTTCTTCTTGTATTGAGATCTTATTTGGACCATAAAAAATAGGGATTTGTTTGATCCTAACCCTTTAGGTCCAAAAGAGAAGAACTAGGGAAGCTAATAAGATCAAAGATGGTGGTAATGGTGATGGGCTAAATGGATGTGTGAGTGAGTGAAAAAACCTTTTTGAAGAACTCTTGAAGGTATATGCTAAAATTTTGCAAGGGCTTTTGAATTGATTGATTTGTGATAATTTGACTAGATGCATTAAGTCAAACAAGATTGTTGTGAAGTTGTATTCCCTAGGAAGTTGCGTTATCCTAGGGGAACTTGCACAAATGGATGAATTGGCTAAATGTGTTAAGCCAATGTAGTTGTGAACTAATAGACTTTAGGAAGTTGTGTTATCCTAAAGAAAATTTGTCCAATGGTTGAGACTATGTTGGCTAGATGTGTCAAGCCAAGATAGGGTGATGTTGTTTTAGCCCTCTAAGTTTAGCGTGATGATTGTTTCTAGAGTTCACAAAAGGTTTGATGATGAAATGGGATTTGGTTGATGGAGGAAATAATGAGAATGACGACTTTGATCTTTAACCTTAACCTAGACACGACTCTCTCTACAAAACCTCAGTATTGAAGAACATGCTAGACTTCCTATGGGAGAAAAGCAAACCTTTGAAAAAGTTCGGGATTTTGTTGATAATAAAATGAATACAATGCGGGATTATTCCTTGAGGCTTTTTTGTAAAAGTTGTATACAAGTCTCTCCCTTACTTCAAGGATCATCTCAAGGCATTGCTCACGGATCTTTAGACTAACTTTCTTGAAATTTGGCTTTGGGATTTTGATCTTGCGGGAAATCATTGGAAACAACACATATGTAGTTCAATTTGTCTCTTTATCTTGGTTTAATGAAATTATTTTTATCCAAGACACTTGCTTGCTTAGGTTTCAAACTATATGTCTAGTGTCCCACTTTCTTTCTCATCCCACAAGGTCCCTTGTGAGGAAATCGAGGAAAAATAGGGCAAAAGTTCCTTATGTTTAACCTTGTTGAAAACAAATGATGATAGAACTTGTGCACTTAGAAACCTCTAGGAATTTGATCCCTAGGGAAAGCAAGAGTGTCCAAATTCATCAAGAGGTATTTGTTTCCCACAAGGTGTTTGAAATTTTAAAGGTCTTTGTGAATGTTTGTTTTCAAATGTTTTCTCAAGACCAAGCAATGTATTTCTTCCAAGCACTTTTACACTCCTAGGATGATGAGGCAATATTTTGTTGGGTTCCCACTTGGATAAATCCAGCTGCGCATATCTTGTGCGGATGGCTAAATGCTTGACCACACTGGCTCCCCTCCACGACACTCACTTATTCGGGTTAGCCAAGCATTAGTACCCATGAATCTCCCATGGCATACTTTCCATTTCCACAACAAGACCGCATGTATAATGTGGGGCGGCTTCAAAGGACATGACCTTTTGCACCAACAAGATAGACAAGGTTTTGGCCTTTTTCTAAACAAGGGGTTCTAATTCGAGCATTCCATTTGTGGGGGATTATCCAACATCGGCGAGAGTCCATTGCTGTCCATCTCGTAGGAATAATCCTCATGATTCTTGAACTTTCCTCAAGAATCCACACTTATATACCGGTTGGAAGTTGCTTGGCTTTAGCGTGTTCCCGGTTGGGTCATTCCCTTGGGTGATTACTTTTTCCCACAAGGTAGGCCCTCTAAGATAAACAATAGTGAACAAACATTATTCGTAGTTCGATCGAGTTTTGTTTTAAAAAAAAAGGAGAACACTCGCAATAAGTTTTATTCACACTCGCATGTTTTGTTCATTTTTAAGTGCCCAAATCGAAATGTGGAGGCAATATTTTTAACAAATTAATATTACCAAAATGTTTTTGATTCTCAAGATCGCAATGAAGTGCGAGAGAAGCACATACATATTTTAGATAATATTAATTTGTAAAAAGGATTGCAAAACATGGAAGACATTGGTTCATTTTAAACCTCAAAGCAATAATGACTTCTTTTTAAGCACCAAAATGAAGTGTGAGTTTGCCTTGTTCAATTGTTACTTTTTAAACAAAATCTAGTGTGTTTGCCTAAAATTCTTTTTAACCCCTTGGTAACTTTTGAAAAAAATAAATTGATTGTTCTTTTTAGAGCCCAATGAAAATTTAGTGTCCTAAGATCAAAGATTTTTAACAAGTTTCTTAAAGAGTGTTGAAGAACACTTAAGTGTTTAAAAACACTTTGTACAAAATAAGCATGGTGTCATGAAAACTTTGATTGTTCTTTTTAAAACCCAAAGTAAAGTTAGTATACCTAAGGTCAAAGATATTTAACAAACTTTCTTAAGGAGTGTTAAAAAAAACACTTTTAGTGTTTAGGAACACTTTGGTTTTGTGAACAGGATATCATAATGACTTCTTCCTTTGCTCCAACCTGTAAAATGACAAAAAAAATAGAGAACAATAAAGACAGGAAATTAGATTAAAGGTTAAAAAATCCTAAATTTAAAAAGCACATGTCAATTTAAAATGTTACTATCTTCCCGAGGCGGAGTTTGGAAAAGCGGTGGAGTTTGGAGAAGTGGCGAAGTTTGGAAGACAGGCGGCGCTATATAGCATCGCGCTGGTGACTTTGGGTGGCGCTCTGTAGAGGCAGAGAGTGCAAAAGTGGCGCAACAAAGGTCCGCGGTGTAGTTTGGAAGCGGCCTACTTAAAAAATTTAAAATTTATGGGCGGGAAAGGTGACGCGGTGGAGTTTGGAGAATGAGCGATGCAATATAGAGCCGCGGGGGTGAAAGCGGCGGAGTTAGGACCTGCGCGATTGACTTAGGTATTTTAAAAAAATGACAGGCGGGAATCCGCGGCAGTGTTTGGAGGATTCAACCGTGGGTGAATATGGAGCCGTGGTTCTGGAAGCGGTGAAGTATTGCGCCGTGCAGCTAAAAGCGGCACGATATAGCACCGCGTGGGCTAGTTTGCCTGTATCTGCAAGAAAACGTTTGAACTGCGGAAATTTAAAATGTGAGTGAATTTTTCGATTGCAAGCCCTCCTTCTAGCACCAAAATGTGAACCCCTAGACCTACAAATGCACATAGACAACAAACATTGTTATTGTTAGATCAAAATGCATGCAAAGAGTGAAGGATTCCCCATGAAATCCACCTATTCAAACTAAAATTAGGAAAATGAAGAACATAAAACAAGAAACTTAAACTAAATCCTAATTGAGCCAATAGATTGATGATCTTATGGGGGAATTGGTGCCAATGAGGTGTTGCAATTGGCCCTTTCCCAATTCCTATGGTAGCAATATGGATTGATGGAGAAATGGTCAAATCTCCAAAGAGATTTGAACATAACCTTGGTGCAAATATGAAAATGTGAGGTATGCTTTTGGATGAAATGGGAAAAATTAGTTCTCAATTGAAGAGAGTAACTTTGCATGTGAATTGTGGATGAAGATTGAGGAGAAGAATCTCCAATTTATAGATTCCAATTTTGGAAGAGATAGTGGAAATAAGCAATGTGGGACAAAAGATAATCCAATGGCATTGTGCCACTTGTCCACATGTGATTGGAGGAGGAATGAGCACATTTTGGCCAATATGCATGATAAATGCATAAATTTGAATTTGAAATGTTGAGTTGACTTGTTGAAGGGGGAAGGGAAGTGAAGTAAATGCCACTTGGTTCAAGGTCAAGGAC
Organism: Sequoiadendron giganteum; assembly: GCA_007115665.2. NCBI lineage: Eukaryota > Viridiplantae > Streptophyta > Pinopsida > Cupressales > Cupressaceae > Sequoiadendron > Sequoiadendron giganteum. Next base: position 638,788,784 of record CM021103.1, on the reverse strand, counting down.
ATGTAAGAGGCATTGAGTGCCTTGTTGGAAGGACCAAGTCCACTTAGCCTTTTGAATTCAAATGAGGGAATATTCCCTTTTGATGCTTTGTGAGGGAAAATAGAAGAATTAATAAATCAAAGTAATTGATTTATTGTGCAACTTGCATTCTCTAGAGGATTTTAGTGAGAAGGATTAACTTAATCAATGTTTTGATTAATTTAATGAAGAATTAAGTGATGTGACAATTTTAGACTTATGTTTATGAATTGATTTAAGTCAAGAATTGAGAGAAAATGATTTATCAAATAAATGATTTGATTTATTTAACCAGGAAGGAATATGTTAGATTAAATCAAATAAGGTTTTAATTTATTTAATTTAATAGGAGGACTTTAGAGATTTTAATTAAATAAAATGATTTATTTAATTAAACAGATATGCAATGGTTAATTAAATTAATTGATTAATTTAGTCATTGAAAGAGGAAGACTTAATCCAATAAATAGTGATTTATTGAATTAAAAGATAACAAGTAAAGAAATGCTGAGAATGTGAGGAATCGTTGTTAGTAATCAGGATCGGGTGTGCCAAAACAAACTTGTACATTTTCCATGTCTACACTAACTAGTTGCATTGTGGTGGTGATATTAGGAGTTGTGTAGGTAGGTATGGAGGCTACTGTGGAAGGAGGAGGAGTGTGAGGTCCTCTTTGGTTAACCACAATGTTTTTTGGTTGAGAGGTACTAGAGGTGAAGGAACATGTTTTGTATATATCTCATCGATTTGTTTCACAATTTCTAGGCCTTCATCACTTTCAAGCATGCGATGGATGTTTTCTATAGTTGGAATTGTGGTGGCTGAAATGTTTTCAAGGCTCACTTGATGTTGCAAGTGAACTAAGTCCTCATGAATTTGAATGAGCTTGTCTTGTAGATATCATTAGGCCTGTGTTCAATATGCATACTACCTGAATGCAAAGAGTTACTAAGGGTATTTTCCATGCCTAGAGTACTATTATCAATACTAGGAGTGGAAGCTCTAAATAACCCAAGATCAACGGCGAGTGTGTTATCGCGAGATGCGATGAGTCTCAAACTTCTTCTCACTAAGTGATTAGCAATAGGACACCAAACACTCATGTAAAGGTTTATAAATGAAGGGTGGATGCAAGTGCAATGCAAATAAAGAGAACTAAAATGCTGATAACTAAAAGTATGGAGAGCAACATAGAAATGCAAAAATTGTAGATTAAATTCCAGAAAATGTAGTAATAAATATGCAACTGGACTAATTCGTCCAGGGTGGAAAATTAGACCAAGTAGTGATTTTTTTTTAACAATTGTCAGAAGTTTTAAATGGAATTCTATGATTTTAAGATTTTCAAATGCAGATACAATATGAAGATGTAGATTTTTTATTTATTTTTAATGAAATGCAATGCAAAAATGCAAGATATATGAGCTTTTCACTAATGCAATTTTGAAAACTCGAGAAAGAAAACAATGAAAAATCTAATGCAATGTGGATGCAAGCTATTCCAAAGACACAAATGCACTTGAAATCAAAAGTAAAAATTTTCTAAAGTCGGGTTCACCAAAATGAATCACAAATTTTTGGGGATAGGATGCTTTCTTACACTTCTAGGGTTTCACCTAAAAGGAGAAAGGTATTCCACAAAAAACTTGGGGGTTCACTCAAGACTAATTCTAATATTATTAGAATATGTCTAAATGAAATTCCCTAGATGCAATAGACTGATTAATCTAAAACTAATGAAATGCAAGATGTCTAAAAACACAATATGATATGTAAAATAACCTAAGAATGCAAACAAACAATAAAAAAAATGAAAGGGACTGGAGAGATGCACTTGGAAATTGGAATCTGATGTAGAGAGGCTCTAGAATCTTTCATAATTTTCTACTGAGGCCAATTGGGACACTTACACCAAGTTGGGCGACTTAGTCTTGTTTTAGGGAGATTCTACCGGAACAGGTTTGGGGAAACTAGGTATCCAAAACTTTAGAAATCACTTTTCAGGCCTAATAGTGGGACTAGTTCACCATTGATGGCGAATTAGTCCACCTTTAGCTTTCAAGAATCTTGAAGATGTAATCTGTAGCTTTTGGTCTGTACTTTAGCTCCTGACAAGAATCTGGATCTGAATCTGCAGTCTTTGACTTGTGGGTGATCTCGAAGCTTCTTTTAGGGTTTTGTTGACTTTGAAAGACTTTGATGAGATGTTGACACATTTTAAAACCTTTCTCTTTGACAAATCTGCATACAAGACCTAAAAACACACACATGCAAAGAGGGAAAAAGGGTTAAGGGTTAGAGAATAGGGGTTTGCCTTGGTTGAACCCCAGTTTGGTAATCAAACCCTTGAAATGAAATGAAATGGAAAGAGAGTGATGAATGAACAACATGCAATGCTACAACTCATCAAACCCTTGAAGTAGAAATCTGAAGATATGCAAGTAGAAGCTCCAATGGATGAATCATTGAAGTGCCTAGAATGCTTGAATGCTTGAATGGTTGAATGAATGAATTAGCCAGCTTGTTAGATAGATAGGTAGATAGCTTGATAGGGTTGAAAATGAGGGGAAAATCCTTTATTTATACATGATTATGCCCTAATTCTCGAAAAGACCTCATCATTGGCCGACCTCAAGGTCTAGAGAATAATATCCCACCATAATTATAAAATAATTTTGATTTTTAAGCCAAATGGGACTAAGTCGCCCCAAGTGGTGACTTGGTCCCACTAGAGCAATTTTACTGGGTGTCAAGAATTAAAGTGTATTTAATGATGTTTAATGGGATTATTCTCAAAAATACTTTTACGTATGATCGACTGTAAGTGCATTAAGGGGCCATTTAAACATAAGGGTAAAATTATGGATGACAAGCCTATAAAAGTGTGAGAGTTTGTTACAACTCCTTACAACATTTTGAAATAAGGCTTGGTAAATGATAAGAAGAGGTTATTTAAATGAAATACATTAGAAAGGTCCTAGAAAAGTGTGAAAGTGTGTTACAACACTTCACAACACCTTTGTAAGACATCATAAAGTTTTTACTGATTTACAAGAGTTCAAGGCCTAATGTGAATGTGTTGGCCACATTACAACATTAAATCTAGGCAAAATTAGGCCAAAATCCATAGAACAGGCCCAAATGAGCATAAAAATGTCCAAAGATACATTTTTTTGCGACACACTCAATATGACCACCATTAGGGATATCATTATATTCATAATGACTAGCTATATTAGGATTTAAGTGAGAACTTATTTTTTATGGAAAGTGTAAGATCATGATTATCTTGTGGCATAAACAATAATATGGAAAACTATGGTTAATCTCAAATTAAAAAAATTATAAAATTATAGGTATATCAAATATAAAAGAGTGTAAATGTAAACCCTAAGGAAAACACAAAGGTGATGTAGGAGCATCCGGGTGCACGAGCTATCGTGCACAACCAAAAAAAGTCTTTTATTTAATTTTGTATTTTGCAATTTTGGGTTTGTTTTTATCTTGTAGGCATGAATTAACTCTCCTTTAGCAACCTTGGAAAGGCCCCTTCTTTCTACACTTTGTTTGGCTCCAAATTCAGATGAAATGTGAAGGCATTTGGTGTAATTTCACATTACACAGAGAAATTTATTTTTTTATTATTATTTTTATAACTCCCACAAAGAATTAAATGATTTGGGAATAAAATATTTTCCATGATGTTGGTGTCTGGGAGTGGAGTTTTTGAATGATGAATTGGATGATAATTTTTGGAAAAAAGTTTGAATTTTCCTAGAAAAAAACATTAAAGAGGCCATTTGCATGAATTACTAGGCATAATGGATGAGGTAGAGGTTTTCCTGGCATTTTGGGGAAGAAGAAGATTGTCTGGGTCGTGGCTATGAGACCCAATATCAGTAAATCGGGCATAACTTTCTCATATGATAATGAAATCAAGATTTTCAAAATGATCCAAAAATCTGATAATGAGGCACACAAAACCCATATTGGCATTTTAAAAGATTCATGATAATCAGGGAGTAGTAAAGGACAAAAAGTGATTGGTTTGTGGTGGAGTTTCACAATGTATTTTTTCTTAATCTTGCATGTAGATGACTTTTGTAGCAGATGGAGATTATATGGAGGATTAAATGTATTTTTTTTCATGATTTTTGTTGGTAATGAAGAATTTTGCAATAGATTTAAAATATGAATTCATGGATTTATGTTAATGAAGAGTTTGGGTTTCTAGCCTGTAGCTTGCCAAAAGCTTTGAAGACTAAATATGAGATAGATGACTTGCATAAATCTTGTTGTTGTCTACATGAGTTTTTTAATGTTATTTCTGTAGATTTCTCTATGGTTTTAATTAAATGAATGTGCAAACATTTAGAATTTGAGAAGTTGAATTGAATAGGTTGCAAAATTGGGTGGCTTGATAAGGTTCCCTAGTCTTGACTGCATTAAATTGTATCAGAGCTAGAAGATCTTAAGAGTGCAGAGTATGCACCAGGACCTGCAAGTGAAGAGTGTTGAAGAGTGAAGCGGTGAAGTTGTGTGTGTGAGAGAGTTGTGAGAATGTTTGTTTGTTGCAGGTATTAAAGAGGATCTGTGACTACTATCCTCTAGTAGAGGTTAAGGTTGGGTAGAAGGTGCACAAGAGAGAGGTGTGTCTTCCATAAACCATCTATTGGGTAGAAGATAAGCAAGAGTGAGTTTGTTACAAGGAGGACCTATGACTACAGAGGGTTGACACCTTGAAGCGAGAGAGATTGTTGCAAGGAGGACTTGTAACTGCAGAGGGACTTGTGAGTCTCTAAAAATGGCTTTGAAGAAGAAGACAAGATGGGTCATTAGAAGACCTGTGAGAATGTTATTTTGGGAAGAGTATTCAGAAAAAGTGAGAGAAAAGAAGCTCTTTAAAGAGTTGAGAAATATAGAAGTGAGATTGGATTCCCTTGAGGAAAGCTTGGGAATAAAAAAGAAAGCTATAGTTGAAGAAAATCATAAAATAGATTAAGTTAAATTACATTGTTTGTTTCATAATGAGTTTGCAAATAATGATTTGTGTGCAAGAAATGAAGAAGGAAAATAAGTTGTAATAGAGGACAACAAAGAGAAGAAAGAGGGAAATTAGAGCTTTGGCAAAGAGGACAGGGCAAATGAGAATTTTGAAGTGTAGTGTAGCAACCTTATGGCAGAAAGAGTATGGAGAGAAAGTCATGTGGGAGCAGTCCACACAAATGCAAATGAAAGAAAGCAAGGAAAGAAGAAAGGCACAAGGAAAGAATGGAGAAAGAAAGAGGTAGCAGAAGATGTGCATCTTGTTGATGATATAAAAGAAAATAAAAATGAAATTGCATACACAAGAAAAGAGGTTGCAATAGCAAAAAAAAAGGTATTATCTTCTTCTTTTGAGTTTTTCAAAGTAAATATTGATTTGCATGAAGAAAAAATAAATGAATATGTTGATTGTGAAGTTGGGGCATGGATTGGTCCTCATAAAGATATAGATGTAATGAATAAAATGACACCATTGAGTGCAAGGGAGGAGGTAGAAGAAGAGAAAAACAAGATTGTAGTATAAATTCAAAAAGAAAAGGTTGGGGCAGCAATAGAGAAACAAGAAAACAAACAGGTAAATAGTCATGTTTATGATATTTTTGAAAGAATATATGATGATAAAGAGATATATGAATTTGTGTGCGTGAAAATGAATGAAAATGATAGTATTGATGTAGCAAGTAACAATGGAGTTATAGAGGTAAAAATAGGTGAAGTTGTAGCAAAGCTTGGTTCAATGAAGGACATCGAAACAATGAAAAGTTTGGGGTAGCAGTTTGAAGAAGAAAACATAGAAAGGAAGACAAATGAGAAAATTGAAGGAGCAAAAAAAAAATGAAGAAGAAAATAACATACATTGTGGTAGTTGAAAAGGAGTGGATAACTTTGATAGCAAATGAAACAAGATTTGTAGTTGACAAAGAGGTAAAGTTTCAATTTTTAGAGTTATTTGATGATAAAAATGAAATTTATGCACATGAGAATAACATGGTTAATATGAATAGATATGAGAATACTAAAATGGATGATACAATAGTAGGGAAAAAGGAGAAAATAAGGGTATTTGATGATTTTGCAAAATTTAGTGATGTTGATGTCAAACCTGATTTGTATTGTGATGAAATGGTGAAACAAAGAGAAATGTGAAAGATGATTAGGAGAAGCAATAACAGGCTTCAAGATAAAAAACATCAAGGTATAGTGAATTTTATTGGCATAAAAGAAGAAGAGGATGAAGGAAGAAAATGTAAGGAAGAAATGCAAATGGAATGCATTGATTTCTACGAATTTGTTAATGTCGATTTGTATACAAGTGTTGAGAATGATAAAATGGAATGAAAATATGAAATATGGTGTAGTCAAATAAATTTAATGAGGGGAAGAAAAAGAGGAAGGATGAAGGAAGGATGAAGGAAGGATGAGATATGAAGATTCAGAGTAAGGTGAAGAAGAAGAAACAGGTTGATAAAGAAGAAATATGGTTGAAGAACAAACATGAGATTTTCAAATGTTCATGAGTTTCAACTCATGGAACATTTCTTCTTACCCTGGGTGTTTGATGCATGAGCATCTAGGTGCATGGGCTATCCTGGACAACCAAAAAGAGTATTTTATTTAATTTTGTCTTTTTCAATTTTGGGTTTGTTTTATCTTGCAAGCATGAATTAACTCTCTTTCAACAACCTTGAAAACACCCCTTCTTTCAAAACTTTGTTTGGCTCCAAATTTAGATGAAATGTGAAGGCATTTGATGTAATTTCACATTACACAGAGAAATGTAATTTTTTTTATTTTATTTTTGTAACTCCCACAAAGAATTAAATGATTTGGGGATAAAATATTTTCCATGATGCTGGTGTCTAGGAGTGGAGTTGCCAGATGATGAATTGGATGGTAATTTTTGGAAAAGTTTGAATTTTCCTAGAAAAAACATTAAAGAGACCATTTGCATGAATTATCAGACATAATGGAGGAGGTAGAGGTTTGATTGGTATTTTGGGGAAGAAGAAAATTTCCTGGGTTGTGGCTGTGAGACCCATTTTCAGTAAATTGAGCATAACTTTCTCATACTATAACAAAATCAATATTCTCAAAATGATCTGAAAATATGAGAATGAGGCACACAAAATCGATGTTGGAATTTTAAAATATTTGTGATAATCAGGGATTATTAAATGACAGAAAGTGATGGGTTTATGGTGTAATTTTGTATATTTATTCTTAATCTTGCATGTAGATGATTTTTGTAGCAGATGGAGATTATTTGGAGGATTAAATGTATATATTTTTATGATTTTTGTTGGTAATGAAGAAATTTGCAGCAGATTTAAAATATTCATTCATGGATTTATGTTAATGAAGAGTTTGGGTTTCTTGCCTATAGCTTGCCAAAAGATATGAAGACTAAATATGAGATAGATGACTTGCATAAATCTTGTTGTTGTCTACATGAGTTTTTGAATGTTATTTCAATGGATTTATCTATGGTTTAAATTAAATGAATGCACAAAAAATTAGAGTTTGAGAATTTGGATTGAATAGGCTAGAAGATTGGGTGGCCTGATAAGGTTCCCTAATCTTGACTGCATCAAAAGGTGGGTGGGATGAGTGAAAGTTAGGATATGTAAAGAAGCATCAAACTTAAAAAAGGGGATGCATCAATGTAACACAAGGATAAATAAATCTTGTTTGTTGTTTTATCCTTGTTTAGTACTTGTTGTTTGGTGTTTTTTGGCTGATGGGTTGCTGGTGGTGGTTTGTACTATTTATCCTTTGAGGCAAAATTTTGTGTCTTTTGTTGTAAAGGGTTTTAGGGTCCCTTCAAAACCTATTTTCCCCAATTAATCAAAACACAAGGATAAATAGATCTAAAAGTAATATGTGAAATAACACATTTAGACCTAAAATCCTTAATAATTGTTGGAGTACAGTTAACACTAAGAAGGGGGTGAATCGGTGTTAACAATCAAATTAACTCTTTTATTTCTTTAATAATTTTCAGATCATGAATGAACTTATGCAATGTAAATTAAATGAACAGATAATGAACAAACACATATAAAATATTGACACATAGACTGTCTTGAGTGGAAACCCTCCTGGGGAATAAAACCACTCAAACTTGGCCTCAATGGCCTTATCTAAAAATAATCTTTGTACAAAGCCTCATTGGCTGATTTGTCTCATAGACAATGATGCTATCTCACTGATAGTCCTCTAGTGCTATCTCACTGATAGTCTTCTAGTGTTATCTCACTGATAGTCTTTTGAACATATATGAAAGAATTGTAAATACAGAGTTGATCTCTGTTTCAAGAATTACATACTTTGTTCTGGCATGACCTCAAAATTAGAGTCAAAAATTTCATCTACATAAAACAATATATATTTCCTTCTGAAACATATATTTTGTTCCTTTCAAAAATCTCTCATCATTTAGAATAAGAGAAAAATAAAGTATTTATCATATTCTTTGTTCAAAAATAGAATTGAGAAAACCCTTTTGAAATAACTGAATCCCAAACTTCCATTGAAAAACTGAAACAAGTCTTTGCTTACCATTGCCACCATGATTAGGGTAACAAACCCTATTTATTAAAGAGTATACTACAACCTTTGATGTACGAACCACAAAACACTTATACCAGAAAACAAACTACACTTTGGGTGCAAGAGTTTCATTAGCTACATAGCTCGAACAAGGGTTAATTAACAAATGAGAATAAACTTTTAAAAAATACTTGTTTCTTTGCTCAAAGAACAGTGGTGCCCAACATCATTAACCAGAAACATAAAAGCATAAACATTTGTTCTGTTTTTCTCAAGATACTTAACAAAAAACAAATGTGTATTGAATCATAGAACCTATTATACCGACTTCCATTATCATGCTCGAGTCCAATTTGACACTAAATTCCTTCCAAAAACTGTCATGCCATGCCAAGATTGTCGATGCCCTAACTGTTTTAGACCATGCCCTAGCTCGAGAGAGCTCTTTCAACAAAATAAATAACAGAATAAGCTTGGGCACCCTTTGTTTTATGTTTATGACTTTCAAATATTATGACCCCGAAATGGAATGTATTTCCCTTTTTATTTCCAATGCCAAGTAGGGAGTATCAATACCCAAGAATTTAACATTTTTCCATTTCATTATTATCTTTGAGAAAATAAACTTTGCCACCTACCAATGATTTCCTCACAATGATATGCACATTACATTTACAATCACGAAACCTTATTTGTATATGCACTATGGCAATGTGTTGCCTTATGATAATGTAATGTGCCCTTTGAGCATGCTTTGCATAAACAACTTATCATTGCACCTGAACGTTGTTATCATGAAGCCTTTAAAACAAAATTGCCAAGATATATAATATGCAGATAAACTTTAGAATATCAAACTGAAAACTGATCAATATGCCAAGCTGATTATAACCAAACTGTCAAATATATCAATCATTGGAATATTCCAAATGCAAATTATGATGCCAAGATAGATCATAATAGATATATAAACTCATGCAAGACGAACTAAATTAAAAGGTCATCATGTGCACAACCTAATACCTCAATTTTGGTGTTGTGAAATTAATGCCAAATAATACTGAGGGACAACAATAATTATAGGAAACCCTAGGGGGAATTGGTCATTTAAGATAGGAAGGGTTCATAAAAATTTAAAGGAAAATAAATCTTCCCTAAACTTAATATAGGCTAATAGAATAATATGTAAACACATAAGCATACATTAACTTAAATCAATAATTACATATTCGATCTTAGGCATATGTAATTTTAACTAAAGATGAATGACTATGATGAAGACTCTAGATTCTAGTTTGTCTCTAATTCAAGAATGGAACTTCTCTATTTGTGATAGACTTGAAATTTTATGCAATATTTATGCTCTATCCTAAGTCAAGTTTGTGTACACCTTTAAGTGACTTTGATGTCTACAAATGCATTGTCTACTATGTAAGTATGATATTGTTGGTGTAAATATATTTTCCTACTCTAATTTAAAGATTAGTAATATTTTTAAATGTCTTTAAAGGGTTACTAGAATCACTATGTAACATATTATCCTAGGTCAATCCTCAAAAGAGATAAGCTTGATGGTCATGCACAAATGATCAACAAATATGTTAAATAATCCCCTAGAAATAATATGAAACCTTTGTTTCATTTTAATGTACCAAACTAATGTGGTCTTCAAATGAATACTCATTATATATGTGAGAGGCTTGAATGATAAAAAAATACGTAATTGAATGCCTTTAAATATAAGTGCGTAGGTTACAACTCATCCATACAAGATTATAGAATAAATGTAATACAAAGAACACAAATACATAACACAATATTACACAATGTATACCTTGGGAAAACCCTCATGGGGAAAAGCCCAACCTCTAAATGAATCTACACTTAAAATATTATTCAAAAATAAAATACTGGAATACACGTATAGAGTCTCCATGAGTACTTTTGAAGCATCAAGCTCTTGTAATATATGTCTAAGTATAAAAGATAACCATGAAATCACACTTCCCATGCCATACTTCACATATTCACTCATTAGTAGAGCTTAATACAAATGACAAGCAACCTCAAAGGTTATGATCTCCAACCCCAACAACTACTCATGTGCTTGCTTTTATAGAAACAAGATTGCACAAAATCACCAAGTGATATTACATAAACCATGTGTCTAACACTAGAGATTAAAAAACCATGTTCCAATCATTTACTTTTGTGTACTAAGTTTTCCATTTTGGTACTAAGGTTTTCCGGTAATACATATTTTCTCAATGTGCAACCAACACATAAAATATTTAAGTTTCAATATTAGAATACAACTTTACAAGTGAACCCAAATAAATATATAATGTGACTAAACACATCTCAAAGATGAACCACAAATAAATATTTATTTTCTTGAACAAGATTACAACACACCTTTCCCAACAAAATTTCAATTTAATCATCTCACAATAACTAGTGTAAAAAATGATACTGAATCTGTCAAAAATATAATAAATAAAAAACAAGACTAAAATCGTACCCAAATTAAAATTCAAGCATATGCACTGTTAAACTTGTTTTTCTTTGCTGTGACCAATCCAAATTCACCAACATTGTCCTTTTTCCCTTAAAAGCATTAGTTAGAAATTTGTATTAATCTCAAAATCTGATTGCAGCGACTTCAACAATACTTTAGAATTTCTTTCTAGAAGGGCATAAGGGGACCTGAATGTCTGTCTTTTTTCTCTGAACTTTGCAGTTATAAAGTATTTATGAGTATAGGGAAAATCGTGAAGCCATGTGCTCTCTATTAAGAGATTAGTTTACTTAATGAATGGTTTCTAGATCTTCATATAATTGAATCATTCATCATTAAAAAAAATCAATTAATCAATTGAAAGAGTATAATTAATGAAGGTGATGGAAATGTTTTTTTTTTTTTTCTATTTCGTTATCTATCAGGGTTCAAGTTTTTAGAGATAATATACAAGGAACGAGATTCGAATCAGATCATGAATGACCTCACTATGAACCCATTCTCCTGACAAAAGAAACTCGTAAGACAATATGAACTCATTCACCTATGCCCACCGAGAAATTGTTTGAGCGCCACCTGTTTACAGTAAGAATGTCTTCATGGAGAACATGAGTTGGTGACTGCACGTTCTAGAAAGTGATTAATGAGCAAATGCAAGGAGAGTGGTTAATTTAGCTCACTTAACAGGATTTGAATAACATTATTTATGGTTTTTTTAAGTTTAGAAGCATTTGGATTGAATGGAGCAAATGAACAAGTAGTATAAATTTGATTCATGTTTTTTCTTTATTTCACTAACTTTTAAATAAAAATTTGGATTTTGAAACTTTGATGTATAGAAGATCAAGATGATGAATTTCATTTCAAATGATTTGATGTTGAAATATTCATTATAAGGTTATTTAAGTGCATACACATGTATCTAAATAATGGAAATTTACTTAGGTGCATCATATTTAATTGTATTAGACAATGACTAAAATTGAATGACATAATTATAGATGGAACCCAACTATAATGAATAAAACTATTGACTATCATAGTCTTTTAAGATACATGGAAAAGACTTAGCTTTAAAATGTCATTGTCATAAGAAAATCCAAAGTGTGTCATTGTGAGACTAATTGTGAATGCTTTGATATCCTCTTTTGTTATATAAGTCAAAGAGTGGATCCACAAATCCTATAGGTAAAAATTATGTGGTTATCTCAAAAAAATAAATATTTACAATGCAGAGGATTGTATGTAATAGTATCCTTCTTGTTATCCCTAATTTCCTTCTTTAGATATTCTAATTCTTGCACTAGTGTATCTAAGATGGTGGTGGAAACAAGAGCACTATTAAAGGAGAATGAGAAATGGTGGAGAAGATAAATTAGGGTTGTTATATAAGAGGATTGAAAATTGTAATGAAGAGATTAGACACAATATAAGAAGCATTGGTGATGAATTGAAACATTGGAAACATATTATAGAGCATATTCGAGTGGATGATATAATTGTGGTAGATATGAAAGTGGTAGGATGATACATGGGTGGAATGCTAGAGTCAATGTAATCATTAGTAGATGTGATGAGAAAAAGGATTATAAACATGGTGTAGTCTATAGTGGGGAACATCAATAGGGAAGGAAGTGAGAAAAATAGAGGTAGTAGTAACACGATTATTAGCAATGGTAGTAGAAATAGAAGTGGTAGGGTTGGGACCTTGGAAGAGAATGTTGGATTAGAGATATAATACTAGAAGTATTCATGTCAAATATTCAAGGTCTTGCAAAATAAACTTACCACAATGACACCCTACTAATGTCATATACAAGAGAATTTCTAAATGATTAAGGGATCCCACTTGCATAAATACATCAAATAAAGCATGTCTAATAAGATGAATGTCTTTTTGGTCCACTTATAAAGGAAAAAATATATTCCCTAATCTTAATATAGATTAATCTAATAAGATGCAAACAAAAAGGTATAGATTAACCTAGATTAACAATGACATATTCTATCTTGGGCATATGTAATTTTGAATTAAATGTTAATCTAGGAAAGAAAATGCAAAGAAAATACTATCTTTTATTTAAGAATGAAAACTCTCCATTTGTAATTGAATTATAATTTTATACAAGATACGTGCCCTATTCTAGGTTGATTCTACAGTTCCAGGTCACTTTAATGTCTACAAATTCATCCTATACCATGTACATATGATCTTGTTGGTTGTTCACTCCTACTTTCTAATTTTCTAAACTCATTTATTTGGTCTACTTTGAAGATTAGTGGTATTTATAAATGCCTTTATTTGTTTCTAGAATCACTATGGGACATGTTATCCCTTGGTCAACCCTTAGAAGAGATAGCTTGACAATCGTGTGAAGGATTAATTGTAAAGAAAATACTATCTTTTATTTAAGAATGAAAACTCTCCATTTGTAATTGAATTAGAATTTTATACAAGATACGTGCCCTATTCTAGGTTGATTCTACAGTTCCAGGTCACTTTAATGTCCAGAAATTCATCCTATACCATGTACATCTGATCTTGTTGGTTGTTCACTCCTACTTTCTAATTTTCTAAACTCATTTATCTGGTCTACTTTGAAGATTAGTGGTATTTATAAATGCCTTTATTTGTTTCCAGGATCACTATGGGACATGTTATCCCTTGGTCAACCCTTAGAAATAATATGAAACCTTTGATTTATTTTAATGCACCAAAATAAATTGTTCTTATAATCATTACTCCTTAAATACTTTGGAATGGGAGATGATCATGTGAGAGTCTTGGATGATAAAAAAATGTAATTGAATGACTCTAAATACAAGTGCATAGGAATTAATCACATAAATTTATAAAGAAAATACTAGGTTGATCAAACTATTTCCTTCATAACCCTACAAGAGAAAATAATGCATGCAATCTTGCATAATAATATTAATGCAAATATGAAAGACATACCACAAGATTATACTATATATACTCTAGAAAAACTCTCATGAAGGAAAACCTAGCCTCCAAAAGCACCTACACTCAATGTATTATTCAACTATTAAACATTATAATACACTTATAGAGTCCCCTCGAATACTTTAATAATATCAAGCTCCTCCAATGCACCCTCCATGTGAACAAGCATAATGAGTAACCATGCAATCACACATCCTTTGCCATGTTTCACATATGAACTCTTCAAAAGAGCTCAATATAAATGACAACTGACCTTAAAAACTATGATAGCCAACTCTAACAACCACTCACATGCTTTCTTTTATAGAAACAAGATAGAAAAATCCACTAATTGGTAAATACATAAATCATGTGCCTAATACATTGAGTTTACAAAACCATGTCCACTGATTTAATTTTTGGTGCTAATTTTTTTTCCTTTTGGTACCAAGTTTTCCCAATATTACATATATTTCCAATGCACAATGAACACAAAACATATCTAACAATTGTTACAATACAACTTTACAAGTGGACCCAAATAAATATTTACTGTGGCTAGACACATCACTAAAGATGCACCATAAATAAATATTTATTTTACATAGTTAAGATTGTTATTTTCTTGTACAAGGTGTACAACACACCTTTTTCAAACAAAATTTGTGTTAAGTTATCTCATAATAGCCACTAGAATGGATGGGAGTTGGTCAAATTTGAATTTGAATTTTGGAAATTCAATGATTATATCTATGAATGTCAACACAATCATGTACCAAAAAATGACTCAAGGTGATAAAACAATAAATTTTTCGTAAGGACTAAATTTATGACCATGGGGGATACAATGAATGATCTATTATGGAGGTGTAGAAATATATAAGATGCAAATAAATGTATGAGAATGTGTGTATAAAGATAAGTGAAGGCTAAGGGAATGAGTCAAAATTTGCACAAGATCGTGTCATTTTTCATATGTAAATACGTTAAGTCATTCTCTCAAAATAAACATCGACTAAATAGAAAATGATAGAGATATTACAATTTCACTATTACAACATTTAAAACATGTATATTATTGTTTCTCTCTTTTAATCTTGTATCTTGAATCTTTATTATTTTAAAATATCTTAAATTTCTCTCATCAATTATCTTTAACTTCCTACCATTTAACATTATTTGTTCTCATTCTAATTGACATCTTGATAATAAATGCTAAAAAATGTGCAGAATTTTGATCGAAATTAAATATATATAGTTTTTTTTTTTCAATCTAATTTTTTCTCATTTGTAAATAAGAAATAATAAAATTTTGTAGATTAATTAGTGAAGACTATTATATGTTTCTTGACTATGAACTATAACTAAACTATATCATATTTTAAAAAAACGTAAAACAACAAATAATGTAAACACTATATAATCCACTCTTTAATATTTAATATAATTTAACATATCAAAAAAATTATAATTTCATTGATTGAATACAATTAATAAAAATGAGACATTTTTTTTAATTACATCATCTGCCAAAATTTATATCTCCCTAAATTATATTAAAAATGATGTTGAATCTCCCAGAAATATAATAAATAAAAGATGACATGCCCTAAAATAACTAATATTTCATTAAGACAGTATCCTGATTCTTAAAATTCAATTCTCCATATTGTTCAACTTATTTTTCTTTTGCTGTCATCAATCCAACTTCACCAACACTGTCCAGTTTCCCTTAAAAACATCAGTTATAATATAATATTAATCTCAGAATCTGATTACAACCATTTCAACTGTTCTTTATATTCTCTTTATCATGGGGACCTGGATGACTCTCTCGTTTCTCTGAACTCACAGTTATAAAAATATAACCATGAATTCTAGAAAGAAATAATATGCATAATTTTATATAAGATATGTAGAATAGAAAAACCATGTGCTCTTTGATATGTAGAATAGAAAAACCATGTGCTCTCTGTTAAAAGAGATTAATTTATTTTATGACTGATTTCTAAATATGTATAAGTCTATTGTTTGACATTTCAAAAAATTACTTTTCATTTGATTGAATATAATTGATGAGGGTGATGGTATGTTTTTATCATGCCATTCAACAAATTTCAAATTTTTCGAAATATAATATAAAAGATAAAATCTGAATAATAACCTTGATGAAATACCCATCAATCTTTAACTTACTCATATTTCTATATTTAATAAAAAAACAAACTCATAAATAATATTAAATCCACTATTGAACAAAGATCAAATACACGATCCTACAAAACCCTAAATTTGTTTCAGTCTACCGTTGTTTATTGACTGAGCAAACACTTTGATATAATCCTTCTCCGACAGGCCTGTTCAAACTCGGACAAGTCCTCCTCACACGTGTGGATAAGACTGTATTGCTCATATATGTTGCCAAGAAAGTGCTTTCAAGTTGACGGTCACTTGAGCCTGCTGAGAAATTGTTTTACATTCACTAAATGCTTGGTCATTGCATGTTCTAGAAAGTGGTTTATTAAGAATTCATGAACAAATGCAAGGGAGAGTAATCAAGTTAGCTCACTGAACAAGAGTTGAATAACATTATTCTTTGATTCTTGAAGCTTTCTAAACGTTTTAGAAGCATTTTGATTGAGTGAAGGAAATGAACAAGTTTTTTTTAGAAAGATCAAGATGATGAGTTGAGTTTCAAATAATTTGATACAAGATTATTCGAATGCATATGCATGTTTATAAAATATGGAAATTTACATAGTTGCACATTATTTTATGAATAAAAGTAATTCTTCAAGAAATATGATATGCAATTCATTATGATTAAAGTAATATATAAATTTGCTGGATAAGAAATAAAATTGAATGACATAATCATTGATGGAATCCAACTATAATGAATAAAACTACTCAATATCACAGTCTTTTAAGATACATGGAAACAACTTAGCTTTAAAATTCTATCATCATAAGAAAATTCAATGTGTGTCTTTGTGAGATTGATCGTGAATGCATGGATATCCTCTTTTGTTTTTGAAAAGTTAAGCAACATTTTCAGGGTGCCGTACCCTTCACAAGGAGCCCAAAGGGCCAAAGGACAACATAGAACAAAACAGATTGAACTATAGGAATACACAAAAACAGCTGACAGACAGCTGTAGAAAACCAAAGAAACTGAAAAAGACACAGCCTAGGAACTAGAGGGAATTGAGCCAACATCCAGAACCCCAGGATGCAAAGAAGCAACGGACTTGGGGAGTCCCTTCTTCTTGCGCAGCACAACCGACCAAGGAGGCTCGGGAGCAACCACCAAGCAGGGCAAGGGGAGAGAAACGTCAGCAACCACCATGGGTGAGGAGCCACCACACAACAAGGGTGCCGACAACAAAGGAGAGGAGACCATAGAGATCAACGAACTAGCAGAAACAATCGAGGGATGAGCAGGAAGCAACTGCACACCGACAGCAGACTGGTGCAACAGAGGATCAATAGAAGAGATAGTCACAATAGGAGCCTAGGGAGACTCCGACACCAGAGGAGGGACAGGAAGACCGCCATCCTCCAAGGAATCGCTAGAAGAGGTTGGAGAGTTCGGAGAGGGAGCATCGACAGTGAGGTAATCCAAAAGAGAATTCTTCCACCAAGTAGCAACACCCTTGCGGTGAGCAAGAGGACAACTTGAGGCCAAATGACCAGTAGCAAAACACCTTCGACAATGAAAGGGGAGGCCCTCATAATCCAACAGCTGCGACCAAGGCCTATCCATCACCATCAAAACCACCTCACCATGGAGGGGTTTGGAAATATCTAAATCAACCAAATACGGGCAACCATAGTGTGCCCCAGATCTCGAGTCGTTGATTCCACCTTGAGGAAATGTCCAAGAGGGGATTAACTCAAAGAGGGGATTAATAAATATTATATGTAAAAGTTATGTAGTTTTCTCAAAAGACAAATGTGTGCAATGTAGAGGATTCTTTGTAATACTATCCTTATTTTTATCCTTTCTTTTCTTCTTTAGATTTGCTAATTCTTGCAAGGTGGTGTTGGAAAAAAGAGCACTATTAAAGGAGAATGGGAAATGGTAGAGTAGGTAAATTAGGGTTATGATGTAAGATTATTGAACACATTACTGAATAGATTAGACAGATTTTGAGAAGTATTGGTGATGGTTTGAGATGTTGGAAATGTATTATAGGGTATCTTCAAGTGGAGGGTATAGTTGTGGTAGATATGAAAGTGATAGGGTAATATATGTGTGGAATGCTAGAGGGAATGCAAGCATTAGTAGATGTGATGAGAAAAGGAGTATAAACATGGGGTAATCCATAGTGGGGAATACCAATAGGGAAGGAAGTGAGAACAATAGAGGTAGGAGTAACACCAATGTTAGCAATGGTAGTAGAAATGGAAGTGGTAGGTTTGGGACCTTGGAAGATAAGGATGGATTAAATATATATAATACTAAAATTAAGGTCTTGCGAAAAAATTGAATTCCACAAGGACATCCTACTAAAATCATATAAAAGATATAAATGTGTTAATTATTAAGGGATTCTAGTTGCATAGATACATCCAAAAAACCATGTCTAGTAAGATACATTTATTTTGGTTCATGTGTACATCATGATCATAATATTCTCGATCATTCAAGTTTACCTCAATATGATCCCCATTAAATATACCATTATTATCATAGTGGGTGCCCATATTAGGATTTAAGTGAGCACTAAAATTTTCAATCTCAATTTTAAAAAATAGAAAATTTTAAGTATATTAGATCTAAAAGTGTGTAAATGTAAACCCTAATGCCAACAAAAAGGTCGATGGGGTGAGTTAAAGTAGAATATGTAAAGAAGAAACAAACCCTAAATATGGGAATATATGAATAAAGCACATGGATAAAAAGGATAAACAAATATTTAAAGATAACATGTAAAATGAAAATTTAGATTTTAAAAGACCATAATAATGATAAGAAACCTTTGGGAAAATAGGTCATTTAAGATAAGAAAGATTCAGAAAAGATGCAAAGGAAAATAAAATTTTCCTAACTTTATCTAGATTAGTCTAACTAGATGAAAACAAAAAAACATGGATTAACCTAGATTAATAACGATATATTATGTCTTAGGCATACATAATTTTGAATTAAATGTTAATCTAGGAAATAAAATGTAAACTGGATAGGTGTATTTAACTCGATGACTAAAGATGAATGACTATGATGAAGACTCTAGATCTAGTCTCTCTTATTTAAGAATGAAACATTTCTATTTGTGATTGAATTATATTTTTTTTACAAGATATGTGCTTTATTCAACTGTTCTAGGTCAAGTCTACACCCCTAGGTCAATTTAATGTCTACAAATTCATCCTATACCATGTAGGTATGATCTTGCTGTTTTTTCACTCCTACTTTCTAATGTTTTAAACTCGTTTAACTAGTATATTCTCAAGATTAGTGGTATTTATAAATTTATTTATAGGGTTTCCAAAATCACAATGGGACATGTTATCAGGTAGGTCAATCCTTAGAAGAGATAAGCTTGGTGATCATTTAAAGGATCAACAAATAGCAAATAATTCACTACAATGAATATGAAAACTTTGACTTATTTCAATGCACCAAACTAAAGTGTTCTTACAATTATTACTCCTTAAATTATTTGGAATGAGAGATGATCATATGAGAGTCTTGGATGATTAGAAAAAATGTAACTGAATGACTTCAAATACAAGTGAATAGTAATTAATCAAATATTTATTTTAAGAAATTACTAGGTTGATCAAAACTATTTTCTTCATAACCCTATGAGATAAAATCATGCATGAAAGCTTACATAATGATATTAATGCAAATATCAAAGACATACCACCATATTACACAATACCCTACAAAAACTCTTAAGAGGGAAAAACTAACCTCTAAAAGCATCTATACTCAATATATTATTCAACAATAAAATATTACAATACTCTTACATAGTCTCCATGAATAGTTCTAAAACATCAAGATCCTCCAATGCATCTTCTATGTGTACAAGAATAATGAGTAACCATGCAACCACACATTTGATGTCATGTTTCACAAATGCACTCTTAAGCAGACCTTAATAAAAATGACAACTGACATTAAAGATTATGATAGCCAACCCTAACAACTACACATGTTCTCTCTTTTATAGAAACAAGATTACAAAAAAACCACCAATTGGCATTACATAACCATGTGCCTGATTCCATGAAATTTGCAAAACCATGTATGGTCATTTAATTTTTTAAACTAAGTTTTCATTTTGGTACCAAGTTTTTCCAATTTTTTTTTTTTTCCAATGTGCAACCCACACAAAAAATATCTAACCAATGTTATAATACAAATTTATAAGTGGACCCAAATAAATATTATTGTGGCTAAACACAACACCAAGGATGTACATAATTGTAAAAAAATCCTATACAAGATGTACAACACACCTTTTCCCAACACAAATTCTGTTTAGTCATCTCACAATAACCACAAACACGGATGGAAAAATCTAGTTCATTTGTATTTGTAATGAAGAAATAACAAATGTTGTAGATTGATTAATGAGGGTGACATTACATTTCTTGACTACTTGACTATGAAGTATAACTAAAGTAAGTCATATGGTTTTGAAAATTATAAAATAACAAGCAATACAAAGACTATTTACTTGGAAACTTACTTATAATCCAATCTTTAATGTTTAATATAGTTTAAATAATTTAACATATTAAAAAATTGTAATTTAATTGATTAAATATAATAAATAAAAATGATAACATTTTTTTCATACATCAAAATTTCAATCTCCCAAAATTATAATTAAAAAATAATACCTAATCCCCCAAAAATAAAAAAAATAAAAAATTGACTGTAAATTCATACCCAACAAATAACTAAGAAACTAAACTGACTCTTGAAATTCAAAGTCTCTGCATTGTTAAACTTATTTTTCTTTACTGTCACCAATCCAACTTCACCAACACTGCCCAGTTTCCCTTAAAAAACATCACTTACAAAATTATATTAAATCTCAGAATCTGATTGCAACTACTTCAACAATTCTTTATATTCTCTTTCTAGAAGGGCATATGGGGATCTGAATTACTGTCTCGTTTCTTTGAACTTGCAGTTATAAAAATATAACCATGAATTCTAGAAAGTGTATAATTTATATAAGATAATGCAGAAACAAGTATAGAAAGCGTTTGAAATACTTATGTGCAGATAAAAAATTATGAAACCATGCGCTCTGTGCTAAGAGAATAGTTTACTTTATGAATGGCTTCTGGATCTTTATATAGGTCAATTATTTGATATTTTAAAAAATCAATTATTTAATTGATTAAATATAATTGATGAGAGTGATGGTATGTTTCTTGATCACGTCATTCAGTAAGGTTCAAACTCTTCGAGATAAGATATACGGGATGAAGTCTCGATGGTGTTGATTAGGTCGCATGATGTTCCAAACGACTTTGATGGAATAGATACCTCGTTCTTGAGTAACTCCTCGAGATATGATATAAGAAATAAAGTTTTGATGATGTTGGTTAGATATCAATGATGTTCGCATGACTTTGATGGAATGGATACCTCTAAGTCCTTGACTCAATATAAACTCATGCTTTCCTATCAATAACAAAACAACCTCATGAATAATATAAAATAACCTTTGAAAAAGATCAAATACTAAATTTCTTCAGTCTACAGGTGTTTATTGACTGAGCAAACACTTTGATAAAATCCATCTCCCCCTGGCCTGTTCAAACTCAGACACATCCTTCCCGAGAAACTGCTTTCAAGTTGATGGTCGCCTGTGTCTGCCGAGAAATTGTTTTGAGCGCCGCCTGTTTACAGTAAGAATGTCTTCATAGAGAACATGGAGTCACGATTTTCTAGAGAGAACATGTGTTAGGTGAAGTTGGATTAGTGACAGCAAAGTTAAAAAAGGTTTCAACAATGCAGAGACTTTGAATTCTAAGAATGAGTTTGTTGTCTTATATGAATGAGTAGTCAAATGATTTGAGCATTCTGTGAAAGAGTCCGCCATTAAATTATTAATGCAGTTCAAGCAGCCCATTCGTTGGCATACTTCAAGACATTAAGTTTTTAGACTAAGTTAAATGTTAAGATTGAGCTACAAACAAGCTTAATGTTGTTAAAATTGGGTTATAAACAGGTTTATTAAGTTATACTAGTACTTGCATTTAAAGGAGGTTTAAGGATTATACGGATAGAAAATTATATGTATACTAATATGTCAGAGAGTATGTGTTTGTGCATGGGTGTGTGTGGATGTCATGTGTTGCAAATTCTAGTTGTATGTGGCTGGATTAAACAATTAATAATAAGTGTTAAATAATAGAATAAAACAAACTTAGATAAATCTAGGTTTTTTC
Organism: Sequoiadendron giganteum; assembly: GCA_007115665.2. Taxonomy (NCBI): domain Eukaryota; kingdom Viridiplantae; phylum Streptophyta; class Pinopsida; order Cupressales; family Cupressaceae; genus Sequoiadendron; species Sequoiadendron giganteum. Next base: position 638,766,276 of record CM021103.1, on the reverse strand, counting down.
CTTACAGAAATTGAGTATTATCTGATTTTAAAATATTTGCATACAGATTTAAAACATAAAGCAATGGAAATGGAAAAAGAAAGATGCCATCAAATCACAAAAAACGTTTGAAATGTAAATAGAATGTTCCCATTTAGTTGGAAAATCAATATTTATCTACTTTTACGTGATAAGTGAGATTTTGGTGGCTTTTACCATTAAATGACAGCTGGTTTACCATTAAACAGCAGCTAAAACTTGTTTTTTGATAACTCAACCATGGTTTGCAAGTATGAGAATTGTTTCAAGCTCAAATCTCACATTATATGTAGCCTATCAACTAAATATATTGTTTGTTAATTTAGAGTTACAAATAATGTATTGGTTGTTTAAGTGATATTTATAATAGTATGTTATGTAAGTTTTTATTTATATCAAATATTTTAGAAGTTCTATTTTTACTTCAAGGATTTATATTTTGGTGGATGGTGTAATATATTATCACTCTTATTAATTGAGTTACATTTTTTTCAATAAGTATTTATAATTTTTAAAATTATGATGATGTATTATCTTTCAAGTCGGTTTGGTAAAAATAAATTAAAAAATCTAATAGGAATAAGATTTGAGGCTTAGATTCATTGATCAAAAAGGAAATTGATAATGAATATCAAATCTCAACCATAATTCTAATCCTCCTATAACAGGACATGAAATCAGCTATGGAGATTCAATATACATGATGCATTTACTAGTGTTTGAGTTGGCATATTTCTATATAGAAGTTGAAAAGTAATTTTACCCTAGCCTTGTACCATCTTCACACATTCCATGAGTTTGGACTTTACTACCAAATCCACCATTTCATACCTTGGTTTAGATCTATAAGCTTGCATAATTGACTCAAGTCAGTTTCTCACACATATATGAGCCCTAAAAAATTTAATTTTAATTTTTCAAATTTGACCCATATTTCCTTCATTTACTAGTTATGAACTGACTAAAGTAAAAATTATGGAGGTAGTATAGACAATCTTGTTTATGAAGATATGGTGAGAAAATTGCCGCTAAAGAGAAGAAGGCATCCACATCCGTATAGGATAGCATGGCTACAAGATGATAGGAAAGTTTTGATCAACAAATAAATTTTGGTAAATATTAATATAGGAGGTTATAGTGTGAAATTTTATGTGATATTATTTCTATGAATGTGTGCCATATTTTGTTAGGAAGGCCTTGGCAATTTGACAGGAAGGCAATGCATGATGGTTATGCCAACACGTACACATTTCAATGAAGGATGGAGTGAAACACAAATTGAATCCACTAAAAGAAGAAATGGGTAAGGTTTGCAGCAATGCAAGGTCTTGTTTGGTTGATGAAATCAGACCTTTAGATAGTATGAGGTATGAATATGTTGGTTTTGGTAATACTAACCATGATGAAGATGAGAAAGGTGATTTGTTGACTCGGATTGAAGTAAAATCTCAAGTGGAATGAAGGTAGCAGCAGAGGGTAAGGTAAAATCTGATTTCATTGATTCCTTTGATGAGAAAGAGAGTGAAGGAATAAGCAATTTTGTTGCAACAAAAAATATTTTTGATAAAGTTGAATTGGAAGAGTGGAGTGAGAAGGTTAATAATCTTGAGTTTTTTTGAAGAATCCTTGCTTGAGAACAATGGAAGTGAAAATTGTAGCTAGTAGTTGCCATGACGCGGAAGAAGACTATTGCGATGTTGGGTGGGAGTCTGAAATTTTTGAACGGCTTGGAGATGTAGGGCGTGGATGAGGGTTGTCGGGTGGCCTGCGGGGGTCCCTCTTCTCTGAGAGTAGGTGCTCCCCTTGTTCCCCTTGATATTTTTCAAGTGCTTGGTCAAGGCACACATGCAGATGGGATTCCTCAGTGTGGTGTCCCTCTATTGGACGAGATTCTTGTGGTTTGTGAGGAGCTGGCTATGGTGGGTAGGGGACCTCCCTCTCCTCCCGTCGCTTCCTTTGCGGGTGTTCTATGGGGTTCTGTGTCTAGGGACCCTCCTCCCATTGCTTCTAAAGGCATATGAAAATCCTTTTTTGATGCTGCTCGTGCCCAAGTTCCTATTCCAGCTAGGGTTCATCCTTTGCCTTGTGTCAGGGGCTCCCCTGTTGTGGTCTGTGGGCCTGAGGTTGCCGAGAATGAGGACTTCCATGTGTGTCAGGGTGTAGTCTACAAGTTTAATGGCTTGTGGCCTTCCCTTCCTGATCTCCATGAATGGGTTTCCGGTTCCTAGAAGCCTATTGCTTCAGGACAGATTGACCTCTATCCCAGTGCTAGAGGTTTTTTATTTGCAACCTTTTCTTCTTCTGAAGACCATGACAGAGTGTTGGACAAGGTGTGGATGTGGGGTGTTCATTCATTGTTCATTTGGCCTTGTTATCACTCTTTCAATTCTCTTACAGAGCCTTTGAATATTAGACCAATTTGGGTTTGAATATCGAATCTCCCTCTCCAGTTTTGGGAGGATTCTTGCTTTGAAGGCATTGGCAATGCCGTTGGTAACTTTTTGAAGGTGGATTAGATACGTCTCAGGATCTTGGGCATACTATGGTGGCTTGTATTTTAATCGATTTAGACATCTCCAAACCTCTCCATGGTGATTTGGTCTTGATGGTGGAGGACAAACCTTGGAAGCAACTTCTAGACTATGAGGGGCTCCCTTCTTGGTGTAGGAGATGTTTCTCTATTGGTCACCTGGCCTTTGGCTGCCCTCTTTCTCACCGCAAGGGTGTTGCTATTTGATGGAAGAATTCTCTCTCAGACCATCTCACGGTTGGCTCTCCCTCTTCGGATGATTCCTCTGAAGAGGGTGACCCTCCCTTAACTATTTATCCCTTGGATTCAGAGCCTTTCTAGTCTCCTCTTCTGACCAAGCCTTCTATGGAACCTTTTGTTGTCATTGTGCCATCAGAACCTACCCATCTCTCATTGAACGAATCTACTGGTCCTTTGATCGCTCCTATCTCCTCTTCTTCACTATTGAATCCCTCACTACGTGGTGGCTACTTGCTCGAGGTGGTTGTTGTGGATCTTCTCCCTTTGCCTTGCTCAGTGGATTTTGATTTCGAGTCTTCCTGGTTAGCTGTACCAAGGAAGAAGAAGGGACTCCCCAAATCCGTTGCCTTTTCGCAACCTCAGATTCAAGGAGTCAGATTGGTCCCCTCTAGTTCTGGGGTTGTCTAATCCTTGTTTTTTTTCTACAGCTGTCAGTCATCTATATTTTTTTGGTTCTCTTCTAGTTCATGTTTTGGTTTGAACTAACTTTTTGGCCCTTTGGGCTCTCCGTCTAAAGGGTACAACACCCTGTAAATGCTGCTTATTTTATCAAAAACAATGGAAGTGAATTTTTTTTTATTAATAATAATGATTCCTTGTCAAGTAATATGGAAATTGAGTCTCTTGATGGTAGTACTAATACTATTTTGAGTGAAGAAAAATAGGTTGCAGCAGTGTCATGTCTTCCAAAAGGCATGGAAACATTGAAATTTCATGAAGGAAACATAGTGGAAAGAGATAAAAAAGGTAGAACAACAAGTTACGAGGAAAATGAATACATTTGTTTTGATGAAGGAGGAGGTATAATTTACTTGATAGTTCTAATTTTTATGAAGTATATTGGTTGGAAAGAAAATTTGATTCTTTGAATTACGTGATGGGTAGTAGAGGAAGGATGAAACATGGTAATGTTGTAAGTTTGCAAAATTTGATACATAGAAAGATTCTAGTGGACAAGGCCATGAGGTGGATCCAAGATAGACATAAGGTCTAAAAATTTTTATGAGTGCAACACATTAAATATTTCTTTCTACTGTGGGTGTCTGATGCAAGAGCATCCATGGTAACTTGCAATCCTATGTCAACAAAAAAAGGTTGAATTTTTGAGGTGAATTAATTTTGGCTTGGATTAATTTTTGAGGGGTGGAAAATAATAAATATCTTCAAATATTTAAAATTTTCAATTAAAATCTCCTTTGAAAATTGACAAGTTGTCTAGTGGGGTGAAAAAACAAGAAAAAGTAGTTTTAAAACATTTTAGTGCAAAACATTTGAAAAGAATTATGAGGTGTTGGGATTGATTTATGGACTTTAAAAACACTCAAAAGCATGATTCCTAAATAATAGGGATTGTGAAAGTGGGCACCTAGGCTTTTTTTTTGTGTTTTTCTTTTTTGGGAGTCAAAAAGAGAAGATTTAAAACTATTTTTTTCCCTATCTTTAGAGGGCTGCTAGGAATGGATTTTAAATGAGTAATTTTTTTTTTTTTAATGGATTTAATTGTTGGAAACAATCCACACCTAGACCGACGATGGATTGGCCACAAGGGGCTAGTAGCTCAGATGGTAGAGCACTCCAACAACAAATGGAAGGTCCTAGGTTCGAGTCCTAGCTGGTCCAAATGAGCAGCAACTCAACAAGTGGTATCAGAGCCAGGCTAGGAGCCCCAAGCACCCGCAGTGTGGCTTAAGGGGGGGTGTTGGAAATAAGCCACACTCGAACTGATGATGGACTGGCCACAAGGGGCCAGTAGCTCAGCTGGTAGAGCACTCCAACAACAAATGGAAGGTCCTACATTCGAGTCCTAGCTGGTCCAAATGAGCATAATCTCAACATAAATGTGCAGAAATAGTAGGGTTCATTCCATATTGGAGAGGCCCAAATATAGCATATGAAAATAATTTTAGGACATGAGGAGTAAAGAGGGAAAAAACCCATTCTTCAACAATGAAAGTTTGAAGAGAAAAGAGGGAGACAAAAGGAGGAAGGTGTAGCATTATCTAGAAGAGTTTTGTTGGGGTGTTGTTGCAGGTTGGGACTGATTTATAATAGTCCTTTATATTTCCAAATCAGCAGGTTGAAGCTACATGAGTTGCAAGCAGCATGGAGGTGCTGGAAGGTGAAATAATTTGCAAAAGATTGCATGGATGAAAATAGTTTGTTTTTAAATATTATTCCATTGCATATCAGATTTTGGTATGGGTTTATTTTTCTGTTCATCAGTCCATTGATGACTGAAAACTCTTGTAATCAGACTTCTTTAATAGAGAAATTCAGTGTTTTCCTATGCAAGAAATTTTCTGAATTTTAAATTGCAAGTTTAATTTTATGTTTGAGATTTTGTTGAGAGGTTTTTAGAGAGGATTTTGAGAGTATTAAATCCTCTCTACATTAATTTGTTCCAAGATATATCCACTAACCATGATCCTATCCTTTTCCATCAATATTCTAGTAAATTACTTCTACAACTCCATTCTGCAATAGAGAATATAGAGTTATCTTTTATCTCGAAATGTCATGACCTTTATAGAATATTTCCAAATAACTAGAGGAAAATTTACTATCATTATCAATCCTCAATTTTTTTTCCAATCTATAACTAAACAATTTCTTTCAATTCTTTTAAATGGCTAAAAAATACAAATTTAATCTTTAAAAAATAAACCAATGTCATACTCTAGTTATTAGTAAATTAAACTTAATAAATATAATTTGCAATCAAAATAAAATTGATAAAACCAAACACATTAGAATGAATAAGATCCAAAACACCACAATATTTATGCGAACTTGAGTAAAACATAATGGTTGTTCTATTTTACATTAATATAATTCTCATAGAAATCAAATTCAAGATTTCAATCAATTAGTTCCCTTCAATATTCATTTTCAATTTTCAAGGTCCATATGCCCTTCTCTCATATGTGGCCTAATATTCACTACCATAACATATTATTTTATGTAAGTAATTTAAATTTAGAAGAGAACCGTTAAGTACCCAAAATCCATGAACATCTACTAAGGAGAGAACATTTTCTTTTCCAATGAAGTAGCCACACACATTTTTTTTCATAAAAGTACTATTACACTCAATAGTGCATGAAAATAATTCCCAATCTACTACCTCTATCAATCACCATAACACCTCTCACTATTTTAACAATTGGTTCAAAAGATGTAACTTGTACAACCACATCTATTATTTTTCATAGATAACTAACTACATGATAATCCTAAGATATGCAAGACACTATCAAATATCCTAACTCTACCATCAAGAAATTTTATCTAAATTATATAAAAACCAACAATATCAAAATTAGAATTATCACCCAAGTACACCTTACCTCCATATTTTTCATACTTATAAAACCAATGTATACTTGAGTTCATATGAAAATATGCACCTAAGTCAAAAAAATCATGCATTATCACCTATATGAGTAGCCAAAGTTACAATGAATCTGTCACCATATTTCTTCTCAGATTTAAAATTAGAATCAACTTTCTCCTTCTCTAAACATTTACATCAACATCCCATAGATCACAATAAATCAAAAAATATTTCATTTTTAACTTCCACATCTCAAAATTTGTGCTTGAAAACTTTTCCACCTCAATCCTCAATAATGTGGTTGTCATATTTATTTCCTATGATAAATATCACAATGTTCTCCTTCTTCACAAGATCCCATCAAATAATGCTTAGCTCAAAAAACCCTCCACCCAACAACTAGAACCAAAGGTGATTAGGATTTTATACCAATTTTAAGGAAGAAAGGTGTTTGGAAAAAGGTTCCTATGCTAATCTTGAAGGGAGTGATGTATAAAAACTATAAATTTGATCTAAATCTATTATAGAAAGTAGAGAAATATATTCATAAATAGATATAAAATGATATCATAACACACCAATTTACATGAGGAAAAGATTTTTGGGAGAAATATCCCACACTCTAAAACCTACACAATATATTATAAAATTTAAAAGAGATTGTAACACACTTGCAATGCACTTGTATTTATAGGAATATTTCACCAATAATAAACTTGGAAGAATTTTGATAAAATCCCAACAACCTATGTACCTACAAATTCTCATACTAAAAATAGTTTCCTCAAGTATTAATTTATAGATAAATGAACTAGCTAGAAACCACCAAATGATTTTCCAAACCATGTGCCAAAACCCCCAAAATGATGTCACCCAACTTGGGAGAAATTTCTCACACCACTTATGAATTTAAATTACAATCGTTGAAAATAGTAAATCATTATTACAATAGTAACATTTTGTGCCTTCCATTCATACCCCATTTTTCCTATAGCAAAATAGGGATCCCCCTTTTTATCTTCTCATTCTTCTCTTTGCTTTACTTCCTTTCCTCCTTTTTTTTTTCTTTGTTCCTTTTTTCCTTCTTTTTCTTTCCCTTTGGTTTTTATTCGTCGAGGTTTTGGGGTTTCTTAGGATAGTATGCCATCCTTATTGTGCCCGACCCTTGATGCCTTTTCATTCCACCATCCTTTGTTTCATAATTTCAGCCATCAAGATTCCCTTAGTCGATATGTCTTTCAACACTCTTGAATCTCGATGCCCGATGGCGGTGGTATCTTGTTGTCTAATTTTTCTCACCTGTTAATACATTCAATTGCATCGGTGCATATTTATTAAGAATTAATGCATCATTTTAAGTATCCTTAAATAGGGATAATGATGGGTTTTAATTATCATTTGAGCATTGTTGATTCAAATGCTTTAAGTACTCTAAATTTCCTCAAAGTCTCCCTTGTGATCAAATTTTGTATCCCTCACAATTGCTTTTTCTCAATTTGGAGTGGGTGTTGTTGTTTTCTTTGTGTTTGGTTTGTTGTGGTGGTGCTTGTGTGTTTCCTCCTTTGTTATATGTGTTTATGCTTTCACTCCCTTTCTTCCCCATGACACTTCCAAGTAAGACCCAAGAGACTTTGTGAATTCTACTTTATTTCTTTGGTTTTATCTCATTTTTTTGCATGGCTTTGTCACGATCATGATTAAGTTGGACCATTTTCCTTTGTTTGCCTTATTTTTTGGTTTTTTTATTGTTTTATTTTATTTTCCCTCTTTTGGGTCCTTTGTTGTATTTTTTTTCTCAACCTACTAAATCTTGTTTTACCCCAATGCTCCAATCAAATATTTTTATGATGTCATCTAGTGCCTTATCAAGTCTCGAGTTGCCCTTCCAAGCTTTTTTTTTAGAAATAGGGGTAGCATGTTTGTGATTAACCCCTAAGCCTTAAGGATGTCCTTTCATTTTTTAGCATGGATTGTCGGTCGATGGACACCAACAATATCTCTTAATGTGTCTTACCAAAAGTTATTCAAGAGACCTCAAACCATATTCCCAACAACCAATATTCAATGAGTAATTCCTTTAGAACATTTGGTTGAACAATATTGAATGTCATACACTGAGGAGATCCTTTAACATCTATCCTAGAAATTTAAAATAAGAATTAATACTTGATTTCCTAACTTTTGAAACATAAGGAAAATTTTATGCTTTTGTTAGCCCCTTTTTACCTCATTGGACTTTAGGAATAAACCTTACTGTTGTGTAGTTTTTGCACACACACCTCACTGAAAGTAGGGACCCTCGTTTTCACTTTTTGGGTGTCTTGGCCTTTTTATTTTGGAGTTTTGCTTGCTTGGGAACCTGCTTTGATGTTCATCCTGCCTGTTGGAATGGCCCATTTATGATTTATATTGACAACCTTAAGTTCTAGGTGCATTTCGGGTTTTTCGCTGTGTTCAGGAAAATCTGCCCTGGCCGAACCTTCCCGGTTTCCCTTTGGTGCTCGGTTGCGGTTTCCTTTTGCTTGAGTCCAGGGAAATCCATCATGTCCAGATTTTTTCGAAGTCCATTGCTCTGTCGGATTCTCGAATTTTGGTCTTGGTCATCTTGTCGATCACATTAATGGTGATTGGATGACTTTTTGGGCAATGTTATATTGAGTTATGGGAAGTGATTTCCCATTTGAGTTTGATTATTCACTTTCCATTTGATTTTGGAGTGCTTGAGCTTGGGGTGTGCTGCTCGATTGTGCGTTTGGAAGTGACTTCGAGTGTTGCATTCAGATTTCCTGGGCATCATTTTTTTTTTTCTCGTGCTTGAAGTTGTTTGTTGGCATCCTTGGTTTTAGTTTCCTCTATTATCATGGTATGTGGATACTCTCTTTCTGTTTTTGGTTTAGATTGCTTTGTTGTATGCGCCTTCATGTTGTTCTTTGTTACGTTCTTGCTTGAATGTGCGTGTTTCTTGGGCATTTTGAGGTTCCATGTATTGCCATCCTGTTCAGGTGCTTGTCTTGAGTATTTCCTTTGGGCTGGTCTTTTGTTGTTGTCTTGGGGCTTGCTTGCATTTTCCATGAATTTCCTATGTTTCTTTGTAAGCAATTTGTGCCTGAGTTGTTATGTGCTTTCATGGCGGAAGTTTTAGGGTTCTTGACCTAGGGCATAGCCAATTCCTCTTAATTTGCTAAGAGGTGAGCTTTAAATTCGTGGTTGATCCATTGGAGGTTTAGGTCAAGTCATTGTCGAGCTCCAGGCTCTTATTCCATGTTCATTCGATCCATGTGGGTGAGGACGAGAGGAACTTTGGAATCCGAGTTTTCAATGTCTTCGCAGAGTTCCATCTCTGCTAGATTTTCTCGGGTTTTCCTGTTTCTTCTTTGTTCTGCATAATTTGCTTTAATCAGGACTTTTTCTTGCCTCGCGGAATTTCGCTTCCTCTGAATTTTCTCGGTATCCATTGCTGGGTCATTCCAACGAATTTGGGTTGTTATGATAAATTTATATTGAGTAGTTGAAACTGTTGTTGTTTTCGGGGATTTCCGTCTAAGGTGGATTTTTCTGAAGTTTTTTGGGAATGAGGAATTTGATAATTATATAAGGGTTTGCTTGATGATTATGTTTTCAAATGATTAAATGAACTTATGCTAAGTAGTTTCAAGTTATTCCTTGGTTATATTGATTGCTTAAAATGATTATGTGGGGTTTGTATGCTTGTTTCGCTAGATTCCGCCTAGGCCGGATTTCTCTGAGATTCCTCTCGAGTCTAGATTCTGCAAGGGGGGCTAAATCCCGAACTTTGGAATATGGATTTCTGACACTCATTTTTTTATCTTAGATCTCATTTTTGTTGCCTTTCACTTGTTTGCAAGCTGGATCAGGACAAGTTGTTGCTGGGCATGGCAAGGGAAAGGCAATGTATCCAAGTGTAGAAAGTTCTGCTATCTCCGAGGCTGAAAATGTAAAGATGGATATCAAGAGTAAGATTCCTGAGAGTAGATTGACTTCCGTCTGGTCAGGAATTACTGATACCAATGTGGGTATGTGGGACTACGAGGAGTTCAAGGCTGAAATGGCAGCACAAAACCTCCCTTTGCTGGCTAGAAGGACTTTGGAATTCGGGTTAGCACATGTGGCTAGTTTCCCCTCTACAATACAATGCTATGAGTTGGTGCTTGAATATTCCAGGAACTATGATAGGGGAACACAAAGAATAATTGGTCCCCAAGGAGGGTTGTGGAAAACTTTGACCCTGTGACTATTGCTAGAACTTTTGATATACTTGATAGGTCACATGTGGTGGCTTTTGATATAGATGTAGCTAAGAAGTACTATGAAGAGAATGTGGTCAAGTCCCAATAGGTGATCAACTCATGGTTGGAGAAGCCTAAGTCTCACTTCTCCAAGTTTCCTAAACAGTTGGTTAGACTTAAATTCAGGAGGGAATAATATAATACCATCACTCTCCTCAGTAGGTTGGTAGGGCTGAAGAATGTAGGAGTTTTTGAGAGCCGGATGTTCAATGTCATTGCTTGGATGGAGAAAGGTATATATTACCACTGGGTAGGTGCTATAAGTGCAGTGATCCATGAGAAGATGTGTAATGTCTTGCAGACCAATACTTTCACCATGACTTCCTACCTGGTATATGCATTGGCAAGATTTCACCCATACAAGGGGTTGAGCACTAGAGGTATATTCGGATAGGATGCGATCTATGAGGTGTATTCACAACTTCACCTGGGAGGAGGAAGTTATAGGAGGGTGAATGATGCATTCACCATGTATATTACTAGGTTGTTGGAGGGTGCGGAACATGTTAGGATTTTGGACAAAGCTAAGGAGTTGATCAGGAGGTATGGGGCATGGTTCATTCAATTCCCTACTTTCTCCTACATAAGGATTGATGGTTGCCAAAGGGCTCCCTACAGACTCCCAAGGTACCCAGTTGACTATATCTTACTGTTGGAGGTCACTAGGCAGATTTATGACTTTGATGTGGTTGTGAGGGGAGAGAAACATAAGGCAGGGTTTGGGAATGATTTCCCATTAAAGATAGGCACAAATGAGGTATGTCCTTCCATTTAGTCAGCTCATGCTTCTAAAGAGGAGATGAGTACTTTTGGTCTCTCTTTCCATTCTAAGAGGACAAGGTTTGATATTACTAGTGAGGCACAAAAGAAGGTCAGCAGGGAGTACAACCACAAAGACAACATTGAAGACTATTGGGCTAACCTTGGCGATGAATTTGATGTGAGGAAGAAGAAATTCTCCAGGCTGCCAGTGAACTTAGTAAGACTATATAACATAAAGGCCATTCCTGGCCAAGTAGAAGAAGATGGAAATTTGATTCAGGGTCATATCTTCGAGGCTATGAAGGACAAACTGGTTGGAGGAAGAAAAGACAGAGTTGTAGAAAATTATGACCCCTGTGATTAAGTATACCAAAATGTGGTTGAAGCACAAAATGTTGGAGTTAGAAAGTGAAGGTGTCCAGTGCACCTATGATTTGATGGGAGACTTGGAATCACATGAGCAAGATCCTAAGGGTAAGGTCAAGGTGGAATCTCCCTTCAAGATTAAAGTTAGGGATGTTCAACTGAAGAGGTAGTAGATGTAGGTAAACAAAGAAATCCTATTGCCAAGAAGAGAAGGCATGTTTCAAGGAGAGGGGCTGAGAAAGATAAGGATGAAAAGGAAGAAGTGGATGTTACTACTCCCTTGACCAAGAAAAGAAGACTTGTGAGGCTGTCATAGAAAGAGGAGGAGGCTACCAAGAATGATAAGGAGGTTGAGCCACCTATGGTGGAGGTAGCAAGTTCAGGGGAAAGAAAATAGGTATACACGAGGAGGTCAAGGAATCCTTCCCCAAAAGATGCTACAACAAAAGGGGATGTTCCTGTGACTGCTCCTATCATTGAGGAAGGGAACATTCCCCTTCCTCAAGATACTGGTAGTGTGCCAGAAGAAGAGCCAAGGAAAGATGAAAACCCTAAGGACTTGGGGGAAAAATAATTTCAAGAAGGAGGCCTCTACAATGCAGAGGTGGAAATTGATAAGGTGATCCAGTCTCCCTTGGTGATCTAGTCTCACTAGTGGCCTATGTGGATTCACCTGTAGAAGATTAGGAGGGAAAATCCCCTCAAAAGGAGGAGATACCAGCTAAGATTCCCTCACTAGTGTAAGTTGTAGAGGAGCAATATCTAGAGAAAGAGGATCCAATTGAGGAAATCCCTAATGTTCCAAGCATTGAGAAGGATGCACCTAGTGTCCAATAGGAACAAGATAAACAAGATAAAGTGCAAACCGAATCCACTGTTCCAAGTTGGCTGGATAGAGAGTTAAAGAGAAAATTGGTTATAATGGAGGACACTCCTCCCAATTGGGATGACCTAATGGCTAACATTGGGAAAGGAAAGACCAAGAAGAAATCTAGGGTTGTGTCCAGGATTGAAAGGGATGGATCAGGCAACAGAGTGGCTCAAATTGCTACTCCTGCTCCAGACAAGGATAGAGATGGGGTGACTATAAAGGACTATCATGTGCAGACCATTGATTTAGGTCATGCTTCTATGGAGCAAGATATTGAGGAGTATGAAGGCTCCAGTGCTGTAATTGTAGGTAGATTGAAGGAGGCACAAACTAGGCATGAGTTGTAAAAGGAGAATGAGAAATTGAAGAGGTACTTGCAAGAGTTGATGAAAACCTTACAGTCCATTAGCTCTTCCTCCTCTACTGTAGGTTTCTTGCCTCAAGAAACAATCTCTGAGCTTGAGAAAATGAAAGGCACTACACATGCCACAGTTGGTTGGTTGCAGGGAGTTCAAATCGATGGAGATGGTGACATTAAGGATATCTTGTTGACTGCAGGGGATGCCACAAGGTTAGTGGATTAGCTGAAGATTGTGCTAGCCCAAGACAAAGAGGACATTGATTTCCTCTTGTAGAAAACAAGAACAATTATGGAGTACACTGAAGATAAACTGGTGAAGAGTGGGATTCTTCCTTTCCCAAGGGTTTCAGAGCCTTGGGAATGGTTTGAGATCTTGTAGATGAGGAAAAGTGCCTTGAAGAAGATTCATAAACAGGGGAAGCAGATTGAGGACACCTTGACCGACATTCATGATAGGTGCATCTCATTATTTGAAATCATGACAGGGAGGAAGAAGTTCACACCAAAGTATCTCAGTTTGGAGCAACTCAGGAAATGGTGGAGAGATGTATATTCTCTAGTCAGTGAAGTTCCAGTCATTGAACATTAGCTAGATGATGCTGCAACCTACATTTTAGTTATTGATAGGTATTTAACAAATAGGGCTGATTGGGATGGTACACTAAGGCAGGCAAGAGATGACATCAAGTCTCTTGAAAGAAGAGTTAGGGTTTTTCTTGTGCCACCTATTGCTGAGATGGATAGAGTATTGCTAGCAGTGCATGGTGAAGAAGAGCGTGCTAAAGATAAGGATGGAAAGTAGCTATATAGTGCTACATCAAATTTTGTGCTTCCCATTATCCACGTGCATTGGATCAAGTTTTGAGACCTCGAGGCCGACTTGGATGAAATTGGTGCAAATTGCACATTTCATGTTGTTTTAGAGTATATTTTTTGCCGACCTATCTTGGGGTTTCCCTATAAATTGGGCATGATGCCTCATTTTTAATATAGAGAATAGAAAATAGAGGAATAGAGTAGCACATAGAATAGAGATTTCATATTTGAGTGAATTAGAGTTTATCTTCAAGCAAGTATTGTAACAGAAGACTGGAATTGTTGCCATTTTGGATGACTTAATATAAGAAAGGATATTATGATTTGGTATCTCTCTTGTGTTAAGTTTTATCTAGCATGGTTGTTGTTCTATCTTTAAAATTGCTTAATTTCATTGTTAGATAGTTTGTTGACGCGTAGGGTTTCATGTTTGAAATGTTTGTAGCGATCTCCAGTCCATACTTTTTGCTATTAGCTGCTTTGCAAAGTTAGCTTGGACCTAAAATTGTGCTTAGTTCAATTAGGAGTGTTTGTTCATTTCGATTGCAATAGGATTGTCTTGAATGAATGTTTATGATTTGAAAATCTTTAAACAACACTATTTCTATGAGATTGAAGATTTATCTAGGTCAAATAGAAAGAAGTTTATGAGAGATAGGTCCATTTTGAGCATCTTATCTTTTGCATTGTCGAACTTAAGGGTTAGAATTAGTCTTAGAATTATCTCTAAAATGTGTATCTTTTGTTATTTCTTTGTTATCTAAGTTAAATTTAGGGTTTGAAATATCAATTTATTGCTAGATCTGATAAATTCAAAGTCTAGTGTTTGCTTGTAGTAAGGTCCCTTTGTGATTACCATCATTTTCACATTATCTCTGAGCTGTTTTATTTGCATTGTCAAGACCTGACATTAGAGACCTTGGGGTTATCTCTTTTCCATAGAGATTTACCTTTCAAGAGAGATAGGATATAATATTCTGTCTGAGTTGTTGTTGTGCAGAAAACACCATCAACACTTACCCAATATCAAAAGAGAATTTCAAACAACATAAGGTGACATTTAAATTTTTGATTCACAAAAAGAGTTTCGGGCTTACATTTCATCATTGGGTTGAGAATATTTTAAGCCCAAGCCATATCTTTGATCTTTGATCCTCAAAGAGAATTCAATAAAAAAAAATTTGTTGCATTTTAAGAATCGGGCCTTCAACCTTCACCTTATCAGATTCCGAAGAAAATCTACAAAATCTTAAATAATATCTCTGATCTCTGAGTCTCGATGATAATTCCTTTTACTTTGTGAAAAAGAAATCAGGTATCGACAATCAAGCATATTCCTTAATAAATAAAGTTTGAAGTGATACCTAGGATTTTAGGGTGAGTATTAAGGGGTATTCTCGAGACTCGATCCTTGATAAAGTAGGACTTTGGTTAAGGATTTAAAAGCCTTACATTATAGTAGAGCATAATATAGCCTATCTTCGAAGCTTGATTAATATGTTTTAAATATTTCAATAAATTTCTTTGGTGCTATAATGGATGATATTTTAATGTGGAGGTAATATGCAAGGATAAGGTGCTAAATTGAAGTATCAATACAAAGGGTATTGTTAGAACCTCCAAAAATTTTGCACCATTCTAATTGTAGACATCTAAATTTGATCACTTCCATATGATCAAAATCGTCTAATCTATCCATCTATGTCATTAATAGTGATTAAATAATTTATTAAATCATTATTTCATTTTCTACCTAAGGTTCCTAAAGTATGTAATTGAATACTTTACCTTACACCTTTTCTTCTCTAAATTAAATAAATATGACAATTTATTTAATTTAGTCATTTGATCTATTTGGATTAAAACCAGTTTTTAATCTCTCTTTTTCTCTCTCCTTGTAATATTCTCCATAATCCTCTTTTAATCTAGATTAAATTAATTAATCCATGATTATGATGTGCACCACTTAATCAAGATTAGTGTCACATCCTCCATAATCTCCCACTTGCCTCTAATATCTCATTAATTGTCCTAATCATGTGTTTGCACAACCTTAATCAAAGTCATTAGCCACATTTGGCATACCTTTTTTGGTCAACCTTTCCACTTGCCTTTCTTGGCCTTGACTCTCTTTTCCATGTGAATTTTTAATTCACATTTATTCACCCAAGGCTCCTCTCTTCCCCATGTGAATTTTTAATTCAATTTTATTCCTCCAAGGAATCTTCTCTTCCCCATGAAAGTTTTAGAACCTTTGACTTGTCACATCACATGTGCCAAAGTCTTCTAGAACCTTGGACTTGTCACATCATTCACATGTGGCAAATCCCCACCTTTTTGGAAACCCTCTCTTATCCACTAGATTCTTCCAATCATTGTGAATTTTTAATTCACTTTTATTCCTCTAAAGAATCTTCTCATCCCTCAAGGTACCTACAAGGTACTTGTCCTTCATCCACCTCATTTCCATATCATCCCACCCTATGCCATCTCACATTCCACATATCAAGATGTGAGGGCTTGTGAGTCCTCAACTCACCATAGCCCTTCATCTTGGCTTTGTTGGATCAATCTCAGCCATTGAATTCTCTAGAGAATTCAAATTATCCTATAAATACCCCCTCATTTCTCTCATTTTAAAAATCAATCTTTTGTTATCAAAACTCTTGCAAAATTTCCATTTGAGCTCTCATCCTCCATAGCTTTTAGCATCTCATCATTATCATATCTCCATCTATCTTGCATATCACTTTGCACATTCAATTTAGCTTGTCATCCAAGGAGCACACAAATCTTCAAACATCAAGGTCCAACCAAGGAAGAAGCAGCATGAAGGTATAATCAATCAATTTATTTCATCTTGCTTTCATGTTTATCATTTCTTAGGCTAATCATTGAGGTGTCCTCTTTTGTGTTAGTTCTTTTTATTGCATCATTAGTTGTTTAGCATCTCACATTAGAACATAGCATTTTAAGGGATCACACTAACAAGCTTTGAAATCAGTATGTGAAATTTCAACCTTGTAACAAATCCAAGTTCTATAGACGGGCTCACCTTGCAAATCAATTTTTAGGTCTGACTAACACTGAAAATCCCATACAAATCTGAAAATAATCATATATGCCTCAACAATGTATAAACAACTAAGCCAATTGTCAAAATATGCATAAGCTTACCCCTAATTTTTTTTTAACCCTGAGCCAATAATAAAACGCATCTTGTCATTATCCCATTAAAAATCCTATCGCTAAATATCTTATTTCCCAGAATCATTGTTCTAACGAGCTCATATGTATTGAATCAAAAGTATGAAATAGCTCAAATTGGGGAGACTACACTATGTCAAAGAGAGTTATTTCATGGTACCTTCGATAATATGACAAGACACCATCGAGGACACAATAAAATGTCAAGAGGAAATATTTTGGAGTCCTTTCGTTGGGGCGATGAGCATTAAAACAATAAAATTCATGACCTTGACTTTGAAAGTATCAATATGATGGGCTTGTAAGTATGTCAAAGTAACAATGAGGTGTTGAAGAGAGTTTTTGGAGTCCCTTCGAAAACCCAACAAACAAAAAATACATATATCGGGAGGAAAGACATATATCAGTGAGAGATAATTAAGGGTCCCTTCGACGAAGTGATATATGTTGGAGACATGACATTTATTGAAGATAAACCACCCCAAATTAATATTATAATCTTATTGGCCAAAATTGAAATGCTTAAATACATTGGAGTGACAAAGAAATATTGAAGAGATAGTGTAGCAATAACCCAAGAAAAGGCTCGAAGGGACTTTAGGATATCGAAGTTAGAATTTTCCAAGTCCTTTCGATATCTTGATAACAAATAAGCATATCGATGGGAGGTATAAATATCGGCAGGAGTACAATATTGGTCACTTCGATTTAGGGAAAGCACCAACTCATCTAGATGACAAGACAACAATATCTCAAGAAAACAAATTGGCGGTGATGGAAAACAAATCAACGATTGATATTCAAAATGGCAATGATGACATCAAGGTTTCCATTAGGTGTCATTTATGAACTAGAGCCGAGTAGATTACAGATAGAATTCTAGCTTCTTTGGTCTTGATAAATCTTTGGCATCTAGGAGGAGGAAGACGAAGAATGCGGTGGCAATTATCGGTGAATGAACCAGAGGAGACACCACTAGTTCAATTAAGGAACCAAGCTCAAACTGGACTCTTTTGTTTTTCAGACCAGTTAAAATAGTAAGAATGAAATAGGGTTTGAATTGTTCTTTAAATTAATGGAAAGTACATCTAAAACACCCGAAGCTAAGAGGGGGAAGTTAGAAACTAGACATTTGAACCAAGAATTAATAGACCAATGCCCTAGTTCTATACCAAGGTCCAGAAGAACTGCCCAAATAAACCTAGGAGCTAATAAGTTACAGGACATAAAAAGGGGATTAGGGGATACATGGACTGAAATGAGAGGTTATGAATTATTTATCTATCACTACAAGAAGATGCACAAGAACAAACCAGTGTCCAACCCATGGAGGCTTAATTTTGGAAGATTAGTAGTGCCAAATGTGTTCATCAATGTGGAATTTCTCAAGGAACTCATAGAGAAATATGACCCCCAAACACGAATGATCTACCTTCCAGATGGATCTTCCTTTGTGCCTATTACAAAGAATTACATCTCCACAGTGTTTCAATTAGATACCAGTATAAACATGAAGTTTAGAATCAGAGATCTTTTAGAGAAATACCATAGCATGGACACCAACTACAAGAGGTGGAGGCTGCCATTATATAGACGTCGTGCTAAAGGAAATAAACTAAAGATTGTGTTTTCAGATGAAGAACTTCCCTTGTTCTTTGTGAGTTTGTTTGAAGAGTACTTTCAATACACCTACTATTTAGATTGTCAAGTACTGGTTCTAGATTCTCCTAAATTAATGGCCATAGCACCAGTGGTCTTGGTTGTAGACATTAAAAATCAAAATACTAGGCTATTAGACTATGATGAGTACTTAGCCACTGATATCCATAATTCCCTCACTGCTATTAAAAATAATAATGGAGGTATTCGATTTATGCATTATTCATTATTTATGCATTTTTTTTGTATGAATGGAATAACGTGAGAATGTGGGGTGATCATACGAGAACAAAAGATGTGGATGACAATGGGAATATAGGGACAATATAGATGTGGACAACTATTTGGGATAGTAGATGTATAAGATCACACTACAAAATTATGTAATAATATAAAATATTTAAAAAGTATTATTAGAGAATTTTAAAGGAGAAGACTACGAAATTATAAAACACTATTATATTATAATAGTCAATTATAATATTATAGTCTATTAAAATATTGAAAATAAAAAGATAAAATATCAAATGAGAGAACAATAATATTTTAAATAATATAATGGAATGTTATAAGATATCAAGGACTATTATGAACTCTCCAAAATATAGATATTATAAGGGGCTATTAAAGGGTAATGAAGCCTATAAAAACATTAAGGTTAGTTAAGATGAAAAGGTTGAAAAACCAAATTTTATATTACTTGTTCTTTACAATATTATTATAGTCTATTTTAACAACAAATTTTTCTTTTTCAACCTTTTATCTTAACAAACCTTAATATTTTTATAGGCTTCATTACCCTTCAATAGCCCCTAATAATATCTATATTTTTGAGAGTTCATAATAGTCCTTGATATCTTATAACATTCAATTATATTATTTAAAATTTTATTATTCTCTCATTTGATATTTCATTCTTTTGTTTTCAATATTCTAATAGACTATAATATTATAATTGGCTACTATAATATAGCAGTCCTTTATAGGTTTTTAGTCTTCTCTTTTAAAAATCTTTAATAATACTCCTTTTTTTTTTTTGTTATTACATTATTTTATTATAGTCTATTGTAATATTTTATTACACCTTAATAATTCATAATATAATATAATAGTCTAGTTTAATGATATAATAGATTGTTATTCCATAGGGTTTTTATATTAATTTCTTTTAACTTTATAATAGTCTATAATTTTATTTTATATATTTTAGCATTCATTAAGCTATATTATTGCATTAATTTATTTCATTGTATGATATTGTAGTCTAATGTATATTATATTATAATAGACTATTAATGGGCAATATCATAGGATAATAATAGTTTTATAATAATATAGTCAATTATTAATATTATAATCTATTATTAATATAATTTTTATGGTATATTGATTATTATTATATATTGTATAATATTATAATAAATTACAAGATTATAGTTAATTTATTTTTATTTTTTTAAAGAAGGGTAGGGGATCTCATCCTCAAAAAAAACACTCAACAATAACAATCCAATGGGATTTGAACCTTGGTGATAACAACATCACCATCTTTAAACCATCACACTATACCAATGTTGATGCTAATTTAAATATTTTATTATAATCTTAATATTAATATGTTTTTAATATACAACCTTGCATAATATAGATTTAGTTTTTTATGAATACGTTATAGCCTTTAATATCACCCTTCTTTCAATTTTTTAAACTTTGTGTCTCTCAACCTTCCCAAACCCCTCACCTATTTATCTTTTCAAATCTGCAACTATACTTTTTACATTCTTCTTTCTAAATGTCATCTACCAATCACTAAAATCAATTAAATATTTTAATTTGTATTATTTTAAATTTATTTTTGTTGTTACATACTCTATGACAACTATAAAATAAATTCATTAAATTTAAATTATTTATTATATTTATTAAACATAATTTTGATAAAAATAAAAATTACAAATCTTTACTATGCATTAAAAACAACTAAATTATAAATATCACCATTGTTTTAATTTAAAATCATCTTCCAATTAAATTATAAAAAAAAAAAATCAATCCATCGAAATCAATAATAAAATAAAAACTTTTCAAATTATTTTAATATAAATTGTACTTTTTCAAGAATGGATAGGTATACCCTTATGTGAGAGAATCTCATTGGACTTTCTCCCTAAAGATAAAAATTTAGGTGTCGTGTGATATTCTCTTTTCCACTATAGAAGTTTGAAAGATATTAAAAACTCACTTCCTTCCCATTGGTAATGAGAAATCACTAAAATAACACTACTTTTTAGGGGATATTTATGTGCTTATCTAAAGTCCACTAAAATGAATTTTTTTTATATATTATTTAATGAATTATAAGATTCCTCACTAGCTAAGCACTAAAGTGATATCTTCCCATTTTTGTCACCAATGTAGAAATTGAACTCCACACCAAGAAGGAAATGGTGTTTAATACCCAAATAATTAATTGAAAATTAGAATACAAATGATTTTATATAGGTTTTCAATTTTAAGTGGAGGACAAAAAGTTTTTATTATTCAATTAAGTTTAGGGAAGGTGGAACTTTAAATATAAAATATATTGTATTATATCATTTCAAATATGGGTTGAGATGACCACTCTTTAAAGTTTAGGAAGGTGGAGCTTTAAATATAAAATTATAAATAAAATAGATGTTAAGTAATAATATCAAGATTTTTTAATAGGAGGTAAGTCACGATCACCTAGTGTTCAAAGATATGATTTATTTTCAACATTAGGAATAGACTTCTAACCAATAAGAGTACCATCACAAGCCTAATCCTTACTAGTTTGCAATTCCTCAAGTGGCTAACTAGTAATCCTAGGAGAAGAAACATCCATAATGAGGCGAGGAAACTTTTCAAATGTATCTATCCGTCAAGGGGCTCCTCTATTGCATTATTTGGGAGAAGTTAAAGATTAATAGGAAGACTAAGACTAACCATGAACACTATGGCCACAAGTTATGCACTATAGAGTATGCGATCTATTATGTCCATCTACATTTTGATTTATGTCATGTCAACACCTTTGTGGAGGATATTGGCCCCTACTAGCAAGAGGAAGGGAGGTTAATGGTACTTTGAAAACCATAGAAGATGTATTCCCCCCAATGATCAAGAAGCACCTATAGATGGGCCACTTCAAGTCCAACTTTATTAGCTTGCACTTGCATATGCAATTAACAAATTAAAATTTAACATAGATTTATAATACATGGAGAAACTATTATCAACAATATATCCAAAAGAAAGAGTATATCTCTTTTTTCAAAGTGATGAATAATATCTCCATTTCGAAAATGAACCATATTTGGAGGAGTTTTGTAAGGATTTTGGGCCAATGTTCTAGGAAGATAATATGGAGAGAGAAGGGATCGAGTCTAAAAGGATGAAAGAAATAATGGATCCAATTCTAAGTAACTTGGACTCTAGGAAAAAAATAAAAGAGATAATTGAGAGTTCCTAGATGCCCACAAAAGAGTAACAATTTATGGAAACTTCCAAGTGAATTAATTTGGAACCAATAAGAAGACCCTAGTATAAAATATACACAGTAAAATGAGAAATTATCGTCTCAATGATAACCATTAAAATAGATTGAAAACTACAATGATATGTGCTAGCTAAAAATTAGAGAGCCCATCTATCACTAAGCCTTTATACCATAGGAAAATGAGATAAAAGTCAAGGGTGATTTTTGTGGACCTTATAACTACAACATGGTGTATTGAGATACCATCTATTGGAAAGAGACACTACTAGTATCATTTGGTTTTGTCATTGATGGCAACCCTAATCGATGATCAGATACACACATCATCATTCGATCATACCGGTAGACAAATTAAAGATTGACAAGGAAGAACAGGGCATTCAGTAGTTCAGTGTTCATCGATCTATATGAAGATTTTAAGTTATTGTTTTGTGTTGCACATCTCAGGAATTGTTTTTGGTATATTATCTCTATTACTATTGAAGCACAATGGCTCATATCGATCCTTGTGCGAGTTTGAAGATCCAGTTGGCTATTCTTTGTTTTATCTGTACTAGAGCCGACTTCATGAATGTATCATGTCACAGATGTATGCAAAGTAATTAGTTAAGTATTTTTGTGTTCGTACATCTTTGTTTGGGTCCTAGCCAAGTTGTGGCCAACCATTGTGGATACACATTGCATATTATTCATGATTTGAGCTGACAGATGTAAATAATCATTTTGTTCTATTGAAACCGACATAATGTAATTGAATTCTAAGTTGTGGATATATATATAAGATCATCTATATCTTTTTGGATGATGGATGAAGTGTGTGTGATGCGAATTGTGAATAAGAGTAGAGAAAAAGAACGATAATGCACAGTTTCACTTATGCATAAAGAATCTGTGTTGTGAGTGTGAGCAGAATGGAGAATAAGTGCAGAATCGGTTTATAGGACAAAAGATTGAATATTGTACCTAACCGTAACTATAATTAGGCATATGTAGATGCTATTTTTCTTAGTTCAAACTCTTAGATGGTTTTAATCAGATTCTCTTTGTAAGGCAGCGAGCTTTCCCTTTGAGTAGTGAGCTCTAGGTAGTGTGCCTGAATGCAAGTGCATTTCCCATATTGTAAACTTCATTTGAGTATAAACAGATCATAATTGTGGATTGGCCATCCACCGTGGTTTTTCCCCTGATAGGGTTTCCACGTAAAAATCCTTGTGTTATGGTGTTGTTTTTATTTGCTTCATGTTTATGCACTATAGTTAAATTTTGTTAATTCAATTAAGATAAAGGTTAATAAAGTTAATTTTTACACAACACTGATTCACCCCCCCTCTCAATGTAGCTTGTTTCTAACATAATGTACAAAATGCTCTTTCTGAAGGTGGGAAGATATACAAATCATATTTGTATTTTTCAAATTTTACTGAAGCTAATGAGAAAAAGGTTAAGGATCTAGAAAAAAAGCTAGCTACTATTTCTGAAGCATTTGATCCTCTAACTGGTGGTGTTGGAAAGATAGAAGGTGAAGTGATGTATTTTCTTGATAAAATAAAAATCTTGAAGTGTGAAAATGATAAAATTGTTGCAAGGGCATGTGAACTTAGAGGCCTAATTGGTCCAAAGATTGAGATAATGTCAAGCGCTCTAAAGGAAGGAGAAGACACTATGGCAGTTGGTGATCCAGCAAACTTGGAATCTGCAAAGACACAATCCTACCTAATCTATGGTTACATATCAATCCTGGAGAGTCTCAAAAGAGTTTGGGACACAAATCTGATCCAATTAGAGAAATATTTTGCAGACATTTTCCAACTTATGTAAGTTAAAGAAGTATTTTTGTATAACAGTTTTGTTTGATCCATTTTTGGTATTCGGATCCCTACCTTTTCCATTGATGTCAAAGGGGGAGAATAATGGAGTGAAAAATGCATAATCATCTTAGGGGGAAAATTGTATTTTTGTAATTTTGGCGATGGCAGTGCAGTTTATATTGGTACTGATCCGACACTTAGTCATTTTTCAGTAAGTGTCGCCATCAATGCCAAAGGAAGAACAATTATCATTTTTCATTAAGTGTAGTCATTGTTGGCAAGAGATACTTCTAGTATCATTTGGTTTTTTCATTGATGGAAACCCTAATTGATGATTAGATACACACATCATCATTCGATCATACCGAAAGACAGATTGAAGATTGACAAGGAAGAACAAGGCATCTGATAGTTCATTGTTCATTGATTTGTATGAATATTTTATGTTATTTCTTTTTTTTGTGCATCTCAAGAATTTTTTTTGGTATATTATCTTTGTTACTATTGAAGTGCAATGGCTCGTATCAATCCTTGTGCAAGTTTGAAGATCTGGTTGGCTAATTCTCTATTTTATCAATACTAGAGCCGACTTCATGAATGTATCATGTCATAGATGTATGAGAAGTAATTAGTTAAGTATTTTTGTGTTCATACATATTTTTTTGGGTCCTATCCAAGTTGTGGCCGACCGTTGTGGATATGCATTGCATATTATTCATGATTTGAGCTGACAGATGTAAATATTCCTTTTGTTCTATTGAAGCTAACATAGTGTAATTGAATTCTAAGTTACAGATATATATAAGATTGTCAGTATCTTTTTGGATTATGGATGAAGTGTTTGTGATGTGAATTATGAATAAGAGAAGAGCAGAAGAGCGATAATACACAATTTCACTTGTGCATAAAGAATCTATGTTGCGAGTGTGAGTAGAATAGAGTAGAAGTGCAAAATCAACCTGTAGAACAAAAGATTGAATATTGTGCCTAACCAGAACTATAATCAGGCATATGTAGATGCTATTTTTCTCAATTCAAACTCTCAGATGGTTTTAATCTGATTCTCTTTGTAAGGCAGTGAAACTTCCCTTTGAGCAGTGAGCTCTAGGTAGTGTGCTTGAATGCAAGTGCATTCCCCATATTGTAAACTTCATTTGAGTATACTCAGATCAAATTGTGGATTGGCCATCCATCGTGGTTTTTATGCTAATAGGGTTTCCACATAAAAATCCTTGTGTTATGGTGTTGTGTTTATTTGATTCATGTTTATGCATTATGGTTGAATGTTGTTAATGCTATAAACATAAATGTTTATAAAGTTATTTTTTGCACAACACTGATTCACCCGCCCTCTTAGTGTAGCTTGTTTCCAACACCATCTCCAATCTTTCCATCATTGCTTAATGAATCTAACCCCAATTTTGTTCAGTATTTCCATAATAATGAATTCAAAAATGGTCTAAAATACTCAAAATCCTAGAGTTAGTGAGTCTTCCTTCATTTTGGCTTCAAGACAAGAAATAAATTCCTAGATGTTCTTGAAAAATTATGTAGGACCATTTATATGCCTTTGTTAAAATAATTCAATGTGCTTACCTAGGGAACTTTGGTTAGAGGAATGTCCTAGTAAGTAATTGTAGCAGACCACCAAAGATATTGTTGATTAATGGGTAAGCATATCTTGAAGTAATTTCTATTGCAAAAAATCCATGGTTTAATATCCTCCCAAAATTTACATATACTTTTTTATGATAAAGTTTTGAAAAAAATCCTACATGATGAAGATATTATGGAGGGAAATATTTTTATAGGCTTTACACCCATGAGGCACACTATAATAAATATAAAAATGAAGAATAATTTTCTAAGATCTATCACCTTCAAGGAATCTAATTATACATTTGGTGCATAGTGTTGTATCATATTTTTGCATACCTATGAGACCAAACCCTCCAAAGTCATGATGGAAGCAAAATAATTCCCAAGAAACTTGATGAAAGCCTTTCCCTTGGTCTAAAAGGGCCCATTGAAAATATCTAAGGAGTTTTTCATGGGATTCTTTAAAAGGTACCCAACATGAGTAGTAAACATGGATTACTACAAGAACTTTAAAACAAATGTGAAATTTTGCTACAAGAGAGGGAGGCTTAGTAATCTAGTAGGATATTTTTTTCCACTCAACTAATGATAGATTTCCACACAAAAAGGGGAAATATTCAAAGGAAAAAGGAATGTTTAAGAACTTGAAAAATTATTTATGATCAATCAACTTCCACCCAAAAGATTTAAGTAATGTTATCTTAGGCAAGGAAGATTACCTATAGCACCATGAATTCTATCATTTAATATTGAACTAGATGCTAAGAAAAAAGTATCTAGAAATTTAAGAACATCATTGGCATTAATCTCATCCTCTAGAGGAGTGAAAAATCACTGATCAAAAAATGACCATCAAGCAACTAGTGAGAAGAATTGGGAAGAGTGATACGTTTGACCAAGTTCCATGACACAACATGAGCCAATATATATCCAAAACCTTTACCAAAAAATATATAAAGTAGGAACACGAGGACAACCTTGTTGTATGGACCAAAAAATCCCAAATGAGGATGATTGATGGATATTTATAATGATCCAAATAGAAGCATCAACCAAGAGAATTTTAATATATCTTAGGAATTTGGGACCAAAATCTGAGGCCTAGAGCATGGAAAGAATGAAGCGCCATTATATGTGGTCACAAAATTTCACAAAATTAATTTTGACAAATATGGCTCACTATTGAGAACATCTATCTCATTCATTCCTTCCTAGATAGAAATGATATTATCAAGAATATACATAGACTCAATAAACCTAGCATGCTTTGGATAGACAATAAAAGTGAGAAAATGAGATATCTTGAGAGAAGAGAGCCTCGAAAATGATATTGTAGGAGACATTGAGCAAGGTGATTGGCCACTAACTGTAGATATCCTCCAAAACTCACTCTTAGGTATGAATTTGATATTACCTTTTTTATAATATTTCCTAAATATTTTAAATTCTAATCTTCCAAATAAAAAATTTAAATATCATTACCAACCATATCCTAGAAGGCCTTATATAATTCACATAGAAATGCATCATATCTAGGGGATTTATCATTATTTATTGAAAAGGTAACCTCTTAAAAGGTCTTCTTGATTGATAATATTTTCACACAAGGCTCTATGAGAAGGTGGCACCCATTAATGCACCACTTGAATGCATTATTGAAGAGCATTAGATCACTCCAAGGATGGCTCCTATGATTTTAAAACCTATTCATAGTGTTGACAAAAACCTAAGTAATGGAAAGAAGTTCCTCCAAAATTTGATAACCTTCTTTGATGTGTTTGATCACCTAAAAGAATGGGTTATAAGTTTGATTGGTTCATTGATATGCTTGTGGACTTGATCTAGCCAATTTTTAAGAATGGCCCAATTTATATTTTATTATTTAGTTTCCATCACATCAAACAAGTAGTGATTCTTATTTGTGATTCAGAAATTATGACCTAAACAATAGATAATCATCTACCAACCACTAAAATCAATAAAATATTTTAATTTATTAAATTTTATATTTTTTGTTATATACTCTCACAATTGTAAACTTGATTCATTAAACTACATTAATTATTATATTTATTAAACCCAATATTGATAAAAATAAATAATTAAGAGAGGTGAAAAACTTGTCTCTACTAGGGTTTGTGTCTTTTCTACTATATTTGGCTTTCCTTATGTCATAATATGCCCTTGACATAGAAAACCCTTTAACCTTCCATTTATTGATTTTTTTTTTAGCTAGTCCTTTTTATGACCTTAAAAAACATCAACCCAATAGTTCATGTATAATTTGGTAGCTCTACACAATAGCTCCTCCAAACAAAAATCCTGGGAAGTTTGTTCTTAAAATTTTTCACAAGGTATGCACTCTTGATCCCTAGTGGATGTGGTTTTACCTAGCCTTGATTTTTATAATTCTTGTAAATGGATAGAGTATTTCACTTTGATAGGGTATTTTTTTGGCAGAATCCCCCTGAAAGAATGCTCCAAGATTGGGTCAAAAAGAATTGAGCCTCACATGGGGTTTGTCTTGACATTGTCCAGAACCTAACCAAAAGGTTTTCTCTTTTTGTAATTTGTTGAGTCCAACCATGCTAAGGCTATCCTCAAACATGGCCCATGTTATGCATGTGTGTCATTGTTGGTCTTTCAACCTTGGAAATGATATTTTGTTTTCCTAAATGTGAATATTATTTTTGTTCTGGTTTAGCTTGATTTCTTGAGCTTATCCCTTCCCTATTGGAACTTTCTAACCACATTTTTTACCTCCTTGGGGAAGGTCATTTGCATTGAGCCTAATATATTTTACTAGGCTCATCCATAGAAATGTGTTTGTGTTGAGATCGAATTGTCCAAGGATTTGAAAGAATCTATGGACATTCAAAGTGGTCACCTTCATCACACCCACCATGTGCTTTATGTCAATTTTCCCAACACTTATTTTTACTGTCATTCCATCAAGCACAAAATTAAGGATTACCCTTTGGTGACCCCCAATTTAGATCACCTCCCTAGTTGACCATTTTTTTTGGTTTGTAAAGGTTCCTCCCTCAAAATATAAGGAAAAAAGGATGACAATTTCATACCACAATAAAAAGTTAATCTTGGTAGCTCCCAAGCTAAAGCTTAGGCCACTATGAATCGAACAACTGTCAAAGTAAAATCTAATTTTTTTGCAAACCCTTCTGAGAAGGGGAAAGAGGTTGTCCCACCTACTAGTGAACCATCTACCAAGCCAATATTTTCTCAAGTTCCATAGTTGATGTCGATTTTATCTTCTCAACTAGAATTTCATGTTCACTCTCCCCCTTCACCTAAACATTTGTGACATTCTCACAACCTACCTAGGAAATTGGAGGAAGAGTATGCTATAGAGAAGTGAAGAATGCCAATTCCCAACATTCATTTGGGTATTTTTTCCCTCAAAATATTTTTGAAGAATTGTTATTCTTATCTTTAGGATTTGGGTAGTGATGAAAATCCTCTTGACTCTCATAAATGAATTTCCTATCCTATAATGTTTGAGGTATTACTATCCTCTCTAGGAAATATTTAATGCATGATATTCATCATAATTAGTCATATTTAGATGCTCTATGTTTATAGAAAGTGAATATTACTAATTTTGTTCTTTCAACAATTTGACATGTCATTTTTCTAGTGAGATCTATGTTTTGCAACAATCACAACACTGCTCATGAAGGGTTCATCACCTTTCTTTCTCCTAGATAGCTTCAATATGTTATTGACCATACTTGTGACCACACTAATCATGTGATTTGTATCCTATTAAATGTCAACAATAATTCTTTTGGAATCATAAATATATATTCTCCCAATGATGTTGTTGAGAGATCTCTTTATTGGAAATGGATTGTTGATTCATTGCTTGTTACCACTTGGGTTATGTGTGAGGACTTTAATATGATGGAGATGGCATATGATAAAAATGGGGTCCTATCCTTATGCTGGAAAGTTAGCAAATAAGAGGCATGGTATTACATGTGTAATAAGTTGAGCCTTTTTTCATCTCAATATGGGTCATTGCCACAATCATTCCCATTGGTATACATGGAATAATTTTTGGGCTAGTTATGATAGAGTATTTAAACTCCTTGATCGTGCAATGTTTGTTGGGAATAGGATGCAATTTAATTGCAATCCTAAACATGTTTCATGTATCTCCTAAGTCCTTGGAAAGTGTTCCCCAACACTAGGATTAGAAAGAGATTAAATTTGAATGAAATGAACATGTAAATTGACATTTGTGATTACTCCTAAATAATAGGAACATGTGGGGATGCATATTTTGAGATCCTACAAGATAGGAGAACACAGGGAGCCCACATGGAAGGTGGAACCCACCTTGCTTCAGTTAACTGTTTTGAGGATTGATACCACTTTAGTAATGCATGTCTTGTTCCTACAAAATAGGGATTAATATTTACAAAAGTGGAGTGGCACTATCAGTTCAGTATTAGTTTAGTTCAATTCAGTTTAGTTTAGTTTAGTTCAGTTATGGTTTAGTTATCTTCAATTGCATGTAGTTGTTTTGAGTTGCATGCTAGTTGACTTGAGCTGCATGTGGTTATTTTGAGTTGCATGCTAGTTGACTTGAGTTGCATGTTAGTTGACTTGAGTTGCATGACTAATAACTTCAATTGCATGACAGATGATAGGTGAATACTTTCAGTTAAGTGGGGATGATCAATCTTGCATAATGTTTGCATGAATTGATGGAGAGATATGTTTTAGTTAACTAAGATTGACTTGGGTCCACCTTGGGCGCCCTAGTTGGCATCTTTCAATTAACACCTTTTACATGAGAAGATATTTATAAGGCTTAGTCAAGTGGGCCCATTCTTGGGTGCCAACTTTGAGGTGATCTTTACAAGATGTCTTTGTGACCAGAGTTCAGTTAAGTGTTTAGTATGGGGTGCCTAAATTGAGGAAGACTTTGTTTTGACTTTAGATTACATGGTGGAACTCTACTTGCCCAATCTAGGTGTAGGTTTTTGTGAGGAGCTTTATGCTCTTGTTTTGTACAACTCTTATGAGTTTTACATGCTCATAATAGTCTATAAATTGTAGCAAGTGAATGAGAGTTTATTGCAGGTTGTGAAGAAGGATTGTTGAAGGCAAGGAAGCATATCAATCAAGGATTGATATAGTATTATTGTAATCTTGTTCTAAGGTTAAATAATACAAGCACTATTGATTCTGGTGGATTTTTTTCTCGAAAGGCTTTCTCCATGCATATGTTGTGTCACTTCTATCTTCTTGTCTCATTCTTCTACAATCTTATGTCTCTTTCTACAATAGGTAAAATTGATCTAAATGGATTATACAGTTGGTAAAATTGATCTAAACAGATTAATCATACAAAAAGAATTGTGACAAAGAATACTTAATTAGATCTATAGTCTAATATTTTTACAAGTTTTAAGCTGCAATATTACCTTCATTTTCCAACAGTTGGTATCAAATCTAATGGTTGGGTAGGGTTTGGGATGCCTTTCACTTAAAATTTTGAAGGTTTTTTGGTTGTTGTGGGAGCTTTTACTATTATGTTATTGCATATTTGTAAAATAAGTGTGTTGCAATGAGTTCTAATTCTCGTTTAGATATTGAAAGATTGGATGTAGTTATGAGATGTGGAAACTAAAAATGGAGGATCTCTTTGAAGAGAGAGATCAGTGATTAGCTATTTGTAATGTAATCAGGTCATGATCGTACTAGGTTCACTCCAGGGTATGATGTGATTTTGTTGTTAATCTCAAAGGGAATGTGTTGTTTAGAATCAAATGTATATTCGACGCTAAGTTTTCAATTTGGATTTTAAGAATAAA
Organism: Sequoiadendron giganteum; assembly: GCA_007115665.2. Lineage (NCBI taxonomy): Eukaryota > Viridiplantae > Streptophyta > Pinopsida > Cupressales > Cupressaceae > Sequoiadendron > Sequoiadendron giganteum. The sequence goes on along the minus strand of CM021103.1, from coordinate 638,735,035 downwards.
TATCATGAAACCGAAAGATTAGAAATCATATTTCATGAAAATCAACAATTTCATTTGCTATCACTTAAGTAGATTTGGCTTTAAGAATTCAAATTTCAATAGAAAACAAAATATTTTAAATAAATTTCCATCCATTCATCTTTTTTTTCGGAACATTTTCAAAAATTTAAACATCTATTCTAAAATAAAGCATAAAAAAACTGAAAATTAAAATTTCTCCCGGTTATTCTCCACGCATGCCCCAAAGAATTAATTAAATCAAAGCAAACCAATTTATACTTCACCAAATTGCTTCACAACTACATATAAAATGACGCGAGCTTTTAAATAGAGGGTTTTAGTTTGGACACCGAGTAGGTTCTGTATGCACACTTAAATGACACAACATACAGTCTTATTTGGTTGAACTAACAAAACCAGCTACAAAAGATTCATGAGATAGGTAACTATCAAATTGGCTTTGATATTAATCAAATTCTACGTGCATACAAGTTTTTAGACTAGAATGGTTCAGAAAACAGGAAAAAAAACCAAACTTAGAGAGAAGTTTTGGCTCTTTCGACATCCTCAAATTCTCAACTTAACTTAAAAAAAAGATATATCCTCTAGCCTTTTATAGAACTCAAGGCACAGATAGGATAAGACAAATACATGAGAGAGAATCCAAGGTACCAATCACATCAAGGTACATGGAATGTAGTGATTGACCAGGAAATTACAATTGAAGCCAAGGAAGATCAACTCCAATTGCTCATTGAAACTCTTCAGGTTTTAATCTTTTATTATCAGGGTTCCTTCTTAGAACCAAACAAATCTGCTCATTTGAGTGTAAGAAATTCCCATATATTCATAATGATCAAGTGGAAATTTAATTCCTACAGTCCAAGTTCATCCTTGGTTTGAACATTCTAGGAATAAATAAATCCTGGAATGGGTACACTTCTTTATTGCATGCTTAAACTCCAGAGTTCCGAGTTCCTAGTATCTGGCACTTCTTTACAACAAACTTTATTCTAGCATGAGCCTCTAAAGTGTATCATTGAACCTGGTAATACCATCAGATCTGTTTGCAAATTTGATTTTCTTGACCATCCATACCCGAACTTTGAATCACAATCTGTATTTCCTACAATCACAAATTCCACACATTAAATCCCTTTAAAAAACACATTTATAAACATCTCATGTAAATAAAACCATTATTCAAATGTTATAACACAAATTTATCATAAATAACATGCTTTCCAAGCACATTATAAATCCTTTCATGATTATCTTCTACATATACCAGACTGCCGGACTATCGGAATCATTAGATAATCACAAAATCTCAAAACTCCACTTTACATCACAACTTGGTACTCGGTACCCGGTATTCAACTTTACCAATGAACTTTCCTCAGACTTCAATTTTATCAGACTTCCATCTTTCTTGGGATTCAAATATTAGACTGGAACATTCTACTCATATTCTTATTACCTTTTTCACTTTTCAAACATTCTTGGCTCCCGGTATCAAATACCTAGAACACTTTATTATGAAGTACTCTTTAATTAAATATTTCTTTTACCTTTTTAATTCTGGTGATCTTCCAACTAGGTAGCTCGTACCATAAGAGTTAAAAAAAAATTGCTAAGTCCCCAAGCTTTATAATCTTGGGGCGTGTTGTGAGACCACAAAACAACTTGCAACCAATAAAACCAAATTTAAATAAAATTTGAAATTAAATCACCAATTTTAAATTATAATTTATGCATATTTTAAAACAATAACCTTTACCTTTACCTAGATTCTTGCATAAAAAGTAAAACTCGCCCGAAAAAATTCATGTGTGCTCTGATTAATTCTTGTATAGGAGCGAATTTTCACCCCTAATAAAAATTCCCCTTTTACCCTTCTCCACTTTAGAAAACCAAATTCGGAGGCTTAATTCCACATAGGTCTACTGTCCTCCTTCCACTTGCTGCCTATTTTTAGCGTCGGTAGATGCATTACTATTGGGGACGCTCATGTCGCATGCAAATGTCTATGTGGTGTGCTTAAATCCCTAGTAGATTCTTATGGCTAGATTCTACAAAGGCATTACACTTCCTATTGGAAGTCAAATTGTAATTCCTCCCTTCGGCTGGCCGACCCGATTATGGTCATTTCTTCATCTTTCTTCTTCATATTTACCTCTCATTCATTCATTTGAAAGTTAGTTGATTTCTACACACTTATCCACAAGCATTATAGCATTCGTTTCAAGCATTGAAGCAACATTTTTCACTCCATAGTAGCAATCTCTATACTCCATCACTTCAATAGAGCAAGTGTAGGACAATACCATTGCAACAGAGGCTTGAGTTCCTCTCATTTTCTCCCCCACTAGCCTTGAGCACTTTGCGCGGAGGTGATAAGATCCTCACTCATCTTCTCTATTATTTGGTTGAGTTAGCAGATTACTGTTTGGTAGTGTTTTATTGTTCTATTTCTTTGATTTCCTTCTTTATCGTATTATTTTTATATTGTGGAAAACTTGGCTATCCGTGGAGGTGGAAACACCAAAACATGGGTTTGACTGAGGAAAACCCCTAAATAGCCCCCCAACAATCTTTTTCTTTTATGTGTGTAGGTGAAGATATCTTGGAGCGAGCTGGTGAAAAAGCTATTGTGTGAGATCATTTTCGTCACCCTTGCGGTAATATACTTGTTTTATTACATCCATTTATATGTTTCATATTTCATAGTATTATTCTACTCCCTTAGAAACTACTAACTAGGCCGTTAGTTTGTTTTTTAGTGGTCAAACCTTGTCTTCTTGGTTCTCTGGCCGTATGGATGCCAAGGCACTTGAGAGATGCCAGCATGCCATGCTATCATCCCAGAACCACACTTCTATCCTCTAACAAAGAGTTATCTGAGACATAGAGTTGATCCTAATAACTGACTCGCTTAGTCTCCTTTCAACTCTCGGGTCTACAGAGTGATCGAAGGGCCTCACAGTCCTCATCATTCTCATCTCGCCTTTCCTAACTTTCCCTTAAACTGTGGTAAGCTAGGGAAGCCTACTACTCTCGACCCTCCGTGACCTGGGGCCTTGTAGTGGTTGGTCCCCCTCTCTTACATTTTTGGTGAACCCGACGTGAACCAATGTCTACTCATTTTTCAGTGTTCTAAGAATTTTCTCTTGTGCCCTTTAATCATTGAACTCTTGTGTATTGTGAAGGTTTATAAGCATCACAAGCTAGTCCAAAACCTCTGGGTATATTGTCAAGAGAATTTTGTGACACCTTTCGATGGAGAAGACGAAGGTCTCTTCTAGTTTCACTACTAGTCTTTTCTCCAGTTTTGTAGTTGGTCTTTCTATGCAAGAGCAAGTGTCATGGAGCGAGTCTAGATTCTTCGATGAAATTGACCACGTCCCTACCCCTCCTACGTCACCTACCCCATCATCCATAGACAAGCATGAAGTTGTCCACATCCCTTATGAATACATTGCTAGTCTAAGAAAAGGGTTAAGTGCTTTGGAAAATCACTTGGAAAAAGACTCGAAGTTGGCTAGGGCCACAAAGGTTATCAATGAAATAAAGTATATGGTAGTAAAAGACCGAATGGGTATAGAACTCCTGGCTAGTCTCACTGGTCTGACTGAAGTGTGTGCTCCCTCAAATCATGGTAGCATGATGCGAGGTATCCCCTTCGAGGAGAATGAGAGATAGTTAGGAGTGTCCATGCCTCCCACATTTGTGTACATGGCTGAAATGGTGCCTTGAATCACTATCCCTAATGCTTCTAAAAGTTTGGAAATTGTCAAAGTGAACAAAAAATCTTTGGTTTTTCACTTCACCCCTCCTGTTGCCTCTAGTGGTGGAGGATTTGGAAAGATGATTCATGGGGGATTTGGTGGTGAAGGTGGTACTGGTGGAAGTGGTTCTGATAGAGGTCATGGTGGTGGCTTTGGAAGTGGCAGTGGCTCTGGTGGAGGTCACACTAGTGGTGGTGGCATTGGTGGTGGCTCTAGCGGTAGTCACAGCAGTGGTCCTCGCGGTGGCTCTAGTCGTGGTTCCACTAGTCCTATGTCTTCTAATGACCCGATTCAGAATACCCTTCTTTAGAATATGGGGAAGATGCAGAACTAGCTGGTGAACATTTTCGAAGCTTCTGCCTAGCCTATCTTTTAGCCCTTCTTCTGACATAGCCTATTGTCAATAGCAATTCTAAACACTCCTTTCCCGCAAGGGATGGAGATTCCTAAATTTGAGAAATACAATGGCAAAGGGGACCCGCAAATGCATGCATCTGCCTTTGATGCCTTATGCAAAAAATTCTTCCATCATGATGCATAGATGGAAAAACTGTCCCCTTGATCCCTCAAGGATATAGTGCTCGAGTAGTACTATTCCTTGCCTAAATTCCATCTTTACATTTGATCAGTTTGTGAACCAATTCCTATGATAGTTCCAGGCCAACATCGGGCCTAAGATGACCTTCTCTGACCTTGTTCGGTGTAAAAAAGGGGATAATGAGAAAATTACTGACTTCGTAGCGCAATATCAAGTGTTCTTTTCACAGATCTCATACCCATTACCTCATTCCGATGTGAAAAAGGTGTTCATAGGGAACTTACAAAGGCCTTGGCAAGAGAAGTTTTCCCTTATGAAATACTCTTCTTTCGCACATTTGTGTGCAGCCCTACGGGAGTATCAACAGATGGTGGTTCAGTTCGGGGGATGCTCCTCGCGCTCCCATCCTTAAGGGAAGTCCATTGTATCGATCTCAGAGAAATGAAAAGCCATTGTGAAGTAGTAGCCGTTGTGGATAACAATGACCTCAGATGCGACCGAAAGTTCACAAAGTTATCTGAATCTTATTCCTCCATCTTACAAAAGCTATTGAAGGATAAGATCGTTAACTTTTCAAGTCCAAAACTAGTTAGGGAACCATATCCTAGCTCGTATGAAGTAAATACCTATTGTCAATACCATCAAGTTAATAGACATGATACCGAAATTTGCATGTGATTGCATCATGAGATACAAGATCGCATCGAGGATGATACTATTCATCTTGATGGAAGAAAGCATACAAACAAATTAGTGGAAAAAGCTAATAGTGAATTGCAGATATACATGAACCCGTTTCTGTTGCATTCTTCTAACATGATTATCGATCCCTCTAAATTTGTTTCTCAGCCTGAAGCCTAAATTAACATGGTTACTATTACTCCTTGTCCTTGTCTTGCGATCGGTTCATCAGATATAACATTCAATTCAAAAGATGTACCAGCAAACAATAAACCTTCTCCGCTTTACATTCCAGCTCGTCTCAATGGAAAAATTGTGATAGGGCTCTTAGTCGACCCTGCGAGTTGAGTTAATGTCATCACGAAGGAGACTCTATTCCTAAACTCCCTATAGAGGGATAGATATGAAAAAACAAAGTCCATCATCCGTACGCATGATGGTCTTTCTCTTAAACCATATGGGTCGATAATGTTGTCTGTCTCGGTTGGACCTAGGAACATAGACACGGTTTTCAATGTTATTCCTGAGTCAGACCTATTCAGGGTGAAGCTAGGTATACCTTGGCTAGCCTCCATGAATGGGATTGCCTCTATAATCTATAAGTGTCTTAAGTTTTCCCATGAAGGTGTCATGCACATAGTGCATGGTACTAGATACCAGCCTATGGTGTCCCATGCGGGATATTCATTGGATTACTTTTGGCCCACCTTGGTTGGTCTGCTCCCTCTAAGAATGAACCTACTTTATAAGAATTACGTAAAGTATAAAACTAGGGGCAAGGGACAGCCAAATTTGACCCTTCCTATAGCGGAGAAGCCAGTTGCATCCTCCTCCCAAAAGGGAAAGGAGAAGCTTTCTCCTTCTTGGATTGCCTTGGCTACTCTCCTTTCTTGGGAGGAGTATTGGATGAACAAGCCTAGTCTTTACCCATTCATTCTAGTGATGCCTACTTGGGGTAGACCCAAGACCAGGATATCGGATCTCCCTAACGAGTCTCTTGGACCTTGGTACTATTTATATGGTAGAAAGCAAGGCTCGTGAAGAGAATTTTCCATACGACCTCTTACCGTTTCCACTCCAAAAGCAGTGAACAGGAAAAGAACCACTATCAAGGCACTAGATTCGATTCCCCCTGTTGGTTATGAACCTATTCCTCTTGCTGCCATGCAGGAGCCTATCTCTTTGATGGAAACAACCATGGAGGACACTCCCATGGCTAGGCCCCATGGCTAGGCAGGAGCCTTTCGCTCCTTGGCAATCTTCGACTTCTAGTTTGAAGAGTCAAAAAAATGCCTTGTGCATGAGCACAAGTACCGACGAAAGGCTCTTTTGGTTGAGCAGGCCACCTCACAGAAGAAGGAAGAGGAGATGACTACTCCTATATCAGGACCTCCTATCGCATCCTCCTCTTTCCCTTAGGTTCAAACTAGCTTTGTATCATTTCGGCTTCCGCTGCGAGTGCACATGCACTTGGAAAGGTGCAGTTTTTCATCACTCCTTCCATGGAGCCGCCTTTGTTGACATTTATTCTAAATGTCTCACATTTCTCAAAGCCTGTAGATATGATTAATACTTTGATTATATCTACTATGGTTCTTTCCTCCTCTCCCTTTGCCCTTCTTGCTTCATCTGTGGGGAGTTCGCCTCCTCCAACAAAGAAGAAGGTAGAGAGTGGTCCCTCTAGTAACGAAAGACGTAAGAGGAGCCCACCTTCTCTAAAAGGTGGCCCTATGTTGACTTATTCTCTCATAGTGACGAAACTAGTCCTGGCCTCTCCCGAGTTCGTCACCGCTCCTGAATCTCTCGGTGAGCTTAGCGGTGAACCTCAGGTGCAATATCCTCTGTCTGTCCAGGTGAAACATGGCACTTCCATTAAGTGTATGTTTAACTCGATGGATGAAGTTCTGACCTTTACAACAATCTTCATGAGATCATTGTCCTTAGACCCACAAGAGTTGAGTGACATAAACCTCATAGGTCCTTCCTTCTTAGCCCTTGTTGCCAGAGGGTTGCAAGCTCCTCCCCTTAACATTACACTATTGTAGGCTCATCATCCTTCCCCTAAAATGATCTAGAGTTGGAAGTTGATGACCTCTTGGTTGATCAGTGTTAAGGGAGACCTCTTATTAATCTTTAGATTAGATGTGTGTGTCTTGTGATGTGCTTCCCCCGTAATCATGCAATGTGCCTAGATGACCCTCGTCACCCCTGTTGGTGCATGGATACAGGAGTTACATTTGTGTTGTAAACCTTCTTCTATTTGTATCATCATTCTTCCATGTTTGTGATTGAATTTTGACAAATTGGGGACGATGCAAAGTGTTGGGAGCATTTAGGCTTCCTTCCATGTTGACCCAAATTTTTTTTACCTTGGTTTTCATGCATTCTTCCTGATCTGGTTGGGGATTGATGATCTTTCACCCTTGCACCGCAGACTAGTTATATAAGAAAGCACAGATCTGACCTTGTGAAACCATATCCCCTTGTGCCCTTTGTTCATATTCTCTATCCTTTTGATTTCCTTTGTCTTTCTCTCTTCTTTGCTTGAGTTGTCCCTCTCATGTGTGACAACGCCACTTCTACATCACTTGGAAAATGCATGCGTTGCTAACGAGTCTTTTCTCAAGAACCTTCACACACTTATTTTTTAGAATTGCATTCTCAACTTGAAACCCTAATGAAACATGTTTCCTTCATCACGGGTTCATAAAGAAAGGACTTGGAAACCTTCCTCCAAAGCAAGAACACCTTTGATCTTCCCCTCGCATAGAAGCATATTCTTCCTTTTGAATTCCTTGATGAAGTGAATATATTTCAAAAGTATTCCTTGATGATGAATCGATTCGAGAAAGAAGACATTAGCTTTTGAACAACGTTTCCTTGAGTGGACCCTCTTCTTATGCCGAGTTCTCGAGGGACCCCTTCAAAAATTTTTATCTCAAGAAAGTTTTATGGTGTCTAGCTCGAAGGCGACCTGACTAGACCGGTTTCACATCCTTGCATCTAGCTTGGGGGCAGCCTGACTAGACCCGCTTCACATCCTTATGTCTAGCTTGGGGGCAGCCTGACTAGACTTTTCTTTTCAGACAGTGTGTCCCTTGAGTGGACCCCTCTTCCTTTTGAAGGGTTCTTGAGGAATCCCTTTGAAAGTATTCCAACTTGGCAATGGTCTAGGTGACTGTCTATTTACTTGCTTGTGTAGCCGCTTCCTGAAATTTTCTATCTATAGGTAAACATGTTGCTTCATGGGTGTGCCTGTGAAGCCGCTTTTTGACTCTGTGAAGTCCCCTTTTCCTAGTTTCCTTCATCTGAGATTTCTTGAGGGATACCTTCCTTGTAGGTCCATGGGTCTGTTAGGTGATTTTCCTGGTTTCCTTCATGTGAGAGTTCTTGGAGGATACCTCCCTTATAGGTTCATGGGCCTGTAAGGCACTTTCTTTCTTAAACTTCATAGTTATGCGGAGCTATGAAGTCCTTTTCTTGTCCTACACTCTCAAGTTTTCCAAACCATGTTCTGCTTCCTCAACAGTTCAACTATATGTTTCTAACCCTACTACTTCTTCAATCTACTTTATCGAAGCACTCATTAGTACTTGTGCTCACTAAAGTGGGCGAAAAATGTATAGGAGCGAGTTTGCACCCCTAATGCAAATTCCCGTTTTACCCTTCTCCACATTAGAAAACTAAATTTAGAGGCTTAATCCACATAGGCCCGCTATCCTCCTTCCACTTGGCACCTGTTTTATGTTTTAGTAGAGGTGTTACTATTAGGGATGCCCGCATGGCACGTAGACATCTGCGCGACATGCTTATGTCCCTAGCAGATTCCTGCACCGGTTGGAGTCTACAAAGATGTTACACTTACTATTGGAATTCAAATTGTAATGCCTCCCTTTGACTAGCCGACTCGAATATGGTATTTTCTTCATCTCTCTTCTTCATATTTACCTCTCATTCATTCATTCATTTGAAAGTTAGTTGATCTCTACACACTCATCCACAAGCATTCTAACATTCATTTCAAGCATTCAAGTAGCATTTTTCACTCCATAGCAGCAATCTCATCACTCCATCACTTCAATAGAGCAAGCGCAGGACAAAACCATTACAACAGAGGCTTGAGTTCCTCTCATTTTCCCCCCACTAGCCTTGAGCACTTTGCGTGAAGGTGGTAAGCTCCTCACTCATCTTCTCTATTATTTGGTTGAGTTAGCACATTACTATTTGGTAGTGTTTTATTTTTCTATTGCTTTGATTTCCTTCTTTATCACATTATTTCTATATCATGGAAAAATTGGCTGTCCGTGGAGGTGGAAACACCAAAATGGGGTTTTGACTGAGGTAGGCCCCTAAACAACCCCCCAAGAATTTCCCTCTTTTGTGTGTAGGTGAAGATATCTTGGAGTGAGCTAGCGAACAAGCTATTGTGTGAGATTTGCAGTAATATACTTGTTTTATCACATCCGTTTATATGTTTCGTATTTCATAGTATTATTCTGCTCCCTTAGAAACTATTAACTAGGTTGTTAGTTTGTTTTTCAGTGGTCAAACTTTATCTTCTTGGTTCTCTGGCTGTATGGACGCCAGCGCACTTGAGAGATTCTAGTGCACCGCGCTGTCATCCCAAAACCATGCTTTTGTCCTATGATAGAGAACTGCCCAAGACACAGAGTTGATCTTGAAAACTGACTCGCCTAGTCTCCTTTCAACTCTCAGGTCTACAAAGTGATTGAAGGGCCTCATAGTCCTCATCATTCTCGTCCTGCCTTTCCTAACATTCCCTTAAACTAAGGTAAGTTAGGGTAGCCTACTACTCTCGGACCTCCATGACCTAGGGCCTTGTAGTGGTTGGTCCCCCTCTCTTACAATTCCAATTTTTGAAACTCGGTAAAAATAATCAGTTCACTGACATTACACTATAAAAATCCTTGTGATCAATTGATCTCCACTGCTAACCTTAAGGAGGTTTTTTATACCATGACCAATGACAAGGCTCTTGGTTGTGATGGCCTCCCTTGTGAATTTTATAAGGCCCTTTGGGATAGTCTTGGTGAGGATCTGGACAAATTTTATCTTAAATCCTTCCAATCCAAATTGTTAGGAAAATTAGTTAACAAAGGAAATATTAAATTCATACCTAAATCTAGAGACCCCAAGGATATTTATAATTGAAGGCCTATCAACTTTCTCAATTTCTCATAAAAGATAATTGCTAAAGCTCTAACTCTGAAGGTGCACTAGATATCCTTCCTCAAATTGTGAGGACTAAGAAAAGTGGATTCATTAAATCTAGGTATATTTTAGATAATATTATTACATTTTGGAAAGGCATGGAATGAGCTAGACACTCTCAACAAAATGATCTATTCCTAAAAATTGACTTTTCCAAGGCCCGTGATCATATTGAATGGCCCTTCATTCTAGCCATGCTTCAAGCTCAAGAATTTGGACCTTCATTCAGTATGTTACCATGCTCTTTGAAAATTCCATATCGCGCATTACTATTAATGGTTAAAAATCTAGTGCCTTTTGACTTTTCAAATTGATTTTCCAATTTTGTCCCTTAGCTTTGACTCTCTATGTTCTTCTTGTTGAAGAATTTGGTTATCTTTTGGCCCATTTTGTGTCTCTAGGGATATTCAAAGCTATAGCTTTATCTAATTCCTTAGTTCAACTTGTTGATGCCCACTTTATATATGATTTTTTCTTCACACACTTAGAAGAGCAGAAAAATATCAAGTAGACCCTCAAGTGCCTAGATAATTTTTGTAAAGCTTATGGTTTTGATTTTTAGTGGTATAGGGCTCGACTTTACAGACAATTCGCCATCCCCACACCTTCCCGACTCAACTCCTATAGTTGGAAATGGGTTATTCATGGATATTTTTTCATATTCATGGTCATCTCATGTTCGCCTTACAAGCTTCACAAGTATCCTCATGGCAAGTAGTTCTCACCAAAAACAAAATGGCATATTAGCTCATCAAACCCATTTCTTTGCTAAGTAAATGTTAGGTTTGTTCCAAGATTATAGCAACCACCCATATTTATTAGTCCTCATGTTGGGCTCCTTCTAAGGCCTCTTACATGAAATGGGACAAACTTCTTTGTGATTTTCTTTGGGCTTCCTCAAAAAATCAAAAGGAATTTCACAAGGTGGCCTGGTAGTTTAGTTGCTTTCCCCACGATTTTGGAGGTTTGAGCCTCTTTTCCACTCAATTTCAAGGTTTGGATCTTTCCACTAAGTGGATTATTTGTACCCTTCAAGGCAATGAAGTCTAGAAAATTCTTATGCAACATTGCATTTCCTCTAGCCATCTTTCTGGATGACTTGCTTGGAAGGGGATTGAGTTATAAACCCATCTTATGACAAAGAACATGGCATAGATTCAAGGGAATTTTGTCATAAAATTATTTGGAGAGATTGGGAAGCAATGAAGCCCTTGATAATCTAGAATGACTCTAGTTTTGTGATGGGATTTCCATCAAGTAGCAGAATATATGGTGGCCCACCATTTTGCAAGATCATGATTTCCCATTAGCAAGGTTGCCTTGGGTGTGTGCCTTGAGATTTCACAAGAAATGAATTTAAGCCTTGCAATGCCTCTTCTTTAGAGCCTTAATGAGTCTCTTGTCATAGAATGAAGCTAAATCCAAGTTTCACCTTTCTAATTTGGGTCGTGAAAATTTTGATATAATCATGGGGGCAGTTCCAACTAATATGGTTCACAAAATTGACATCAATTCTTCTGGGTCCTATGGAAAGATTAGAAGTGGGGTACAAATATTTCTTTCACAATTTATAAACCATAGTAAGGATATCTTTAGATCTCTCCCAGCTTGTCCATGGTTCCCATGTTGAATAGATGATGGAATTTGTAATCATCAGTCTCAATTTGGCAATGTAGATTTCATACCATTTGCTCCATTATTCTAGAGCCCAAAATGGCTCACTTTGATTGGTGTATTCTTTTCTAGGACCTTCTCTTTGGCTCCAATTTATCCCATTTGGGAGTTCTCAACCCATGTTTCACATTATATGGGTAGTTAAAGTCTTTTAAGCCCCTATTTTGGTTTTATCCCAAAGCCTAGAATTTTTGGACCTTGATCCATGATATTTTCAAGACCTTCAAACTAGAGCTTTTTTGTGGCACATGGATCTTTTAGGGGATTGACTTTGCATCCATCACAAATTCAACCAGATTTGGCATGCTTTTAGGGTGGAGATTTTCTTCAACATATGGAAAGATAGAAATTCAACTATTTTTCCAATTGTTCTATTGATCGACATGTTTCTCTTTTTTCTAAAGCTATGATATGTTCTAATGTCTTATTGTAGATTCAAGTGCAAGCAAACAAAGTTTCACTTGAGATGGACTGATTTCCTTTGTTTCCATCACCTTCCAAAGGACACTCACCTCCTCATAGGTGTCGTCATGGAATTGAAATATTTCTATTTGAGGTACCTAGGAGACTCGCTCCTAGGCTTCTCCCCTAGGTACAAGAAGGGATCATAGTCAGCAGGGTTGGTTAGGAATTTCTCTTTGGTCATTCATCTCCTCGCCACCTACGAGAGGAAACTTTAGGTGGCTTATTGGTGGTGCTTCCAACTAGTTTGATTCCAACAAATTCCCTTAACTAGCTCTTGATGTTTCTTTAGCCTGTGTTATAGAAGAAGAAAAAGATAAAGATAAATATGATGATGAGTGAGACCCTCCTGTGGCCACTTTGAACCCCACTAATTTACTAGAAAATCAAAATGATCGAGATCCTCCTCCTCCCCCCTCTGCTATTGCTTTAACTTCCTAGCGACATTACCTTTGTTTTTATGTTTTATGCTTTAGACTATAGCCCCGTGTGAACTTTAAGAGTATGATTTTTTATCCATCCATTTTTTTTGTGAATATGCATAATATTATTTTATAAATAATATTCTAGAAAGTAAAATTATAGATCTTTATACTATAGATTGAAAACAACTAACTTTAAGTTTAAAATAATCGTTTCACTAAATTATTAGTTTATTTAGTAAAGTAGTTGAAAACAACTAACTTTCATTTCACTAGGTAAGTAGTTTATTTAGTAAATTTATAGCAACACACAATATTTAATATATTTTAGATTTGATTTAAATAAATAAATTTGAATTTGAGATTAAATTAGGACAAGTAATAAATGTATATGTATGTGATCTTATTGTTATAAAATTATTGGAAGAAGGATGCAAATAGACTATATTATTGGGTATGTAAGTGATTAAAATGAGTAAGTAGGCATACATCACAATCTAACGATGACTTGATAACCTAGCGTATATCATTGTAACATGCAAACTATCCAGATTTCACCTTCTACTAATTTTTTTGTGCTAAAAATATCTTATCCACCTCTTATATGTTCTTTTTTGTCACTTTCAATAAGCATAAGTCACCCACAAAGCATTTGTAATCCTTTTATGTTTAACAATCTTTTTTTTTTGCTCAAAGTTGTGAGATTTCCCTAACAAATATATTATCCACCTGATATATAAAATGTTTCCAAAAGGGAAAACATGTGTTTTTATAATTTATCTATAAGCCTTTTGCATGCACTTGATTTTCTTATCTTTGACAATTTTTACTCCACAAGTCACCCATTTTTTCAAGCAATTATCTTTAGCAATCCTATTGTTTTTCCCTCCGAAATTACACCTAGTCCAATTTCTACTATAGATAATGAATATTTTGTCATTTGTGAGGGTCAATTTTTTTAAAAAAAAGTATATAAACAACATTGACACTCTTGCCAATTTTATTCGAATTTTGCATCGATGCACTAGTAACTGTGTGCAAGAATTTATGCCCATGCGAACAATTTAAAAAATTAGATCGAACAAAATATAAACCTAGCAAACACTAAGTTTAGTCCTATAAAATCCAACTAGGCATAAAATTCAATAATAAAACCATATGCTAGACTCCCTAAATTACCCTCCAAGAGTGTCATTTGTGTTAACTCCTCTCAATATAATTTCACTAATTAATGTCTTCCTCCAATTGACCATCTTCTAGATCACATGGTAACTGAAAGATATTGGGCCCATAATTCATAAATGCATACACTTGTGATATTTTCTAAGATGGTTTACCATAGGAGTTTGGAGTTAGAGGTATTGTGCCAATGTGGAAGGCATTATGCAACTCATATTCCCCACAAAATTTTCCATTAATCTCGACCTTCAAATTTTGTATTAAGGGATGGTGGATGAAGTGGATGAGGAGGTTAATTCTATAGGATCAATGTAATATGATGATGAGCTTGTGTTTGAAGGCACAATCTCAACACTGGGGTAATAATGGTAATGCTAGAAAGAGGCTTCTAATGCTCGACAATATTTGAATTGATTTGGATTGGTCTAGATGGTGACCACAATTTTGTTATGATGGAATTTGAGACTTTGATGATAAGTGGAGGAGATCTATCCTACATTGCATGGAGCTATGGGTGATTGAGGAGGAGGTTATAAGGAAGGTCACAATCAATAGCATGGCAGTTCCTATATTTCAATGTTGGACCCACTTGAATTGGAAGACATATAATACCCTCACAATCTATCTCTACATTATCATAAGCCTTGATAATTATCTATAAAGATCTAAATCCATCACAAAATATATCACTTGTTTTATAAAATTCAATGTACACAAGTTCATGTAATAACCATTATCAAGTGAGACTCATTTGACTTTGTGTTTTGTGATGAAGACTTCAATATGTAATGCTCTATTATAAGATGGGTTGATGGGTGGCATGTCATTAGTGCAAAATGCAAGATAAAAATTGGAGGAAACATGGCCCACAAGTGCTTGCAATTGTTCAAGTTCAATATCATTAAGAACATGGGACTCTTGCAAAGCTTGGTCCAATATCTCGCTATGGATTGATGATGATCTAAGAAGCTCCAGGATTGAAATTTATGCTAGATTACTCCCAAGATTATCTAAGAGGTTATACTCAGAGATTTTAGATGAGGAGGTGGATGGTCCAAGAATAGTGACCTTTCCATAGTGGGTAGTGACAACATATTCAAAATCTTTGGGCTTGATTTTAATCATAGCAATTTGTGAAGGTACTTGTGTGATACATCCCACAATATTTTCATAATTAAAAGGGACTTTATCATAGTTGATATTATTAGTGTGGTTCCCTTGGGTGCCCCTTGATTGGGATTGATGGATGGGGGTGGTTGATCTTGAGAGTGGTTTGGAAAGGAATTCTAGTATATTTCCCAATTGATTATTTGGTGAGGATGGGGGCACTCCTACTTCAATTTCACCCTTATCAATAAATTCTTGGATATAGTTTTTGATCTTCATGCTTTTTTCATGGTGTGACCTTTGATCATATGATAATCACAACATTGGGCTTGATTTTAATCATAGAAATTTGTGAAGGCACTTGTGTGATGCATCCCACAATATTTTCATAATTAAAAGGGACTTCATCATAGTTGATATTATTAATGTGGTTCCCTTGGGTGCCCCTTGATTGGGATTGAGGGATGGGGATAGTTGATCTTGAGAGTGATTTGGAAAGGAATTCTAGTATATTTCCCAATTGATCATTTGGTGAGGATGATGACACTCCCACTTCAATTTCACCCCTATCAATAAAGTCTTGGATATAGTTTTTGAGATTCATGCATTTTTTCATGGTGTGACCTTTGTTCCTATGATAATAACAACATTTATTCTCCTTGTACCAATATGATTTAGGGTTTTATTCATCAAACAGTTGTTTCATAGGAAATACCTTAATCATAATCATGTTTGCTTGCACTAGTTTTACGAACATGTCTAACAATTCCCCAAGTGTGGTTAATTTTTATTTAGGATTATTTTTATTATTTTTCTTCATTTTCCCTTGAGGAACCAAGATATTATTAATTTCATGAGGGATGGTTTTGCTTTTATTTAGATTTATGTGGTTACAATTTTCACATGTTTTGTATTGGTGACACCATCACTAATAACATTTTTATTCTTAGCCAAAAATCTAGGTTTGTTATTAGATTTTTTGTCATTTTTCTCCTTGTAAACATTGACCAAACCTTCTGCAATAAGGTCCTTTTCAATGGTTACCCCTTTCCAATTATCTCATAAAAATTGAAGCATAACAAATTTGTAAATGGAATGAAATTTCTTGATTCAAAATTTGGATAGTTTTTTTGATGAGTAGTCTTTCTAATATAGGCCAAGGAATATGACTATAAATTCATGTACATAATTGTAAATATATTTCAAAACTTCTTCATTATGTTGTTTAGCATTGAAAAGGTCTGACATAGTGACCGCATGTTCCACATTGTATAAGTGGGAAATTTTTTTTTTGATAGATCAATGAGGGTGTAGAATGAACCTTGAGGAAGGTGCATGAACCATTCCAAGGATTTTCCTCCACACGTGGGAATAGGCATAAAAGGTAGTGATCATTATAAGCCACTTCTTGACATGCTATGAAAAATTATTTTATATGGTCATGAGTGTCACCCTTCCTTTTGTATGTGTCAAACAAAGGGATGTCAAAGTGTTGAGGGAAGGGTGGGTGCATGGAAATGGGTAGCAATTTCATGGACACCTTTCAAAATTTTTTGAAAAGCAATAACGTGAGCGTGTTATAATGTGCTCGCATTATTGATTCGTTGTGCCAAGCCTGAGGATCGGAAACAACAAACCAATAATGCAAGACAAACCAATAATGAGAGCATGTTATAATGTGCTCGTGTTATTTCTAGTTAAAAGAGAAAAAAAATTGAAAACCTATCATTGTTATTTCGACTATTTTTTTCTTGTAGCCACGACCAAAACCCCCATACTTACACGCTTGGGTTGTAGGAGGAGCAACTAAAAAAAAAAATTCACCAACAATTTCTATTTCTTCGCAACGATGGCGCCACGACGAGGAGGAGATGTGAGAGGTAAGGGTTTTGTGGTTTTTGTTTTGAATTAGTTAGTTTTAGGTTGAATTTTATATATATATATGTTTGGATTTTTAGGAGATCCAAATTAACCTGCAAACCCTCAAGATACTCAACAGGAAGACCAACCAAATCCTCAAGATCAAAATCAACCACAAAAACAACCTCCTCCACCAATCACTCAACCCCCTCTTGACACTCAACAAAATTTATTGAGTGAAATTGAGAACAACAAAAAACAAATTCAGGATTTGATCAGTAGGTTGAGTGATCCAAATCCTTCAACCACAGAAAGAATGACCCTAGCAAATTGATTGAAAGATATGTTAAAAAATGTAGATTCAATTAGCTGGCAAATAACTGGATGGCAAGATAGGATGCAAGCGGCTAGGGATTATTATGC
Organism: Sequoiadendron giganteum; assembly: GCA_007115665.2. NCBI lineage: Eukaryota > Viridiplantae > Streptophyta > Pinopsida > Cupressales > Cupressaceae > Sequoiadendron > Sequoiadendron giganteum. The sequence goes on along the minus strand of CM021103.1, from coordinate 638,717,669 downwards.
AAATAAACTATCATACAAAGATGTAAAGGATTTAAAAATTACAAAAGTTGATTTGTGCTCATTATTCACCTACCCACGCACAAATCAAAATCTTACCCTCAATGCGAAGAGGTTTCCTATACATTGATACCACCACAAACAGATTAGGGACCAATTTTATGATAGGTGGTACATGGTCTTCGATTACCCACTGTGCAAAAATTGTGAGGTCCCACAATATTTCATTAGGAAACTATACAGTGAGTTCATATTGAAAAAAATCCCAAATTATTTTGATATGAGGGATTTCCAAGGGAGAGGTGGGGGGGTCGTCTTAGGATAGAACCGGTGCACAACCGGATCCTATGCAGCAAGGTAGATGAGATCTCACTAGGCCACCTCATGAGCATGTTGTTATGCCTTCAGTCACGAAGGAAAGTGTTGACGTACAGACATTGTAGACAATCAACACTTTGACCCAGAGTGTCATCCATCATAATAGCCCTATTCTACAGTGCCATCCAGGGGAGTCTTCGAGTGGTGGTCGTCGAACACATGTGTGTCAATATTGTGGGGCTACTTGTTCATATGACCCCACCAACACTTAGGGGACTAGTACGTGGGATTCATTTGTAGCTATGGAGATGGAGAGGGCAACTGAAATTTTGCATGAGGCATATGGCATTGATAGTCAGGTAAAGGTTAGTGCATGTTCATTGAATTTAATTTATTAAATTTCGATTTTGAAATGCAAGATTAACTGAAAATGTTTTATGATTTTAAAAAAATTGTAGGGTCATAGTGTTGAGACTAGATACACCGGCCCCCCACCAACTTATTTTTTCAGTACAGCTATTGTTGGGGTATGTAACTAGTAAACAATTATAAATTTATTGCATGTTAATAGAATTTTTTTATGAATGGTAATTTAATATGCAATTTTGGATGTTTAATAAACTAATATTAGAGGTTTTGATGGAACACTTCCCAGTGGCGGTGGATTTACTCAAACATACATGGAGGTAATAGAATAAAGAGTTTAACTGATGAATCAAGTACTTAATATATTTGTGTAGTTTATATGCACATCATTGATTGCGTTGAATAATTTGTTGTTTTATTTTCAGATGATGCAAGCTAAAACACCTACCAATGTGACGAGGGCAATGGATATTGGTGTGCCATTTGCTATACAATCCTTGATGGCTCTGACATGAGAGGTATGAGGCAAATTAGTAAATTTACATTTACATTTGTTGTTATAAATGTTAGTGAAAAATCAAACCATTATTGATTCACGTAGTTTAATTTCCATTTGTATGGTTTATACAAGGCTTGAGCATGCATGAGTATGGGTGTGAGAATATTTCCCCCATGGAGAGAGATCATGAGATGGCGATAAGTGATTATTTTGTCAAATATATCATTTTTTATAATGTAATTTCTATATATTCATGTCTTTACTTCTTATTGTAACAGTTAAAACTTCACCATGAACTAAACACTAGGAGGAGTAGTAGGAGCACTCCTTGAGCACAACAAAAATGAGTGACAGACCTATCGCCATCCAATCAAAAAGGAAAGGGAAAGAATTTATTTCCAGGGCATGGAGAGCAATGACTTTTGATTCTAGAGCCCTTTGTTGTATGCCTACATGGTAGTTTTGTACATATTTTTATTGGACATATTTGACATTGTATGCCTAGATGGGATTCTTGTAAGCCTATATAGCTATTTTGTACATATATTTCATACTTATATTGACATATATTGATGTATGCCTACATGGCTATTTGGTTAATACAAATATCTTGTATCGATGTATGTCCATATTTGCATTCTAAATTGATGGTTCAATAGATATGAGTTACATGTATTCAAGTGTATACTTTAAAACTTACGTGTATAGTTTGTGACTTACATGCATTCAAATGTATACTTTGTGGCTTACATGTTTTCATGTGTATACCTTGTATTCATGCATATACTTTGTATTAATTTGTGTATACTATGTATTCATGTGTATACTTTTTGAGGCTTACGTATTTTTGAGTACTTGTGCTTCCCTTCTTGACATGTACATGCTTGAATTATTTGTGTGTATAATTATTAATTGGTTAGCCCTAGCATTGACCATTGTTGTCCTTCATGATTTGTCTTGAATATTAATTGATTGATGCTAAAAAAATTTATCTAAAAGAAAAAAACATGTTTAAAATTGGCATTCCATGAAATGGTTCATAAAAATATTCCAATATGTTCTTTATCTAAAAGCTGGAGGTCGTACCAAGTACAGGATCAGCAAGTTTGTATCAAAAATCTAAAAAACAGAGAACAGTGTGAATAATTCTTATTAGATCTTCTCCAAAAGTTCATCAACAACCTCCATTCGAGCCTCTCAAGGCTTTACATAGTGTTTTACACCCTTCTCTAACTGATCCATGCCCTCAACTAACTAAAAACCAACTTTCAAAACAAGTAACCATTGCATTTCAAATTTGTTGCTTTAAGCAACTTACAAATTTGCAACTTTAGACTCCTCCAACCTAATGAGTACATCTAATGACCTCTAAACCCACACAAATGAAGTACAAATAACCTTATTACATTGAAAAAACTCCATTCTTTCACGATCATATACAAATTCACAAATTTGCCTTCAAAGGCTACAAAGACAACTTTTAGTGCAAGATTGAAATTTTCACATTTTTATCACTTGAACCAAAAGTCACCCTAAAACATACCTAATGGTCTTAATTGACCTTATTCAAGACAAAGCATGTTCAAAATACCCAAAAAAACCTATTGACCAACCTAGTCACCATCAGATAATAACTAAAACCATTGAACTAGACCATCTTGATCAAATGGAGGAACAAGGTGCTCTGCACCAATGATCATACATTTTTTGTGTGGAATACTCGAACTTCTCAACCGTCGTTTGTATGTTTCTCTTTTCCAGTGTTTTGTCATCATAAAGGATCAAGCCGGTTGAACTCTAGTCGAATCAATTCCGCATGTTTGGGTGTGAAAGAGGACCATGCCTAGCGTAAACCTACCTATTGGGACACTTTGGAGCAGTTAGTTTGGTCACACAAATTACAAAATGAAAGTTGCACCACCTTGCAACTTTGCATAGCTTGAATTTGACACTTTTTCCATCAAGTGAAAATCCATCGCCACGGGAAAACCACTTCAAGATAGCCAAAACTAAGAGAGGTTTTTGTAGAGGGGCCCAATGCGATCTTGTAGGATTAGACAAGAATTTTCTAAGCATCATGGTATCCAAGTAATAGCATGCTGAAGTTTGCAGCCATTTTGCACTTTGGACCCTTAAGGGATCGATCCAGTGGAACGTAGCTCAGAGCGATTTTGCATGTTTCAGTGTGAAATAGAACCATACCTAGTGTAAAAATACCTATTCATATGCATTGGAATAATCTGCTTGGTCACACGAGCTGCAGAGCGAAAGTTGCACCACTTTGCACAACTTGAATTTGACACCTTTTCCATCAAGTGCAAACCTGCCACCGTGGGAAAACCACTCCGAGATAGCCAAAACCGAGAGAGATTTTTGTAGATGATCCGAACATAATCTTGTAGGATTAGATGAAAATTTTCTTAGTGTCACGGTATCCGAGTAATAGCATACTGAAGTTTGCAACCATTTTGCACTTTGGACCCTTAAGGGATTGATCTAGTGGAACATAGCTCAGAGCGATTTCGTGTGTTTCAGTGCCAAAGAGGACCATGCCTAGCATAAACATACCTATTTAAACATGGTAGAATAGTCCACTTGGTCACACAAGTTGCAGAGAAAAATTTGCACCACTTTGCAACTTTGCACTGTTTGCATTTGACGTTTTTTCCATCAAGTAAAAATCTGCCGCCACAGGAAAACCACTTCAAGATAGCCAAAACCAAGAGGGGTTTTTTTAGAGTGGTCCAAAATGATCCTATAGTATTAGACAAGAATTTTCTAACCATCAAGGTATCTGAGTAATAGCAAGCTGAAGTTTTCAACCATTTTGCACTTTGGACCCTTAAGGGATTGATCTGGTGGAACATATCTCAGAGCGATTCTGCATGTTTCGATGCAAAAAGAGACCATTCCTAGCATAAACATACCTATTCAGATGCATTGGAGCAGTTAGTTTGGTCATATGAGTTGCAGAGAAAAAGTTGCACTACTTTTCAAATTTGCACAGCTTGAATTTGACACTTTTTCCATCAAGTGAAAATATGCCGCCACGGGAAAACCAGTCTGAGATAGCCAAAACCGAGAGAGATTTTTATAGAGGGGCCCAACGCAATCCTGTAGAATCAAACAAGAAGTTTCTAAGCATCACAATATCCGAGTAATAGCATGCTAAAGTTTCTAACCATTTTGCACTTTGGACCCTTGAGGGATCGATCTGGTGGAACATAGCTCAGAGCGATTTCGTGTGTTTCGGTGCAGAAGAGAACCATGCCTAGCGTAAAAATACCTATTCGGACGCATTGGAACAGTCCTCTTGGTCACACAAGTTGCACAACAAAATTTTCACCACTTTGCAAATTTGCACAACTTGAATTTGACACTTTTTCCATCAAGTGAAAATTTGTTGCCATGGGAAAACCATCTCAAGATAGCTGAAATCGAGAGAGGTTTTTGTAGAGGGGCCCAATATAATCCTGTTGGATAAGACGAGAAGTTTCTAAGTGTCATGGTATCCAAGTAATAGCATGTTGAAGTTTGCAATAATTTTTCACTTTGGACCCTTAAGGGATGGTGTGAACCCCAATTTCAAACCTGCACATAAGCAACAAACAAACATGTTAGTGAGTTTATATGCAAGGTGAAACAAGGATTCCGCATGAAATCCATTTACACAGACTTAAACTAGGAAATTGAAGAACATAATATAAAGATGAAATAAATCCTAATTTAAACAATGCAAACTCATGATCCCATGGGAGAATTGGTGTTGATTGGTGTGTCGAAATCAACCCTTTTCCAACTCCTAAATTTCAATGTTGATGATGATGGATTGATCGAATCTCTATGATGAGATTTGAGCATAACCTAGCTAAAAATTGTGAAAATGATGAAGTATGGAATGATGTGCACAAAATTGGTTCTCAATAGTTCAGTATAGTAAGTCTACTCAAATTGTGGATGTTAGAATGAGAGGAAGAGTATCTCATTTATAGATTTCAAAAATGGAAGAGAGAGTGGAAATGAGCAATGTGGGATTATTCAACATCCAATGGCCAAATGCCACTTGTCAAGATGTGAATGGTTGAGGAATGAGCACATTTTGGTCAATGTGCATGATAAATTCTATGAGATTTAAATTTGAAATTTGAATGTGATATGTTGGAGGGAGAAAAAAATGGAATTAATGTCACTTGGCTGAAGGCCAAGGACATGTAAGAGGCATTGAATGCCTTGTTGGAAGGACCAAGCCCACTTGAATTTTGAATTCAATTTTGAGGGAAAATTCTCCTTGTATGCCATGTTGAGAGAAAATAGGCAAATAAATAAATCAAAGTAATTGATTTATTGTGCAAGTTGCATTCTCTAGAGGATTTTAGTGATTGAAATTAAATTAATCAAGATTTTATCAATTTAATGAGGGATTAGATGATTTGACAATTTTGACTTAAATTGATGAATTGATTTAAATCAGAATTGAAAGGAAATGCTTAATTAAATAAATGATTTTGATTTATTTAACTAAGTGGGATAATGTTAGATTAAATCAAATAAGGTTTAATTTATTTAATTTAATAAGAGGACTTTAGAGACTTTAATTAAATCAAATGATTTATTTAATAAAAGAGAAATATAATGTTAATTAAATTAAATTGATTAATTTAATCACTAGAGGAGAAAGACTTAATCAAATAAATAATGATTTATTAAATTAAGAGACAAAATATGATGAAATGTTGAGAGTATGATTTAGGAGGAAATATTGTTAGTAAACAGGATCAAGTGTGTTGAACTGAACTTGTACATTTCCCATGTCTACATTTTGACCCTTTTTGAAGCAATGTACTTATTGCATTGATTCGAAGAATAAACTTTTGTGATCAAAGTTCAAAATTTCTTGATTTTTAGATGCCCCACTGTTGCCCCAGGGAGAAGGATTACACTGGTATATTGCCCCCTCGAGAGATCAGGTGGAAATACTAATTTTTTGATCGATATCATGATAAAATGTGAGAGGAGTGGTTCTATTGATCAAAGGATGAAAGATAATTCTTTGATGTAAAAAAATATGATGATGTATAGACAATCATTGGCCATGGGTAGCCTCGTGTATATTTTGATATCTCACACCTACTTTAGATAGAAATGTTAGTAAAGATAGAAGAATGAGAACAATAAGATGGATGGAAGGAGGATTCAACAAACCTACATTATGATGATGGTGATGATTTGCTTACCAGGAGTTGGGATTTTCAAAAGGCCAATTAATTTATGTTTGATAACACACATAGTTACGATGCATCAAGGTATAAAGAACCAGGATGGTGGTGTACCTAGTGTGATGGACTTTGAATCATCAATTAGATAGGAGTATTCTTGTTCACGCTTAGTATGCATACTTCATTCAGGATGTAGTTCAAACATTCTAAACATCTCGGGCCAAAACATAAGAAAGCAAGCTCTCTTATGTGGTCAGCAAGATATCTAAAAAATCCTCTCCAAAAACCAAACAAAGCATATGTGACTAATTTATTTTACAAATGTATCCGATAAGCATATTAGATAAAAGAGACAACGATATTTGCCCCATTCCTTTCTCTCTAAACCTGTTTTGTTTAGGCAATCATTGAGAGGTCCTTGGAATGAGCGCAAAATAAGATAAGCCAATAAAAGACCAAATAAAGTAAACCAGCAAGCTAATGTTCTTCATACCACTAGCCAAGACTAAAATATTGTGAGGTACCTGATGCTTATGTCCATTGTGGGAAGGTCGCATTCCTAGGACATGTTGTGATCAGGGTTTTGATAGGACTGATTGGATGATAAGCTATCAATATTCTGAGTTGACCAACTTGCTTGCTTACTGAATTAGAATTTCGAGACTCTGACGATTAGGTGTTCACTTTTTGAACCTACTAGACTTGCTTCAAACTGACTTACCAAAGGGTGAGAGCGATGAATGATTTTATTATGAGTGATGATCGTGGGTGAAAGCGAGATGAGATGGATCCACCGTTTTGGATTTTTTTAGATATTTTGAGGTTGTTTTTGGTAATTTCAAGATTTACGACGAAGGGACTAACCTAAAGACCTATCCTAGGGGTCTTAGGATCTGATCCATAGATTATCCTTACCTACATTATATATGCAGAGACCACATAGTTCGACTAATGAAAAACTTGACTCAATGATGAGATAGATGGGCAAACGGATTGCCATTTTATTGTGACGGATGCCTAAGGACTAACCTAACATGTCTTGGGGAATGATCAAATATCAACCTTTCCTATGTTCAAGCTTAGAGATGATGTAGTTCAGACAAGGTCAAAGACTGATAATACTTGATGATAAATTTTTTGAAGATTTTTTGAGATTTTCGACATGTTTTTGGATTTTTTGTTGAAATTTCTGAATGTTTTTGGATTTTCTAGTGCCTTAGGAAGAGCACAAAAAATATCCACAAATGTGATCCAGTTCCAGTTTCAAGGACATGCCCCCAATGTTAAGCAATAGACTACTTTAATAAAGGCACGACAAATTGACCTTAGGAATATGCCAAGTAGTACTATGGTGGAATATGATATGGGCATCAACTCAGGCTATGGTATGGATGCGAGCGGATGGGTGGATGGAGGATTAATGAAGTGTGATGGAATGGATGAGTGAGTTGTGCAGATCTTGGTGCACGAGGAGTGCATTATTTACACTTGGTGCCTGTTTGCCAGGTTTTCACCAAGGTACTTGTCCAAAGTGCCACCGAAGTGGTTTTCACTAGAGGATGATTTTTTTCTTTACTGTTTTCAATCATTTTTTTAATTTTTATTTTTGGATTTTTTCTGTTGTTGCCAAGATGCCTGTTTGCCAGGTTTTCATCAAGGTAACCATTTTTTCAAGAATTTTTCTTATTTTTTTTGTATTTTTTGGTTCTATACCTTGCAAGTTCTTAGGCATAATATTTTTTGAGATGGGAGTTGTTCAGAGGTTCCTGCAGAGGCTGTCCTTCTGGTGTTGCTAATTGATATGCTCTTGATTTATAGTTGGCTATGATGATGAAAGGTCCCAACCAGTTGGGCTCAAATTTTCCTCTGCTCTCTGGATTTGGAACATTCTTTTGGTTCTCTCTTAGCACAAGGTCACCGACCTGGAAGCTAGCGATTATGGTAGACCCGTAGATAATTTAGGGCATCCATGTGTCGTTCATCTAGTAACTCCAACTCATTTAGTCTTGTGACCCTGTATTCCTCATCTGTGATGATGTTTTGAAATGATATCCTTAGTGACGAGAGCTCAATCTTAATAGGGAGGATGGATTTTGATCCAAAGACTAGGGAGAATGGGGTGGCACCTGTTGGCATGCGGATGCTGGTGTAGTAGGCCCATAAGGCAGGATTTAGCTATAGATTCCAGTCATGACTAGATTCATTGACTATTTTCTTAAGGATCTTCATAATGGTTTTGTTGGTAGCTTTTTCTTGGTCGTTGCCTTGCGGGTAATATGGTGTGGAAAAGCGATGTCGGATTTGAATTTTTCACACAAGTCACAAACATTCTAATTCTTGAAAGGTGTCTCGTTATCAGAGATAATGGATTGAGGGACACCATATCGGCAAATGAGATAGTTTAGGATGAACTTGGATATCTGCTTTCCAATGATGTAGGTCATGGGAATTGCTTCGATCCACTTTTTGAAATACTCTGTGGTGGTGATGATGAACTTGTGGTCATTGGATGAGGTGGGTGTGATTTTACCTATGAGATCGATCCCCCATTGGGAAAAGGGCTAAGGTGTAACAATAGGATGTAATTCTTGAGTTGGTGCATGAATGAGGTCTCCATGTTGTTGATACTGTAGACACCTTCTGACAAATTCATATGCCTCTCTTTCCATTATCAATCAGCAGTATCTAGTTCTTAGTAACTTCTTGGCCAAGGTCATACCACTCGAGTGTGAACCACAAGTTCCATTATGTACCCCAGTCAGAGCAGTCAAGGTTTCCTCAGGTTTTAAGCAATGTATAGGGTTCCATCAATGCTTCTACGGAATAGGGTTTCCCCTAGGATGGAAAAATGTAAGGACCTTTTGAAAAAGGTTCATTTGAGGTTCAGGGTGATATCGGCTGGGAGAACTCCTAGTCTCAGGCAGGTGTAAATGTCATGATACCAAAGATCATAGGGACCAATGAGTTCACATGCATATTCTAACTCTGGTACCTCGAAAGTGGGTATGAGAAGCTGCTCTACCAGAAATTCATGTTTCAAGACATTGTGAGGGATATGTAGCAATGATCCAATTGTTGCCATGGCATCAGCTGCTCTGTTGTTTTCCCTCAGTATCTGCTCAAAGGTGATATCAATAAAAGATTCTTTGAGGCTTTCTACTAGATTCTTGTATGGTGTGAGCTTATCATCCTTAGTTTGGTATTCACCATTGACTTGGTTGATGATAAGCTGTGAATCCCCATAGACATTTAATGCCATGATTCACCACTGTGCTACAATCTTGAGACCTATGGTTAAAGCCTCATACTCTGCAATGTTGTTGGTACAGGGGAATGCCAATTTGTAAGATCTCGGTATTCAATCCCCATGTGGGGTGATAAATAATACACCGGCTCCTGATCCATGTTGTGTGTGGGAACCATCAAAGTAGAGTTTCCAGTGATTAGCTATGTTGAGATTATAGATGGACTGATCTGGAAATTTTGATATGAGTGGATTCTCTACATAGATGGGAGCTTCTTCTAGCTGGTCCACAATGACCTGTCCTTTTATTTCCTTTTGCTCCACATAATCAATGTCATACTCTGATAGTATCATGACCTACTTAGCCATCCTTCCTGTGAGCATAGCTTTTGACAGTATATATTTTAAGGGATCTATCTTGGCGACGAGTTTGGTTTTGTGTGCCAGGATGGAGTGTCAAAATTTTTGCGAAGAAAACACTACTGCTAGGTAGGATTTCTCAATGAATGTATAGCTTAACTCATGGCCAACCATTGTTTTTTTGATGTAATAGATATCCCTTTCCATTCCATTCTCATCGTGCTGAGCTAAAAGAGCACCCAAAGCTACTGTTGTTGCTGAGATGTATAAGATCAATGGTTTTCCTGCAATGGGTGGAATTAATATGGGTGGTATGAGCAGATATTATTTGATTTTTCTAAATGCCTGTTCGCACTTGTCATCCCACTTGAATGCTACTCCCTTGTGGAGTAGATTTGAATACACAATATGTTTGTCTATCAGTTGCGCTATGAACCTTCGGATGGACTGAAGTCTTCCTTGTAATCCTCTGAGTTGTTTTAGTGTCCTCGGTGCTTCCATATCAAGTATTTCCTTAACCTTTGTAGGATCCACCTCTATTCCCCTCATCCACACCATTTATCCTAGGATTTTCCCTGATTTTACCCCAAAGACACATTTCTTGGGGTTGAGCCTCACTTTATACATTTGCATTTTATCAAATATGTCACTTAGGGTTGCTATGTGGTTATGTCTCTTCTTTGATTTTGCTAGTATGTCATCCACATAATCTTTGACAGTTTTGTGTATCATGTCATAGAAGATTATTGTCATGAGCCTCTGATATGTAGCCCATGCATTCTTTAGCCCAAATGACATCATATTCTAGTAGTAGGTGACATGCAAAAGTTGTCCTATGTTGGTCTTCTTTCATAATCATTATCTGGTTATACCTCGATAAGCCATCCATCAGTGATAGCATCTCATGTTTGGCTATCATATCAATGTTAGGTAGTGGAAAATCATCCTTAGAACATGCTTTGTTGAGGTCTCTAAAGTCTGTGTAGATGTGGATGCCCCCATTTGGTTTTAAAATTGGTACAAGGTTGGATACCCATTCTGGATAGTCAATCGAGCATATGAAGCCAACATCCAGGAGCTTCTGTAACTCTACCTTGACTAGAAAGGGTATCTGGGGATGCATTTTTTGCAATTTTTGTCTTACTGGCTTTGATCCAAGGTAAAAAACCAAATGATGAACCACAACTTCTGGATCTAGACCTAGAATGTCAGCATAGGTCCATGCAAAGTTTAACTTCCTTTCTTTCAGAAATGCTGCTAGTAGTTCTCGTTCCTTTGTCAGGAGAGACTCAACATAGAAAGTGATTTATGGTGCCGTCTTTGTTCCCAAGTTAATAGTATTCCACTACTCTGCCAGGACTACTGATTTTTCTTGATGTAGTGCAGTAGGGAGGAGATTGAATCCTTCATCCTCCGGTGCCCCAAAGCGGTTTTCACCATTGGATGTGTCATTTATTTTTACTGTTTTGTGGTTAGAGAGTGTCATAGTCTAGTTTTCACTCAATAACTCTAAGCTTATTCTCAATATTTTTCTTTTGCGACTGAAGGAATCAATCGTCTCCCTGTAATATGCCTAGGTATCTAAAGTGATGTCGAAACCTGCCTTGTGATCCCCACATGTGACTGTATCCCTTAATCCCATGAATTCCAAGAGAGCCTCATTTTTTTTGAATGAGTACAGAATTGGCGGTCCTCATTGGTCATGATCGACGAGTTGAGGGTATACTAAGGTAATTTTGTCAGTTTGTTGGTTTGACTCAACGGGTGAGGCACTACTCATTAGTAAGGAGGACTCCTCAAAAAGCATGGGAAGGCCTATTATGGTATCATTCTCATCACTACTAGCGTAGACATCAATGATGTCAAAAGTGAAATTGTCAAGTGGGATACCTGTGCATATGGGTGGTCTAAGGGTGGTTACTGATACCTGAGGGAAGGACTTGACTCCCCTACTAGGAGTACCTCTACCACGTATGGTTATACTCAGGGGAGAACATCCGAGTCCAAGGTTCCACATTCTTCTTTCTGCAATGATGGGCTCCAGTCGTCCATAACTGTTCCTTCCAAGGCTTTGGTTTCTATTGTAGCCCATGCCAAGCATTATTTGTAGCCCTCTGTTAGCTTCATACATAGGTAATGTCGGTGTGGGTTCTATATCATGGTATATTATGCTTGAAATACCTTCCTCATCAAAAAATTCCCGACTTAGGTCTCCCCAATGGCAGAATTTAGAGGGGTCTACCCTAAGGGTGTGGATGGGTGTTTCGGTTGATCGAGGTTGCCCATGTGACCTAGGACATTGTGGTAACTCTCCTACAAAAAATGCACTCTTCTTCATTTTGTAGTCTTTGCATCCATTGTCCTAGATCATGAGTTTGATGTCAAATATATTAGGGATGGTGGGTGTCTCTGTTGCAGAAGTGGAGGCAAGGTTAGCTGGGTCGGTGTATGTAGTGGATGAGCCTTCATCATTTTTTGGAACTTGGGGGATTTTATAAAACTTGGCTTCCAATTTTTTGGAGTAGGCGAATGGTTTGGGATCCCCGTGTATAGTGACCTCCTCATTTTGGTGCAAGAACTTGATGCATTGGTGATATGTTGAGGCTACTACTTTCATTTTGTAGATTCAAGGACATCCTAGGAGGATGTTATATGGTAAGTCGAGGTCAAGGACCTGAAAGGTAGTCTCCATGGTTGTTGGTCCCACTTGGATTGGGATTTTAATAGTGCCTTGAGACATTCTTTCTTGATCATCATATGCCCTTATTGTGATGCTTTTGTTCTTGTTAATGGAATCCTTGGTGAATCCAAAGTTCTTTAAAAGTTTGAGAGAGAAAATATTAAGGCCTACACCTCCATCCACCAAGGCTCTTTTAACTTTCTTTTTATGGACCAACACTTGTAGGTGAAGTGTGCAGTTATGAGATGGTTGCGGGGGGAATTCTTGATCAAAGAAAGTAAGGAGGTTTGGGGTAATAATATTACAAACCATAGCCTGAAACTATTTTGTATCAAGGGTGGTGGAGATGGTGGATGCCACTAAAGCTTTATCAAGAATTTTCCTATGGGCAGTGGAAATTTTTAACAATTCCATGATGGAGATCTGTGCAAGAGTTTTTTTCATCGGCCAATGACATTATAGTCATAGGGGATGAATTTTGTGTTTGAAGTGGGGGTTTTAGATGGTGTGCCCTTGCAATGGTGACCTTGTCGGCATGTGTGGTGACTCCACAATCAGTGTTGGTGCCCTTGACATTAATGACCATGACCATTTCATCGACACATGCGACTGTCTCTTTATACACTAGATTAGCGCTAGCATATTTTTGCTTGCCTTTGTTGTTCCCTTGACTATTTCCTTGATTGTAGTTTGGCATCAGAGCTGTGTATATTTTCAGATCTTGATTACTAGCTGGTTGCTCGACATTGATGATCTTGTCCTCGATGAGGTCTTGGATGATATTCTTCAGCCTCATGCAATTTGTGGTGGTATGTCCCTTGATCTTGTCAAAGTCACAAAGGAGGTTTTCATTATACCATGGTGGATTGGTCATGAATTCCAAGTATTGCTCAGAGTTGGAGACTTTGATTAGGTTTTCCTTGACCAACTTCTTCATTATGGATGCTTCTTGTTGATCTTGTTGTTGTTGTTCCAACAAAGCTTATTGTTGGTCCATCTGTTGTTGTTCCCATAAAGCCTACTGTTGGTCTAGTTGTTGTTGGGCCAACAAAGCTTGTTGTTCGTCTAGCTACTATTGTGCTATCAAATCTTGTTATTTGGCTTGTTGTTGCACCTAAAATTCTTGCAAGGATTATTGGTATGCTTTTCAATGGATTGCTTGTAGTTGCACTTGGTATTGTGCTTGTGCCTATTGAGCCTGGTGTTGGGTTTGAGCTTGAGCTTATGCTTGCTAGGATTCTTGAGCCACTTGCACAACTTATGCGACTTGCTGGGCTTGTGCAGCTTGTTGGGCAGCTAGTTGTGCTTGTGCTTGCTGAGTAGCTTGCTATGGATCTTGTTGGTTTTTTTTTAGTACCCTCTGATGATTGGCTTTTTGGATGGTTTAGATCAGGGTGGTGAATGAATTCATCACGTTAGCTTTTCATGGTGGATTGGGAATGATGCCAACCATTGTGATGGGCGAAAGGGTTGTTTTGGTGGTCGAGATTTGAGTTGTTGGAGGTGTGGTTGAGATGTTCGTTCCTTGAGAAGGTATGTTTTGAGAGATTTGAGGACCGATTGATGTATTGGTTGTGGTGGCTTGAGTGGTTGTCACTTGTTGTTGTGATGCTGCAAGAAAACAGAGAGGATTCAATGTGATGCTTGGATTGCTTGGGTTCAAGAAACTAGATGTGGGTAGGGGGGGAAGACCCAATCCAGTAGGTGATGTGGATGTGAGTATTAATGGATGAAAGGGTGGTAAGTTCCCCTGGAAGGAGAACAGGTCAATGAATGTTGCTACTCCAAACAAACCACCTTCTCCTTGTGGTAGAGAAGTTTTTATTTTTAACAGATAGTTGGTGTTGCACGGAATGAGGATGAATTTGTGTGATTATGGAAGGTGAGTGGGACGTATGGGTTTGATGGATTCACCAGGACAAAGTTTTTTGGTGTGGTGCTGACACTTACCTCTTTGTTTTTTACAAGGTGATGTTGTTGTAACTCATGAAACATAACACTTCCTTTGTTCACAATTGGTGATGTCAGTGTGATTGTCGATATGATTTGAGGCATTTCTTGAGTGATATTCAGAGTTGACATTGGGGATGTGTTCGTAAGTGGTCTATCCATACTTGTGCCTATGTCAAGGTCAGAAGGGATCTGGATCCCTCCTTCTGTTAACGTGTGTAAGTATTTAAATATGGCATTGACAATTTTATGATTATCTGGATTTTGAACCGTTTCTAGCATTTTTGATTATGTCATCCCCACGTCCTCATTTGTGATGTCATCTTCATAGCTTTCCTCTTGAGGATTTTGTGATGGTAGAGGAGAGCTACTTGGGGGATTGCTTGATAATGTGAGGTTTATCTCAGTGGTTACTTGACCTAGGTCACTGGAAGTTGATATTTCATTGATGTTTTCCATGTTCTTCTTTTATTGTGATCTTGTTCGGACCATAAAAATAGGGATCATTTAATCTTAATCTTTATGCCCAAAAGATAAGAGCTAGGGAAAGAAAAGGATAAAAAATGGGGTGGTGATAATGATGAGATAAATGAATGACGTGAATGAGTGAAACTTTTGAAGAGCCTTATAGGGTTTATGCTAAAATTTAGGGCTTGAATTGGCTGTGATAGTTTGACTAGGTATATTAAGTCAAACAAGATGGTAGTGAACTTGTAAACCCTAGGAAGTTGTTTTATCCTATGAATAATTCGCACAAGAGAATGGATTGGCTAAGTGTGTCAAGCCAACCAAGGTGATCATGAACTAGTAAACCTCAGGAAGTTGTGTTATCCTAGAGGTAAATTTGTTCAAGAGAATTGACTATTTGGATAGGTGTATTAAGCCAAGATAGAGTGATGTTGATTTAGCCTTTAAGTTTAGCATGAATGATTTTTCTAAAGTTCTCAAAATTTTTTTGATGGGATGTGATTTGATTGATGGAGAGATGGATGAGAGTGAAGATTTTGATCTTAGAATTTGACCTAGACATGACTCTTCTTACAAAACCTCGGTGTTGAAGAACATTCTACACTTCCTATGTGAGGAAAGCAAACCTTTCAAAAGCTCAAGATTTTGTTGATAATAGAATTCATACAAACTTGGGTTATTCCTTGAAGCCTTCTTATACAAATTGTACACTAGTCTTTCTCTGACTTCAAGGAGCATTTCAAGACGTTGTTCGCTGGATTTTAGACTAATCCTTTTGAATCTTATTTTTGGGATTTTGACTTTCTAGGAAATCATTTGAGACAACACATGTGAGGTCCAATTTGTCTTCTATCCTTCCTTAGTGAATTTCTTTTTTACCAAAAGCATATTCTTGATTATGTTTCAAACTGTATGTCTAATGTCCCACTTTCTTTTCATCCCACAAGGTCCATTATGTGGAAATCAAGGAAATTAGGGGAAAATTTCCCTATGTTTAACCTTAGTGAAAACAAATGATGATAAAACTCAAGCACTTAGAAACCTCTAAGAATATGATCCCTAGGGAAAACAAGAGTACTTAAATTCATTAAAAGATATTTGTTTCCTCCAAGGGGTTTAAAATTTGAAGCTCTTTGTGAATGTTTATTTTTCAATTGTTTTGAGGACCAAACAATGTATTTTCCATTTCCAAGCACATGTACAACCCTAGGATGAAGAAACAATATTTTGTTGGGTTCCCACTTGGACGAATCCAACTGTGCATATTCTATGCAGATGACTAGATGCTTGACCACACTGTCTGCCCTCCATGGCACACACTTCTTGGATTAGCCAAGCATCAGTACTCATGAATCTCCCATGGCATAATTTTCATCTCTACAACAAAACCGCATGTATAACATGGGGCGGCTTCAAAGGACATGACCTTTTGCACCAACAAAATAGATAAGGATTTGGCCTTCTAAACAAGGGTTTTAATTCAGACTTTCCATTAATGGAGATTGACCCATGTGGCGAGAGACCATTTTTCTACCCTTCTCATCAGAGCCAACTATGTGATACTGGCTTTTGTTCCAGTACCCACTTTTATATCTCGACTGGAAATACACTTGTCCTTAGTGTGTTACTGGTTGGGTCATTCCCTTGGATGAGTAATTTTTCCCACAAGGCAAGCCCGCTAAGATAAAAAAAAGTGAATAAACATATTCATAATTCGATCAACCTTTGTTTAGAAACAAAGGGAGAACACACTCAATAAGCCTACTCACACTCGCAAGATGTTTTGTTCACTTTTAAACCCAAATAATGAAGTGTGGAGGTAATACTTTTGACAACTTAATATCACAAAAAAGACTTTTGATTCTCAAGGTCACCGTGAGGCGCGAGAGAAGTGCATACACCTTTTAAATGATATTACTTTGTGAAAAGGATTACAAAACATCAAAAACACAAATGTTCATTTTAATCCTCAAAGCAAAAAAATGAGTTCTTTTTAAAGCACCAACTTTGAAGTGTGACAGTTGCCTTGTTCAATTTTTAAATCCAAAAACCAACTCTAGTAAGTTTGTCCTAAAATTATTTTTAAGCCTTTTGTTTGCAAACTTTGAAAGAAAATTTTGCATTGTTCTTTTTAGAGCCCAAAAAGAAATTTAGTGTTTCCTAAAAGTATGAAAGATAACAAATTATTTAAGAGAGACTATGAATTCTCTAAGAGTGTTAAAAAAACACTAAAGTGTTAAAAAACACTTGGTGTAATGTGAGAATGATGTCATAATGCCACTTTCAATCTTGTTTCCTCCTTCACCTTGATCAACCAACCTGCAAAAACTGATTAGAACTATAAATCAAAGGTTAGAAAAACCAGTTAGCAACCAAAATAAATTTAATCTAATATTTTTTCATAAAAAAGGACAAATATATCTCGAACTTCCTATTGCAAGTGCATCAGGAATATAGGCTCCTTCTGCCTATTTGACAAGAACAAACATATATGTTTTGAACTTTCTATCACAAATGCGTAAGGAACCTAAGCTCTTTCCGCCTATTTGACAAGAACAAACATATATGTTTTGGACTTTCTGTCGCAAATGCATCAAGAACACAGGCTCCTTCCATCTGTTTCATAGGAACAAACATATATGTTTTGAACTTTCTGTCACAAATACGTCACGAACCTAAGCTCCTTCCGCCTGTTTGATAGGAACAGACATATGTTTCAAACTTTCTGTCATAAGTGTGCCAGGAACATAGGCTCCTTCCACCTATTTGACAGGAATGGACAAAACCCTCCTTCTAGTGCCAAAATGTGAACCCTAATTTCAAACCTGCACATAAGCAACAAACAAACATGTTAGTGAGTTTATATGCAAGGTGAAACAAGGATTCCCCATGAAATCCATTTACACAGACTTAAACTAGGAAATTGAAGAACATAATATAAAGATTAAAGAAATCCTAATTTAAACAATGCAAACTCATGATCCCATGGGGGAATTGGTGTTGATTGGTGTGTCAAAATCAGCCCTTTCCCAACTCCTAAATTGCAATGTTGATGATGATGGATTGATCGAATCTCTATGATGAGATTTGAGCATAACCTAGCTAAAAATTGTGAAAATGATGAAATATGGAGTGATGTACACAAAATTGGCTCTCAATGTTAAGAGAGTAACTTTGCATGAAATTGTGGATGATGATGAAGTTCAGTATAGTAAGTCTACTCAAATTGTGGATGTTAGAATGAGAGGAAGAGTATCTCATTTATAGATTTCAAAAATGTAAGAGAGAGTGGAAATGAGCAATGTGGGATCATTCAACATCCAATGGCCAAATGCCACTTGTCAAGATGTGAATGGTTGAGGAATGAGCACATTTTGGTCAATGTGCATGATAAATGCCATGAGATTGAAATTTGAAATTTGGATGTGATATGTTATAGAGAGAAAGAAATGGAGTTAGTGTCACTTGGCTCAAGGCCAAGGACATGTAAGAGGCATTGAATGCCTTGTAGGAAGGACCAAGCCATGTTGAGAGAAAATAGGCAAATAAATAAATCAAAGTAATTGATTTATTGTGCAAGTTGCATTCTCTAGAGGATTTTAGTGATTGAGATTAAATTAATCAAGATTTTATCAATTTAATGAGGGATTAGATGATTTGACAATTTTGACTTAAATTGATGAATTGATTTAAGTTAGAATTGAAAGGAAATTTTTAATTAAATATATGATTTTGACTTATTTAACTAAGTGGGATAATGTTAGATTAAATCAAATAAGGTTTAATTTATTTAATTTAATAAGAGGACTTTAGAGACTTTAATTAAATCAAATGATTTATTTAATTAAAGAGAAATATAAGGTTAATTAAATTAAATTGATTAATTTAATCACTAGAGGAGAAAGACTTAATCAAATAAATAATGATTTATTAAATTAAGGGACAAAATATGATGAAATGTTGAGAGTGTGATTTAGGAGGAAATGTCGTTAGTAAATAGGATCAAGTGTGTCGAACCAAACTTGTACATTTTCCATGTCTACAGATGGATTCGGTGGAACATAGCTCAGAGCGATTCTACGTGTTTCGGTGCAAAAAAAGACCATTCCTAGCATAAACATACCTATTCAGATGCGTTGGAGCAGCTATTTTGGTCACACGAGTTGCAAAGCGAAAGTTTCACCACTTTGCAACTTTGCACAACTTGAATTTGAGACTTTTTCCATCAAGTGAAAATCTGCCACCATGGGAAAACCACTCCAAGATAGCCGAAATCAAGAGAGGTTTTTGTAGAGGATCCTAACGCAATCTTGTAGGATCAGACAAGAAATTTCTAAGGATCACAATATCCGAGTAATAGCATGATGAAGTTTGCAGCCATTTTGCACTTTGCACCCTTAAGGGATCAATCCGGTGGAACGTAGCTCAGAGCGATTCCACGTGTTTCGATTAAAAAGAGGACCATTCCTAGCATAAAAATACCTATTCAGACATGTTGGAATAGTCCCCTTAGTCACACAAGTTGCAAAATGAAAGTTGTACCACTTTGCAACTTTGCTGCTTGCATTTGATGTTTTTTCCATCAAGTGAAAATCCATCGCCACGGGAAAACAACTCCGAGATAGCCAAAACCGAGAGAGGTTTTTGTAGAGGGGCCCAACACAATCTTATAAGATTAGATGAAAAGTTTCTAAGCATCATGGTATCCGATTAATAGAATGATTAAGTTTTCAGCCATTTTGCACTTCGAACCCTTAAGGGATCGATCTGGTGGACCATAGGTCAGAGTGATTCCACGTGTTTCAGTGTAAAAGTGGACCATGCCTAGCGTAAACATACCTATTCAGATTCATTGGAGTAGTTAGTTTGGTCACACGAGGTTCAAAGTGAATGTTGCACCACTTTGCAACTTTGCACAACTTGAATTTGACACTTTTTCTATCAAGTGAAAATCCACCGCCATGGGAAAACCACTCCGAGATAGCCAATATCGAGAGAGGTTTTTGTAGAGGGGCCCAACGTGATCATGTTGGGTCAGATGAGAAATTTTTAAGTGAAATGGAATAATTTTTATGGGGTTTGTGTTGCTGCCCCTATAGATTTTGATGGAAAAGGGCATGAAAAATGAGGTTTCACCCTAGGGTTTGATAAAATATTGCATGTAGAGGTTGGGTTATTGTCTTTTGAGTTTTTGTAGGTTATTTTATGAAGGTCTGAGATGGTGTCATATTTTGGTAAGGTGTGGAACCATTCCTTTCAATAAACCCTCCTTATACTAGCATAAAATAAGGGTTTTGGTTTGGCATGGTGGAGTGAGTTTGTCCTGAGACAAATTGTGGATCTGAGGGTTTGGATACATGATAATTGCTGCCTCAATAAGTTAAGGGTGTTCTTGAATGTTTAAATGTATGTTCCTTTGTTTCTTGAATTCCCCTCCACAAATAAACACACACACCTCTAAACATCCTAATTTGACCTTACATGCTTTATATCACTTCCCTAATCACTTAATGACCTCTTTGAGACTTTGAATACATTACATATGACCTTTACATGACCTTTCTCACATTTTTTACATTTCAAAATTCAAATTTTGCAAATTTTCCTATTGAAGGCATTTATAGAACAAGGTGCTACTACACCAAACATGAACTCCAAAATTACAATATTTGAGTAAATATCATTATGTTAGTAAATCTTATTACAATGCCTTAGGTACTTCGTTCTCATAGATATTTTACAATATCACTCATACATTTGAGTTTCTCTTTAAATGTCTACATCATAAGTGCTCATTATGAGGTTAACTTCATTTGAGTAATTTCATATTCCCTCACTAAGCTTCACACTCTCTTTTATAATGGAATGAAATAAAAATTGATATTTATCAAGATCATCAAAATAAGGATGTTGCGTTGCTTTTTTGGCTGAGATTCTCTTTGATGTCTCATAAATCAACATTTTCTGCATAGAGAGATTAATCAATTTTTAGTAGTTTACTTACAAATACAAAAAGTAAAAGAGAAAAAGAAAGAGCATCCAAAATGGAAATGAAATAAAAATAGATGGAGACACTTACAGAGAGGCATGCAGGTCTCACAAATTAGTCACTCCTGGTCATACATCTTCACTGGGAATTCCAACATACCTATTGTACACAACACCTCTCATGAATAGAGTAAGTTGAAATTTCAGATGCTCTTATAATATCTACATCATAGTTGCTCATGATAAGGTTAACTTCAAATGAATAACTTGAAAGTCCCTCACCAAGCTTTTCACACACTTTTCTAATGGCTTAAAATCATGATTGAGATTTGTCAAGATCATCAAAATAAGGATGTGGCATTTCTTTTCTGGCTAACATTCTCTTGGAGATCTCATATATCTACAATTTTTGCAAGGGGACACCAATCACTGTTTAGTATGTTACTTAAAAATACACAAAGTAAAATAAGATGATAACATTGGAATCAAACAAATTAATGTACATACAAGTATAAATTAATAAGAACCAATGTGCATATACTTACAAATTAATCCAACGAACCATCAGGGTCTGCTCTACTCTTTATTGTGTCAATTATTGCCTCATGGTCAGAGTCATGGACCTTCCACAAGGTCTTCTTCAAAGGTCTACCCCCATATTTGGTAAAAAAAAACTGGATGCCATGACAAGGTTTGAGTAATGAAGAATCTTACAATGCGTGTCAAAGTCCTGAAATAGCCAATGTTTAACACTCGAATGTGGGTACCTTCTAAGCCATGTTCTAGTAACCACAACTGATCCTATAGGGTATTCGATGTTTTCTCCATAAATAACTGGGGCCTCCAATTTATTTTTGGCCTCAATACAATGACACAAGTAATAGTGTGTTCCCTCTTCATTGTCTTCATCTGCAATAACTGCATAAACATGCTCT
Organism: Sequoiadendron giganteum; assembly: GCA_007115665.2. Lineage (NCBI taxonomy): Eukaryota > Viridiplantae > Streptophyta > Pinopsida > Cupressales > Cupressaceae > Sequoiadendron > Sequoiadendron giganteum. The sequence goes on along the minus strand of CM021103.1, from coordinate 638,695,648 downwards.
GCATTGATATGTGCAAAAAAAATATTGAAATTTGTCAACATTACAAATACATGGGAGAAGGAGAGAGTGGGAGAAAGAGAGAGTGAGAGAGAGTGGGATAGTGGGAGAAGGGGAGAGTGGGAGAAAGAGATAGTAGGAGAGATAGAGATATAGAGGGAGGGAGAGATGGACTGAGAGAGAGATAGAGGGTAGAGGGTTAAGAGTTAAGGGTTTAAATGGTTAAAAGATAGAGGGTAGATCAAGATAGTGGGAGAGATGGATACCCCTATACCCTCTACAATATAACCTATTAATCCCTCAACCCTCAACCCTAAACCCTTGAACCCTAACTTGTAAACCCTCTACCCTCTACAATCAATCATCTACCCTCTACCCTCAACCCTAATCCCCCAACCCTTAAACCCTAACTTGTAAACTCTCTACCCTAATCCCTCAACCCTCTTGACCCTTAAAACCTCAACCCTATGCCCTATACCCTATACCCTCAACCCTATACCCTATACATTAAACCCTCAACCCTCAATTCTCAACCCTCAACCCTTAATCTCGCAACCCTCAATCCTTAAACCCTAAACCCTCTACCCCTATACTCTCTACCCCTTACATTGGACCCTAAACTTAATCCTTCAACCATATACCCTCAAACCTATACCCTAAACCCTCTACCCTCAACCAAGTAAACCCTTAACCCTAAACCCTAAACCCTTAACCCTCCACCCTTAAACCCGAGTCCCTCAACCCCTATACCCTCTTAATCCCTCAACCCTCAAACCTCAACCCTTAAACCCTAATCCCTGAACCCCTATATCCTCTTAATACCTTAACCGTCAACTGTCAACCATCAACCCTCAACCCTTAAACCCTAATCCCTCAACCCCTATACCCTCTTAATCCCTCAACCTTCAACCTTTAAACCCTAATCCCTCAACCCTCAACCCTTATCCCTCAACCCTCAACCCTCAACCCTTCAACCCTTCAACCTCAACCCCTATACCCTCTTAATCCATCAAAACTCAACCCTCAACCCTTAAACCATAATCCCTCAGCTCCTATACCCTCTACTCTATAACCTCTTAATCCCTCAACCCTAAACCCTAAACCCTTAAACCCTAACCCGTAAACCCTCTACCCTCTACCCTCAACCCTAATCCCCCAACCCTTAAACCCACTTAGTAAACTCTCTAACCTAATCCCTCAACCCCCTTGACCCTTAAACCCTCAACCCTCAACCCTCAACCCTAAACCCTAAACCCTATACATTAAACCCTCAACCCTCAATTCTCAACCCTCAACCCTTAATCACTCAACCCTCAATCATTAAATCCTAAACCCTCTGCCCCTTAAATTGGAACCTAAACCTAATCCTTCAACCATATAGCCTCAAACCTATACCCTAAACCCTCTACCCTCAACCAAGTAAAACCTTAACCCTAAACCCTTAACCCTCAACCCTTAAACTTGAATGCCTCAACCCCTATACCCTCTTAATCCCTCAACCCTCAACCCTCAACACTCAACCCTTAAATTCTAATACCTCAACCCCTATACCCTCTACTCTATAGCATCTTAATCCATCAACCATAAACCCTAAACCCTTAAACCCTATCCCGTAAACCCTCTAACCTCTACCATCAATCCTCTACCCTCTACCCTCTACCCTAATCCCCCAACCCTTAAACCCACTTAGTAAACTCTCTACCCTAAGCCCTCAACCCTCTTGAACCTTAAACCCTCAACCCTATACCCTCAACCATCAACCCTATACCCTATACATTAAAACCTCAACCCTCAACCCTTAATCCCTCAACCCTCAATCCTTAAACCCTAAACCCTCTACCCCTTATATTGGACCCTGGACCTAATCCTTCAACCATATACCCTCAAACCTATACCCTAAACCCTCTACCCTCAACCCCTATACCCTATTAATCCCTCAACCCTCAACCCTTAAACCCTAATCTCTCAACCCCTATATCCTCTTAATCCCTCAACCCTCAAACCTTAAACCCTAATCCCTCAACCCCTATACCCTCTTAATCCCTCAACCCTCAACCTTCAACCTTTAAACCCTAATCCCTCAACCCCTATACTCTCTTAATTACTCAACCCTCAACCCTTATCCCTCAACCCTCAACCCTTCAACCCTAATCCCTCAACCCCTATACCCTCTTAATCCCTCAACCCTTAAATCCTAATCCCTCAACCCTATACCCTCTTAATCCCTCAACCCTTAAACCCTAATCTCTCAACCCTTATACCTTCTACTCTATAACCTCTTAATCCCTCAACCCTAAACCCTTAAACCCTAACCCTCTACCCTCAACCCTAATCCCCCAACCCTTAAACCCACTTAGTAAACTCTCTACCCTAATCCCTCAATCCTCTTGACCCTTAACCCTCAACCCTTAAACCCTTAAACATTCAACCCTAAACCCTTGACCCTCAACCCTTAAACCCTAAACTCTAAAACCCTCTACCCTCTACCCAATACTCTCTACCCTAAACCCTATTCCATCAACCCTAATTCCTCAACCCTTACATCGTTAAATCCAAGAAACTCTCTACCCTAATCCCTAAACCCTCAACCCTTAATCTTCAAACCCTTATAATCTCTACCCTATATATTGGACCCTCGACCCTATACCCTATACCCTATACCCTCAACCCTCAACCTTAAACCCTCAATCTTCAACCCTCAACCCTTAAACCCTAAACCCTTCAACCCTCTACCCTCTACCCTCTACCCTATACATTAAACCCTCAACCCTCAATCCTTAAACCCTAAACCCTCTACCCTTCTACCCTCTACCCCTTACATTGGACCTTGAACCTAATCCTTCAACCATATACCCTCAAACCTATACCCTAAACTCTCTACCCTCAACCAAGTAAACCATTAATGCTAAACCCTTAACCCTAAACCCTTCAATCCTAAACCCTTAAACCTTCTACCCTATACCCTATACCCTCAACCAAATACCCTCTACCACTGACCCTATTCTCTCAACCCTCAAACCTTAAACCCTAATACCCTAGAAACCATCAAACTACACCCTCAACCCCTATAACTTTCTCTCTATCTATACATATCACCTCTCCCCCCTCCCTCCCTCCTACCCTGTCTAATTGTCTCTATCTGTCGTCTCCCTCTTTCTATGTACCTCTTGTTCAATCAATCCTTACCACCCTCTCTCGCTCCCTCTATCCATCTCTCTCTATGTCCCTCCTAGTCTATCCCACTCTCTCCCACTCCATCTCTCTCCCTCTCTCATGTCTCTCCCTCCCATCCCAAATCTCTCTCAGGTCTCTCCCTCTGGCAACCTACCTAGGTAACTCTCTCTCTATCTATCCCTTCAACCCTACCTAGATAAATCCCTCTCACTCCACCCCCCTCTTTCTCTACCATATCAAGTCACTCCCTCCCACACCCTCTCCCTCTCTTAGGTCTCTCACTCACACTCCCTCTCTCTCCCACTCCCTCTCTCTCACACACTCCCTCTCTTTCACTCTCCATCTCACTACCTATCTCTCAAGTCTCTCCCTCTCATGCCCCTCATACTCTCAAGTCTATCCCTTTGGCACCCTACCTACATAACTCTCTTTTTCTCTCTGTCTCTCTCTCCCCCATCTCTCTCTCTCCCTCTCTCTCACAATTATCTCTCTCCCACCCCTCTCTCTCCCTCCCTCCCTCCCTCTATCCCTCTCACCCTGCCTAGCTAAGTCCATCTCACTCCAACCTCTTCTCTCTCACTCCCTCTCTCTTAAACTCTCACTTCCACACCCTCTCCATCTCTCTAAATTCTCCCTCCCTCTAAAGACATACGTAAATACATACATACAAGCATAATACATACGTACATATAATCCTATATCCATACAAGCATACATACATACATGTGTAGATACAATCTTACATACATACATACAATATATATGCATTGATACATATAGGAATACGTACATACATACAAGCATGCATACATGACATACAAGCATACATGTACATACAAACATACAAATATATCAACATACATTCAATATATTGGCATTTAACATAAAGGAGGACATAACGTGAGCATGTTATAATGCGCTCACATTATGTCTTAGTTGAGATGTTTTCCGCAGAAGCAAAAACAATGTCAAAACTGAAATATAACGCGAGTGCGTTATAGTGCACTCGTGTTATATATTTCTTTGGGAATTCCCAAGCCTTAGTATAATGCACTCGCGTTATATATTTCTTTGGGAATTCCCAAGCCTTAGGCTTGGAAGGCATTCCCAACGACCAGAGACGTGTTTTTAAAAAATCTACTATATTTCACATAATCGAGTTCGTGCTCACCATCAGGATTGCACATGGTTCAATATCAAAAAAATCAAACACAAGGGTAATTTTGGGTTCTCTTTTAGCTATCCAACAATGTATTTTTTTTCACTTTCTAAAAATGTTAAGCCTTTCATCCATAATTTATTTTATTTATATGTCATTTTTTTGCCAAAAAGCATTGTTTGGTATTTTTTTCGTTATAAATTAACCATTCATCAAATTTTAAAATAAATTAATTTTTTAGAAACTAGATTCCATTCTACAAATTAAAATTAAAAATTTAAAAAAATTCAATTAGTTTCCAAAATTTGTAGGGGTAGCATGGCCAAAATTCTATTTTTCAGGAAATTTCCATTTTGAAAATTAGTTAAAAATTAAATATCCATTAAAAATTTATTAGAAAAATTGTGCATCAACTACATACTGTTAGTGAGCTAACTTCTGATTGTTGCAATTTTAAAAATACTAAGAAAAAGTTCACCATACGAAAGTCGTACAAGAGTTGCTATGTTATGTTTTTCTGACAAAAAAAACACCAATTTGTGTACATCCCTCTTTTGCACCCCTTAATATCAACCATTTTAAAAATAATTTAGTAGTTTAGAAAAGAGACTTGGAGCACTTAGATCCTTGCTTTTGTTCCATCTCAAAATTTTGAGTGTAACTATCCTCAATTTCACGTCCAAGGTCAGTATTTCTTGATTTTAGAAAAAAATTCTCCACTTAAGTCCCCTTTTTGGGAACCATCTTGGTGCACTTACCCGGAAAGGTATTATTGATATGAAACAACCAAATAGATAGGGGCACATTTCTTTAAAATTAAATTGTTTCTTTGTGGTTGTCGCTTCTAAATTCTTAATGTTCAACTTCTTGTCTTTCCACTCTTGATCAAGAACCAATGTAGGTGGGGTAACTACTTGATTAGCACTTGGTGATGTAACATATTAGCTATGGGAGTGATGATTAAGGTATGATGGATTTTATTGTGGGTTCAAGGATAATTCATCAAGATAAAAAGTGTATTTTGGTTGGGTAGTGTGGTATATTTATGGTATGGAGGATACATAAGATGGTTGTGAGATAGAGGATGTGAAGGTTTACGATATGTACGAGGTTTGCGGGATGTAAGGAGGATGTTCTTGAGGGATAAGGGATAAATTTTTTTTATGAATATGGGATTAGGATGGTTGGGGGACACAAGAGGAATAGGGTTGTAGTATTTGTAGTATTTAAGATGAGGATGGTTGAGGGATATATGAGGATAGAGGTTGAGTGGTATATGCAAAGGATGAATGGTGGGAATCAAAAGAAGAAAATACATGTTAGGATGAAGGACCTTGAGATAGGTTGTAGGATGGGATACAAGAAGGAATGGAGAATCGTATGGATGTAAATATACGAGGTAGATATTGAGAAACATGGACCATAATTCCTAGTATAGATGATGAAAGGTATATTGAGTGGGATTTGTGAAGTGGGAATAAGGTTATAACTCAAGAATATGATAGGTGTGGTAGATAAAGTAGGGACATAATTATGGGAAGATGGGAGTTGAACCAATACACTATTACCAAGGATCAAGTCTTGTGCTTGTAAAAGTAGGCTATCCCACAAAATATCAAAGATGGGTTCAAGAGTCTTTTATCTAGCATACCTCACAATTTAGAAATATCAAAGTTGTGGAGGAGTTTGACACCTCAATTAATGAGCTCTTCTAATATTGGTTCTTTCCTATGTTTATCACTTGTTAAATCAAGTATCTATTTTTAAGGTTGTTTATGAAGTCCTAGAACCTAAGAAAAAACTAATTTTGTGCTAGTAGCATTTCCTATTCAGTTGATTATTTTGGCATATTTGGTGAGTTTGATGTTTCTCCTCCTAGATTCAAATAATAAGGATTGTCATATCTAGACATTCCTATAGTCTAAGATACTTTTTACTCCATTTTTTTCTTGGCCTGCAAATGTGTCACAGTCAATGAAAGTAAGCTATTTAAATATGTGTCAATTGGATGAAGTTGAATTTGATTGGATATCTTTGAAATGCAAGGGCATGGATAAAGTGATGGTGTGATTATTAGATGAGTGGTTGATTATATCCTCTTAACTATGGTCAAGATCCTAGGTTAAATTTCATTTGAATGGATTTCCTACTTGAGATAGGTTGAGTTCTCAAGAAAAGGAGATATCGATGCAAACTATACCTTTGGCTCAAGGTGAAATAACTTGGAAAATGGATTACTAACTTGAGATAGGAAAAGTTTTCAAGAAAATATTGCAATGGGCGATTTGATTAGTATTTATGAACTCAATTATTGTTTATGTTCAATATGTGATACTAGATCTGGTATGAGCATTGATTGGATGTGTTTAACTATGTCCTTGTTCTAGGAGGATGGTTTTTCTACTCTATTTATGATGCTTGAGATGAGAAAAATGACTCATTTTGGTTGGATATGGTGTGGAAAAATTATTCTCTTGTAGATTGGACTCAAGAGAATAGTACCTTTTATTTACCTAGAAATTATATCTCTAGTTTCTATATGGGAGTGGATCCATCAAACACAAAGTGGATTCACTGATCTAGGAAACATAATTGTTGATATAAAGTTTGACTATTTTCAAGTGGTTTTAGTTTAAAAAATTTAAAGGGAAGTAAACACACTTAAATGTAGAGAGGATTTCGTTATTTAGACACGAGTTCAATGAACTATAGTTTGAAAAATATTTGAAGGAAAACTACTAGTTAACTAAAGAAAAATAGATTCATCGAACAACAAAGTGAATCTATCAATTTTATGACAAGACCATTGAATGATATTTGAATATTTTGGACTATTGGATGATTGGATTTTTTTGCAAAATATATGTCAAAATATAAAACATGTATTCACCAAAGGGTTGATAGATTCTCTAATTCAAAGACTGATGATTTGGATAGTTGAATGAGTGGGAATTTATATAGGAAATATCCACCAAAAAGTGGTATAAATTTATTGGAGGGTAGATAGAACTACCAAAAGTTAAGATAAATTCATTGATTGGTTTGGCTGATTGGAAAAAGGACTAAGATAGTAGGTAAGACCTAGATTGTACTATGAACTAAAGATATGCACTAGTTTAACACATGAAGACATGTCAATCACACTCACATTCCCTAATATTATTCAAGTGGGATTTACAATTAATTTAGGCTCACATCACAAGGCTAATTCCATCTATTAGATGCAAGATGGGTAGGGACAACCACATAGAAATTAAGTCCCTTAAACTGAGGAGGCATATAAACTTCACCTAGTGAGTTATATCTTGACACCTAGAGGTACATTATGAGTAGCTTCAAGGTAAGATATGAATCCCTTGCACTACACTAACTGATAGTTTAATTCCTTTAGCTACTAGTTATAAGCATACTAGGGGGGATTATGTGAATCTAGGGCATGTCTACAAATGCTTGAACTAGCAAGGTCTCTCTTATACTCTTCACCACCAAACTTGTGTTAATGGACTGATGGTATCAAGGCTCAACTAGACATGATGATGGCCGCTCCTTGAGGTACATATTTTTCTCTCCCCCTTTCTATACCCCATAAGAATATGTGGTTGAGTTCATCCCCTATGGTGATAAAATCACCAAGCATGGGCCTCCTAAAGGGAAAGAGACACTTGGCACTTGTGATCTCCAAGATCCAACGAAGAGTGAGGAGATAGAATACATGTGATCAAGTTATCTTGAGTTAATTCACAAGACTTGGATCAACTTAAGGTTTATGATATCCATACTCAGCAAATGGTGCAAGGAGAGAGCATATTCCTATAAGTTATCCCAAACACAACAAACAATATTTTTTGACCCTTTAATCTCCCTTAATTCCTAATTTAGAGATAAAAATGATATTTGACCATGAGGTTATAAAAGATGACGTAACTAGTAGTTTGGATTTATCTTGTTCTTCGACTAACAATAGTTGTAAGAAGCATTGCTAGGTAGATCCCATGAAATATAGGTTAGATAGTTAGTTCATAACATATCGAGAAATCCAAATTAAATTGATCAAAGGTGAAAACATGTTATACCTTATGATTCCAATAATCTACATAACACTTTCACCAATTTTCAAACATATTTTCTAAACCCCCAAATGTAAATATTTATTGATTCATAGTGTGCCTTCATTGATTCAAGAGTAGGTCCAATGAAAGTTGTGGCTTGCACAAAAAATACAACTATGTTAGAAAAGTGAAGCGAATTTATTGTGAGTGTTAGAAATTTAGAAATCAACAACATAACCCCTGCATATATACCCCTTTGTCAAAAATACTACAAGAAAAGATTGTAAATTAGAGGGGATAAATTTTATGAATTTTGTAGAGGATTTATTTATATAAATCCTATTTATTCCACCGTTGATCCATAAAATGTTATTGTTGAAATAGAGATGAAATTGCTAATCCACATCTACATGTGAAAACACTAATACATAAATTTTTAGTTAGTTTGACTTATTATGTGGGTCCCACTAGGTATGCTAGAAATATGTGCAAGAATGTGTGACAATACAAACAAATCAAACAATTAAATTGAACGAAACATAAACCAAAAAAACACTCAGTTTAGGCCCAAGAAAGCCAATAAAGCATAAAATTTAAGAATAAAACCCTATGCTAGACTCCTTGTTGCACTCCAAGAGTGGATTTTAACCAATTGATTAATTGATGTATGCTTATGGTAAAATTTCAACAATATAACATTTCTTTCTTGAAATTGAGAGCGTTCTTATGAAAATGGCTAAGTGTTGGGAGATTATATATTTTTTGGGAAAATGGGTGGAGCGTTGAGATGAAAAGATGAGATTAATGATGGAGATGGCTTGAGTTGTCTAAAGAAATGATATTGTGCCAAGTGGCACAAGGAGATGGAGTGAGAGGATGGGGGTACACACGAGGTACCACTAAATATTTTCCATAAAAGCAATTTGTGCATCCCCTTCACTCAAAAGGGACAAGTGGGGAATCAAAAAATCTTTTTTATGAAAAAGAGGAAAATAGCCCATAACTATAAATGGGTCTTTTCCAAAAAACGATGAATTTAAGGTGGGATGACAAAGGTAATTGTGAAGAAAGGGATAGCTCAAATCCCACTTAATCAAAGATTAAGAATGTGTACATGATTAATAGAGTGATTAGGAGAGGATTAGAGGGCTAACAAAAAGTGATGGAGGACGTGACATGTGAGGGAGATTAAATAAATAAAAAATATTTATTTATTTTTTAGAAGAAGGGGGATATGAATGGGTAAATAATTATAAATAATAATTTTCCTTAAGTTTGAATTTAGGGGGATAAAAGAAAATGATTTGGGATCAGGATCGAGGTAATCATGTATTAATTAAATAATAAATATATTATTTAATTAACATAGAATTTGAGAATAGGATGAATTAGGGATAAAAATGATCAAGGGTAATGATCAATTTAGGTATCTACAATAACATTTCCAATAAAATTTATAATCTCCTACAGATCCAAGGCTATTGCATCATTTAAATTACCTAGATTTATCATAGGAGTAGCACTAGCATTCTTGTGGATTTGTTTCGTGAAGCTTTTAAGCTCTTACAACTATTATTTTACATAGTTAGTGCAAACTCTCTTTTTTAGCATTCAAATATTTTTTTAGTGTATATTTTCATATTTCCACCATTGGAGAAGGTACCAAGAGTTAAAGAAATAGAAGATAAAAAATTTTGGGTTCCGAAGGATAATTATCAAATTTAAATATACTCCAAGCATTGGATACATATAATCCTAGGTATGTATATAATGTAGATTTAAATTTATTTGGTTAGATTTTATTTAATAAAATAGTTACATTTTCAGTGTTGATAGATTTTTTTAAGGTCTAGAATACTTTGTAGTCTTTGATCATATTTAGACTTTATTGTATGGTATATTTATTTTAAAAGTTGTAGGAGAAATCAAACCAAATAGATTCAAATCCATCACACAAATAGCATATCAAAGTTCTATTCATAATCAAACAAACTAAGATTTGTGTTTTACCAAACACTCATAAAATAACAAGAAATCCAAGACATAAACTATGCACCAAAATTAAGGAAACTAGTGAACCATATTTTTCAAACTAAAATAAAAAAACTATTCATTATTCATTGTTTTAAATATTTATTTGTTTTTCCTTCTCATTTTCTTGTAAAATTTGTTTGTAAAAGGGGAAAATAAATTAGCTCATTCATTGGTAATTAATTAAGTTTGTAAATTTTATTTTTTTAGCATTAGTTTAGTTTAGCAATTAATCACATACACACATAAAATATAATACAATAAATAAAAGAAAGACTCATTTAGTTTTTAACATTGTTATCATACTTAAATTAGCTGGCATGTAAAAAGAAAATACAAAAAATAAATCAAAACACAAAAAAAATCTAGAATACACAAAAAGAAGTAAAAATAATAGTAAGTGGCATAATTCTAAATCATTCAATAAAAAATGCTCCAAATTTAGTCAAAAAATCAAAACACTGAATTCAAATCAATCACCTCATTTGCAAGAGATCAACACCTTGCTAGAAAACTCAAACAAAGTATTCAAAACATTCAACATTGGAACAATCACAACTTAAGTAGTTTACAAAACATTTGAAGACAATTAATTGAAACTAGGTTTATTAACAAAAATTGTAACTTTCTGCTTCAATTTTATAGTTCATGTTTGGCATATTATGCCTTTGTGTCATGAGTTGAGGCTAGATTTAGTAGATATAAACTTGGTAGATTTATTAGAGATAAAATTGAGAGAGCTATGAGAGATTTTACCTACTCTTACAAGTATTGTGGTCAATCATAAAATAACTATTCGTGACTCAGAGATTGAGTAAAAGAGTTCTCACTTGGAGACAATCGAAACAACACAACTTATTGAGATTATTGAATATGTGACTACTCATTTAGATTCTCTTTATGAATTAAATCGATAAATAATTGATACTCTCCATGAACAAAATACACAACAACCCAACATTGATGACATCCTCCACATACTACTACCCCATCTCACTCACTTTCACAAGATGAGATCTTTCCATGTAATCAAGAGTAAATATATCCACCTATCTAATCAATATGAACCAATTTTGGATCATACATGGCTATATTTTTTCTTTTTGTATCCTATCAATGTCTTATCAAGGATTGGATCATGCAAATCTATGTTTGTTTTCATGTAGTTCTATTTGTATCTAGGCCTGTTAGTGTCCTATCTAGCATGTTAGCATCTAGTACAGTGTGATGATATCTTATGAACTTTTAAACATAAATTCTATGTACTTGTTAGTATATTCTACTTCTACTTTTATACCTTCAATTGTCTAAAAATGCCAAACTTGATCCCTAGGGAATATTTAGGGATTTTTTGGATTTTCCCTAGTCAAATCCCTAACTTGAATCAACAAAAGAAGTGTGGATTTGGTTTTTAGGAGTGTAGCCCTAAGATATAGTGTAGGTGACTAGGAATGGAGATAATTACTATGCGTAGCAATGGAGGAAGTCCTAATTAGATAAAAACAAGTTTTAGATGTTGTAGGAAAATCATATGTGTAGAAAGTGATAGATGGATTCTATTTTAATCCAACCATTAAATAAGCATTCACGGGCATAATTTAACTGTTAGGAGGTGAATTAAGTTCTTATAGTTTGTGAAAAGATAGTCAATGGGTTGAAAAACAAGAATTTCAATTTGCAAGACATGAACATGTGTGATCATATTCAAAGGATAGTAATTAGTTGCACTAGTGTCAAAGGTGACAAAAATCTAAGAACAAAGGTAGAGTAAGTACTTTCATGTGCAAGGGATCATGTCCATGTGAAAGAAGGTGTTATGGATAATTTAAGCATCAAAATAAACTAAAGTTAAAAACAACTAATTAAAAAGTGTCAAACTAAAAACAATATGTAATTAAACACTTGTTAACATTACACACACCATAATCTAAGAATCAACAATTTTATAAAAATAAAATATGATTCATTTAAAACATGACAAAATATTCATAACTACTAAAATAAAAATATTTATTCAATGTTGTCATTGATTATTGAGAATAAAAGTCTTAATAAAGATAGATAATAATGAATGTACAACTTTTATGTTAAGTTCTATATATTGAAATAAATAATAATTTTATGTACTTGAGTTTGAATAGTGTTAGGAAACTCTACAGTTACATGTATTTGAGTTGTAATGGTGTTAGAAAACACCATAGTTAATTTTATTTGAATTGAAATAGTATTAAGAAATTTCATAGTTAAATGCATTTGAGTAGTACTAGACAATCCCAATACTTAAAACATTTATAAAGATACGATAAATATTAAGTGTACGGTTCATACTACTCCAAAACAGATGAATTCTTATAAATCACGACTCTTAAAATAGATAAATTTAAATATTAACTTCAAAATTAAACAACTAAATCCTTATAAAAAACATAATAATGACCACAATCAAATAACCATCATAATGAACACAATCACATATATGCTTACAAATGCAATAAGAGAAAAGAAAACACAAGTGTTCTTGATTTTTGTCCTATGTATTGATTAACGTCTACTACAAACCCTAAAAACGATAGGGCAAAAAGAGGAAATTACAGTCAACAAAAGTTGAATGGCAGACACTGGTAGTTATCTTTATATGTGATAGTTTTGTCTTCTCCATATGAATAGGATTTATCAAACATTATTCAGACACTTGTTCATGCAACTTCCAGATCAACTGTAACACATAGACAGAGACCACTCGGACTTTCACAATAATACAACGTATTTCACAACAACTTCCTTTATATTGTCCAATTTATGTCATCCAAATTGCCAATACAAACAACTTTCTTACCTCATATGACAACTTCTCTATGATTTTAAACATCCAATCAAACGTATAGAGGAGAGGGTAAAAGGGCATGGCTGTATAAGGGAAAAACAATCATTATCAATCCTTTGTCACAAAATAATACAATGTAGCAAGGGCATAACAAAGGAGATGTAAGGACAACAATGGAAACAAAAAATGGAACACAACAAAAATGGTTGAAAAAAGCTAATAATTCGGAGATGAGTCTTTGGTCCCAAGGTAAATAGCAAGTACCCCCCCCCCACCCCCCCGCCCAGAGGAAAAACTAGAGTTAGTGTGTTGGAATTGTAGAGGCTATCCATGGAGAAGAAGACCTGGGTTAGGGTCGATTGCTGATGGGAGAGACATTGTATGTCTTGTAGAAATGCATAAACATGAAGGTTGCAAGTCACCTATTTTTGAAGGCTATACAAAATTTTCAGTTTGGAATGAGGCAACTAGTAATAGCAAGGGGTATGGTGGTATTATTGTCTTAATAAGAGAGGCTTGGGGCAAAAACATTCAGTTAGAAAAAATAGATCCAAGTAAGCAATACATATGGCTTAAAATCTCAGAAAATAATAAACTCATATTAATTGCAGCATGTTATTTTCCTCCGCAAGGGTCAAAAGCTTACAAAAAGAATGGCCTAGATGGTAAGGACCCATATGCATCTCTCAAAAAATATATTTCGTCTTTCTCACAGCAGGGAGAAGTTCTTCTAGTGGGCGACTTTAATGCAAGGACAACTAATGAGCAAGTGTGTAGCTTGTGCAACAAAGAAGATAACAATCCTCTTTGGTTAACAGAAAAAGACAATTAGCTTTGGGCGAGGTGTTCAGAGGATAGAGGGGTCATCAACTATTTTGGGGAATAGTTACTTGATTTATATGGCATTTGTGATCTAGTTATTTGTAATGGAATGAGACATTGGATGAACTCTGGTAATTTCACATGCAAAACATATAATGGGGCAAGCATTGTTGACTATGTTATTTTCTCACAAACCCTTGTTTGAAAAATAATGAAAGTTGTGTGAGGAACCCATGGAAGAATTAAAGTATGATCATAATCCTGTTTGACTTTGGTTGTCCTGGCCTAAAAACTACCAATCTATGAAACAAGAACAACTTGATCATCAAACTGAAAAAAAAAGGCAAAATTCTATTAGCACAAGAAAATTGTAACATATTTATGAAAACTTTAAGGCAGTTAATGCAACAAGAAAGGAATCAAATGCAAGGTTTAAAAAGTCATCAGCTAATGCATAAAATTCAAGAGGCTCTTGTTGGCTACAAAAGGGCAAAGAATAAGAGAAAAAAAGTAAGTCAATTTCCAACAAATGCTTGGTTTGATGAGGAATGTAAAGTTGCACGGAAAGCAAGCATGCAACTAGGCAAAGAAAAAGAAAATACAAAATTATACAAGCAAATGGTAAAAGTTAAAAAAATAGGTTTCATGAGCGCTAGACGGGAAGAATTGCTTTATCATGGGAAGAACAACCCAAAGCTCTTTTGGAAAGAGCTTCAAGAAAAGAAGGAGGAAAGGAAGAATAACATCACCTCAGCTCAATGGTTTGAATATGCAAAACACTTGTATGAGCAAGATGTAGAGAATGAAAAGCCTCCAAGGGTAAACACATCAACAAAGATTTTCACTTTACAAGAAGTTAAAGAAGGTATCAAAAAGTTGAGGATAGGAAAGACAAGAGACTTGGTTAAGCTTCAAGTGGAGTATCTAAAGTGGGGGGTGGAAATCATTGCTCCTCACATTATGCATATATTTAACAACATCATTCAGTGTGGGTTTCCGAAAGATTGGATAACTAGATTAGCCATTCCCCTATTCAAGAGTGGGGATGCTAACAACCCATCTAATTATCTCATCATCATGATCAACCCTTTATTTTCAAAATTGTTTGGCAACATGATTGAGCACATAATCAACAAATGGGAAGAAATTAAAAATAAGAGATCAAAGGGGCAAGCGGGTTTTAGGCCAAAACACTCAACAATTGATCATGGCATCACTTTAAGACATATCATTGAAAAAAATTGGGATGAGAAAGGGGAAGCCTTTTGTTGTTTTGTGGACTTTAGGAAGGATTTTGACACAATGCCTAGGCAAAATTTGTGGGATAGAATGAAAGATCTTGGCATTCTTGAACATTTTAGAGTTGTTGTCCATAGGCTTTATGAGGATGTTAGGGTAAAAATCAGAACTCAGGCAGGTACTTCAGAAAGATTTAGGAGCGACATTAGGGTTAAACAAGGTTTCCCTCTTTCTCCTACTCTATTTGGCCTTTATATCGATAAGCTCGAGGAGTGGTTGAATTTGAAGGGTGGAGAAGGGGTCCCCTTAGGAGTGTATGTTGTAACACTTCTTTTATATGCAAATGATCTTATTTTGATTGCTAGATCTGTTCAAGGGTTGCAAGCACATTTGGTTGCTCTTGATCATTTCTGCAAAGATGTTGGTATGCAAGTTAACATTAGTAAGACCAAGATCATGGTATTCTCTAAGAAGAAAAAAAAAATCAGTTTGAACAAATTTTATTTCAAAGGGAGTATCCTAGAGGAAGTAACAGAGTATTATAAATACCTGGGAATTGACTTTAACAACAAGTTATGTTGGGAAATTTATAGAAGGAAAAGAACTCTAGGAGGTTGGAGAGCATTGTTTTCTCTTCAAAATAGATGCATAGAAGTAGAGTTATGGGATTGGAAAACTATTCAAATATTGTTTGGGTTGCTAGTTATACTGGTGGTCCTTTATGGGTGTGAAATTTGGGCTAGCAACACTTCGGACATCAAATGGGTACAGATAGAAAGTATTCAAAAGCGTTTGATCACAAGCAAATTCAAACTAAAAGCTTCGGTTCCCTATGAAATACTTCTTGTTGAAACAGGGGCAATTCCTATTGAGGCCATAGCTATGGTGAGTCTTTTGAGATATTTGAAAAAGGTTGAGCAAATGGAAACACATCGGTGGCCAAATGTTGTTTTTAGAGGTGTCTTAGGTGAAAGAAAGAAGGCATGGATGAATCAAAATTGTAAGTGGATGAGCAAGTGGAACATTCACTTGAGCGAGTGTTCCAATAATAGTAAGGAATTAAAGTTGTATGTGGTTGAAACATTTCGCAAGATTATGTGGACAAGGGCGGTTGGGAGAAAGAAAAAGTATTATTTAGAAGAATTTAATCCCAACTTGGACCATCAACAAAAAACATATATATAGAGGCAAACATTCTGTGGAGGTCAAAGATTCTCATAGCACAATTGAGGACTAACTTGCATCATCTTCGGTGCGAAATAGGGAGATGGAAAAGGCCAAAAGAAGTTTGGGAAGAGAGGGGTTGTATCTTCTGTGCAATAGCGCAGGTGGAAACAGAAAAGCATTTTATCCTAGATTGCAAAGCTTACAGTGACATTAGAGGAAGCTACATAAGGGGGTTAACAACAAGAAAGTTTCAAGATCTATTCAGCATGGAATGGGTGGGCAGAATGGGAGAGCTCATTATCAAATTAAATTGTAGGAGAACAACACTTCACAATGCTAAAATTGTTGGGGTCACTATCCCATAGGCCTTCTTTTGGTCTCGTGGACATTAAAAGCCTTCTATCCTATTCTATTCTCAACCCAGCCAATTAACCTAAGCGATGATGGCAGACGATAATTAAAAAAAATCTTTGCCCTTAAGTCCGACGTGGAATGGGAAACCCCTTTACAAAAATGAATGAGTTTAAACAGTGTTTTGTCCCTCTTGTCACCTTTAAACTCAAAAACGGAGTACACATTCAGGGTCTGAAAACAATCCACTGGTGCCACATCAACAAATATTACTTTACTCAACTCTCTCCCAAGTGTGGAAAGATGTTTATAGCTCCACCCATGCCACGCCATATAATCCCATTTGATCAGGTGGTGCGTGCGTGCTCTATACTAATTTTGCAATGGATCAAATCATTATAATCATCTCCCAATCCTTCTTCATCATTGTCAGTCGTAGATGCTAAAAATTAGCTTGGTTCATTTCAAATAGGATATGCCTTCGGCATAAAAAATTACCATCAAATAAATCTAAATCATTAAATGTACAGTTATGCAATGATTTCACAAGAAATTACATTCTTTAATTCATATTGGAATAAATAATTGATAATTTAATCAATATTTTGACCAATATAGAGGTAAGCCTGCCTATGAGCACATTGAAAAATACCTCTATTCTTGATTGGCACAAAGGAAACCCAAGTCCTATCGACACTTAGGATGACACACATTTTTTGACTCAGTAATGTGAAGTGTGAAGGTTTCTAGCACTTACAAAATGCCTTTACAACACATTCCAGCTGGCCCTGATGGAAATTTTGATGGATTTTGACACGGCTTTAATGAGGGAAGTTGGGTGGAGGAAGACAATATAAATGAATGATAGGGATAACTCTAAGGAGCACACAACACTGTTCAAACATAAACATGACAAGAGTCTTATTAAGTTTCATTTCACAGCAGCTGGAATGCCAGGACCTCCATGACTGTAGAGCTCTATTGATTTCTGTCTGAATGCGAAAATTTCAGTTATTTACTGTTCTTTCTATGTTTAGCTTTCCCTTCTTGTGAAGGCTCTTTTGTCTGTTTTCTTGGTAGCTCGATTTGATGGCTACTTTGTAACTGCACTTGATATGACTGTTGTTTGCTCGTAGCCATGGGTCCTTCTGTTTTCTTTTTAGCTTTAATTCAATAAAAATAGTTAATTAGTGATTTGTGCAAACTACAAGTTCAAATAAATATGTTTAGATATTGTAATATGGCTTTCAAATAACTTTTGACATTCTAATAAAGGAATCTACTACATTTAAGCTGTAGATGGGCATACTTTTGTATTTTTCCACTAGAGTTTAATAGGATGATATAAAGAAGAATTAATAGGTTTTGTATGTGTCTTGTAGTTATGATACAATATTGTGGTGGTGGATAAATGGATGATCAAGGAGGAAATATCTATGAAGATGATGGAGGGTAATCATATTGATGTAATTTTTATTATACGCATATTCATTGTTATCAAGTGTTAATGTTTGATTTGATAAGGATAATTTTTTATTATCAGTTTTTTGTTATGAAATTTTGAAAATGGAAGAACTGAATAATCGAGAGTGGTTAAGTTGTATCAAAAAATCAGAGAGAGAGATCAATCATACCACTACACTTTTCTTTGATTATCTTCAATCGATAGTTCAAGTGATGTAAATTGTTGGGTGTTTTGTAACTCAAAGTTATATTAGAGAAGGGCACTTTTTTCCATCCCACTATTTCTTTCTAAAAAAAATCTTGTAGTATATTTGAATGTTGAGAGGGAAAATATTCAATCCCATACCATGTCTCAATTGCAACTTCTCATTCCAAACAACATTACACTCATCATCTTTGTCAATTCACACAGATGCATTCAAGTAAATATCAACGTTATTGCACACTATGATATAAATACATATCCTGCCCCCATATAGATATCCTTGGAAAAATTGAGTTTCCTCATGGAAGATGATCACACAAAAGATGAGATAAACATGCCACCCGCCTGTATTTCCCTATACCAAATGAGTGAGGCACTACTTTATAAATTTTCTATATGCATGCACAATCATTTATGTAAATTGAAAAATGATGTATTTTATTAAAGACAAATAATATTGTATATATGTGGATACATACTTTAAGTGGTTTTTAAACTTAGTAATAAAGTAATGCACCTTGAGCATTCTTTATTGGTACACTTTAGTAGATTTTCTTGTTAAACCTTTACAGGTCTTAATTATATTACAAAAATAGTCAAAATAAATAAGTCCATCTTAATGTAAGAAATTATTTTTTCTAAGAGAATCAAATTTGAAATCATAAATAATTCTTAAGCTTTGGATTGTAGATATTATTTTCGGGTGAGAAAAGAAATCTAAATAGATGCTGAAAAAAAATGCCTCTTTGAACATTGTATCAATCTTAACTTGATTTTTATATATGTTTAGATACATTCCAACTTCAATCAAATCATGCCCACACATAATATAGCTTACCTGTTTTAAAATTATAAATAAATAAAATTCATTGGTGGTATCCATATTTTCAAGCTATTATAGACATTTTTATTCTTAGCTCCAATATTTTTTTTATGTTCTCCAAATTTTATTTCCAATCCCTTTAGGTGTGGAAGATTGGATTATATAAAAATAGACATTTGTAGATTTTTGTAAGCTAAAAATACGATGAATAAGCATACATTTATAAATTAGAAGTTGTTCTTCAATTAAGTTGTTATGACTAGGAGAATTAGTTTGTCAAAGTCACGTGGAGTTAAACTTGGATGATTAAACATACAATTATTAATCAAAAGTTGTTCTTAGATTGAGTTGTTATGAGTAGGGAATCAATCAATCAAAATCATAGGAATTCAAACTTGACCCAAGCATACATTTATAAATTGCAAGTTGTTTTTTGAGTAAATTACCATGAGTAGGGGAATTAATCGATCAAATTAACATGGGGCTGAACTTAGATGAGTAAACATACATTTATAAATCATATGCCATTCTTCAATTAAACTATTATAAACATGAGAATTAATTTGTCAAAATCAATTTCCAATTTTAATCTTCTTTAATGATGTTAATTACATTCTCAACTTTAATATTTTGTACTCTTAACTTATTACCTTATATTCAATTAAAATATATATTTTTCAACTAAACTATTATAAACATGAAAATTAAACTATTATAAACATGAGAATTAATTTGTCAAAATCAATTTCCAATTTTAATCTTCTTTAATGACGTTAATTACATTCTCAACTTTAATATTTTTAAAAATATTGAATGAGATTATTTTAAATTATACTCTTATCTTATTACCTTATATTCAATTACAATATATATTTTTTATTTTCTAAAATATTTTTTATTTGACAGTTTAAAATTTGATTGTGCCAATTATAATACAACATATAGATTTTGTGCACATAATTTTTCTATATCACTATTACATGTGATTGAGTTTTTTTAATAATTCACATTAATTGTCATCTCATTCAATTAATCGCTATCAACCTCTCCCACACTTTTGACTTGGACTTTGATCCACGTTAATTCCACGTGTTATTGTCCTTCCACATTAATTTCATTAATTTAAAAAATGCGGCATTATTTGATCAATCAACGTCTTCGCAAAGGACAAATGATGGTCTGGACTTAAGTCGAGTTTACGTGTTAATAATCACGTTTGCTTTATTGGGAGGGAGAAATATTCCTTCGCTCCATTTAATTTTTAAAAAAATTATAATAATTGTTATGGTTCATATTCATGAATTAAAAGAAATATGGAGATTAAAGTTATTTTTTATTTTTTTTATTGAAGAAAAAGTCAAAACCAAGCAGTTACAAAGAATAAAACAATAATTGTTAGAAAACAGCGAAAACAAAATTCATAAGATAGGCTTTAACGAGCAGCTACAGGGTGTAAAACAACATCAAAAGAGCAGTTACAAGCTTGAAGAACAACCACAAACAACAAAAGTAAAAGCAGATGCTAATGTCAACAAATGAAGCCAAAGGCTTACAAACAACAATGCTCAAATAAAGTTGATTAAACACAACAAGAAACTTTCCATAATTGTATTGCTTGGAGAGCTTGTGATATAATCTGTCCAGAACCACAAAAGATGTCTAGTTGAGAGGAATAAGCAACATAAGGATAATGATCACTGTTGTTAGAAGGAGCCTGCAACTCATTGACCAGGGTGTTTTTGTAAACCGACTGTATGTTCTTCAACAACGATTGATCAACTCTTCTTCCCTCACAATCAGGTGCTTTGCAATTTAGTTTTTGCCTCAAGATCACAGAGTTGTTTCTGAAGAACATCCAGTATCTGTTTCAAATCTGAATTAGCTTGGATAGTAGAGTGGAGAACCTAGATTTGTAGAGAGAACTCGACACATATAATAATTGATTCAACTTGCAAGGAATGAAATGTACGTGAGAGAGCCGTTGAACATCGAAATTTCCCTTGAATACTTGAATGCCCTTTTTAAAAAGAAGTTCTCCCTTGAATTTTTTTTAAATGGCCAGAGGATTGCTGTCATGTTGGACTAAACGACTCCACCAAATGGAAGAGGAGGCGAAACTCAAACCATGACTCAAGTTTTGATCATACCAAGATAATTTTTTGGATGTCATTTGCCACGCTTTCCAAATGGAATTAAAGGGGGCAAACCCATGTGTTTTAAAGTATGAGGCAAGAAGAATTTTATCCTTCCAGCTGACCAAGTCCCCGGAGCGTCCATCAGTGGTTGTTTGAATGTGGTGACGAACAAGATATTTCCAAGGAGCATCACCATCCAAGGCTCTCACAATCCATTTTGTTATTAGACAAATGCCTTGAGCATATGGGTCTATAATTCCCAACCCTCCTTTGTCTTTTGGCTGAATGCAATGAGCCCACGAAGTAACAGGCAAGCCTTTTTTATTACCCCATTTAGCCTAAAGAAAGTTTCTAATAAGTTGCGTCAACTGATTGTAACATGTTTTAGAGGGCAACCAACATGAAGAGATGTAGAAGGGATATATTAAAGTTATACTTAGTTCTAGTTAGAAGGGATATTTATAGTTTTTGATAAGATGTTGTATTATTCGATTATCGTAAGAATATTTATTTGTAATTTTTATACATATTTAAAATTAGTATTTAAGTGATGATGTGAATTTCTTATTTTCATAATATTTGTCTTGATCATAATTTAGATTAATTATATATTTATATGAGTCATACTATTAATATTTATTATTAATTTATTTTAAAAATATTTATTTATAATTTTAAAACTTTTTATGGTTTAATATTTTAAATTTTATGTTTCATTATAATTAATGTTTAATTTTTATGGGATGACTTGATTTCAAAGTATTTGTCTCAGTGATTTATAATTACTTAGATGACTATCATGTTTATGTGTGTCATGTCATTGACATTTTAAATTAATTTACTTAGAAAAATATTTATTTGCAATCTTATAACTCTATAGAATTTAATATTCTAATTTTTATGATTCTTAGTTTTTAAATGTAGTGTTTAATTTTTAATGTGATGACTAAATGTCTTATTCTCAAAGCATCTATTGCAATCATTTATTATGACTTGGATGACTATCATGATGTATGTGTGTCATGCCATTAACATTTATTATTGATTCACTTTGAAAATGTTTATTTGCAACTTTATAACTCCATATAGTCAAATATTCTATTTTTTATGTTTTCTTAAACCCAGTGCTTAAGTTTTATGTGATGATTGAACTTCTTATTCTCAAAGCATTTAACAATAACATATCATGAATTAGATGACTATCATGTATGTGCGTTGTGCCATTAACATTTATTATTGGTTCATTTTGAAAATGATTATTTGCAACTTTAGAACTCCCTAGAGTTTATTATTCTAATTTTTATGTTTCTCTAAATTAAGTGTCTAATTTTTAATTAAATGATGACTGAATTTTTATTCTCAAATCATTGATATCAATCATTTATTATGAATTAGAAAACCTACGTCATGTCATTAATATTTATTACTGTTTCACTTTAAAAATATTTATTTGCAACTTTATAACTCCCTATAGTATAGTATTTTTATTTTTATGTTCCTCTAATTTAGTGCTTAATTTTTTATATGATTATTGAACTCATTATTCTCAAAAGCCTTATATCAATCATTTATTATAACTTGGTTGACTATCATGCTATATGTGTGTAATTGCA
Organism: Sequoiadendron giganteum; assembly: GCA_007115665.2. Classification (NCBI taxonomy): domain Eukaryota; kingdom Viridiplantae; phylum Streptophyta; class Pinopsida; order Cupressales; family Cupressaceae; genus Sequoiadendron; species Sequoiadendron giganteum. The sequence continues at coordinate 638,672,595 of CM021103.1, read as the reverse complement.
TAACATTTATAATTGTCCAAAGATGCTCAATTTTTTATTAAATATTTTGTATAGAAAGATATAGGTTCATGCTAAATGACTTAGAAATATATTTTATGATTCAATGTATGCTATTTGATCGAATTTAAACAATTCATTTATTAAAAAAAATTCAAAATATTAAAAATTAGCTTTAACTACTTCACATAATGATGATCCATATAAATGGAACAATCCACTAAAATTAAATTTATTAAATATTACCATCACATTGATAAAAAAATGTCTACATATATGAACTTCCTTATATCACATACATTTTTTAAAATAATATAAGCGTGAAAACATAATTTAATTTTGTTACAAATTATATTGTCTATCACACAATTCTTAATTGACTAGATTACTAAATAAACATAGAATTTGGTTCGATAAGCATGCCCAAATTTCTATTTCCTAAACCCACTTCAATAAATAATAAAATGGTCCATACACCATTAAAATTCTTCCATGGAAAGAGATTTCATACAATATCTATAAAAAATAAACCATCAAAGTTTTCATATTATATTTTAAATGACATAAAACAGATCTCATAAGAAATGAAAGGTATTAGCTAGCACCGCATATGGGCAAGTCCATCAAATTTGGGGATAAAAAGCTAGTAAAAATAAGCAATTTTGAAGTAAATGTGTGCATATTATGTAAAAGGTATGGCTTTGTAATTACCAAGTCATGACATATAGAATATTTTAAGCAAACAAAGATAGTCGTAAAGATTATTTTATAAAATAAAAGATGAGTGTTTTTCTTAGAAACAAATTTGTGATTCCTTCCAAGATATTTCATAATACTATCTCATAGGAGAGGTAAGAAATTCAAATTTTCAAGATATTTTTATCAAAATTTATTTGTATTTTCATAATTTCTTATTTTCTTAGAATGTATCTTATTATTTTACTGTTTTATACCACTTTATGTAAATCCTAACCTTGAGCTTAACATAGAAGAGGAATTGACTCAAGAGAACCCCCCATTATCTAAATATCCTCTATTAGTAAAAATAGAGAAAATAAAATTCAATTACAAAATTAGTTGCAACATTGAGGGCCCATCGATATCAAGTACTACCATGCATCACTTGATTTTACATAGGAAGTAATGATCAAACAAGTTGACTCAATGATAAGTCAAATTAATAAATAAAAAATATAAAGAATTATGTCACCAATTTTATGTGATAAAATAATCCTACGACGAAGTGAAAAAAGAGATTGAAGAAGGACACTTTTTTAAAATCTTTTTAGAGACCTAAAAATATAATGCACCCATTGTAGTAACTTTGAAGAGATTCCTATCCATTAGTATAATCAAAAGGACATAAAAATAATTTCTAGTATAGTGATGGATGATCTTCAACTAACCTCATTGTAACAACCATGAGGTTTCTTTATATTTTTGAAGAAAAAATTGTTGCAAGTTTTTCCTTGATGAAATACAATCATTTTAAACTGAGGTACTTTCAAGATAGAGGTGGAGACTCTACCTAGAATAGAGTGGAATCTCACCAAGAGACAAACTATAAATTAAGATTATCAACCCATAAATATATTCAACATTTGACGGTGTCATTAGTCATTAAAGAGACTATGGAGATGTAGATGCCCCATGTGGTTGCTAGCCTCATGGATACATTTGTACAACATGACATACAAATTTATTAGCTCATGGTTCAATACATGTTCATTTAACATAGTTATTTAGTTTTAGTGTCACTGTCTCTCATTTATGCTATAATTACTATCATGTGTGCTTTAAAGGAAACCATGATCCATAGGGTTTAGAGGGTGTCACCACCCACACTTATACACTCATTATCATTCAATATGCATAGACATCTTAGAGAATGAACCACAATTACAACATGAATAATTAAATAATATGGTGATCACTAATGGGAACTAATGTGTGATATGCTTGATCACATAGAGGTATTTATATATGAATTATAACACATATATATTTTACATTTATATTAAGTTTTTAACACCTAAATTGATTTTTAATTTTGAATTAAATTAAGAATATGTATTTAATATATATCTCATTATTTTGACCATCTATAATTCCACTTGTTGGAATATCATTTTGATTATGTCCTTTTTTCTTGAGTCATGCCCCTCTTACGCCCCATCATAGGTAACTAATTTGAAATAGTCTTGAATGGATATCCCTTGATCAAGGTTTGCATAAATTTTTCTCTCTACCATCCCCACACGCTTATAATTTTATTGGATGTTGAAAAGGTCTTATGAGATGTCTAAGTGCACAAAGGTTGTATGCTAAAATATATAACTTTTTATTTTTTCAAAGTTGCGGGATTTCAAGGTTTCCTTTAATATCATTCCTTTCACCCATTTCCTAGCATCACCACCCATTTTCCCTAGAAAAATTTCATCACTAAGTTATCAAACTTCTTCCTCCATGAATAATTCTCCTATTGCATCTTGATCCATGATCATTACCACTAAAATGTCTAAGTCCTTTATTTTCAACCAAGTCATCGAGTTTCTCCTTACCTAAGTATTGATTCCATCTTTGCTCGATCATCTTAGTATTTACTATAAAAATATCCCTATATTTTAAACTTGGCATTCCATTCATACCTTTCGTGACCCTTTGAAATCTACCAATCTCTTTGCATTCCCCTTCAGAGTCACTTTTTGGGATTTTCCCCTCCCTTCATGCCTCTCGTCAAAAGTCTAAATTTACTTAATACTTATTATATTATAAAATTTATCTCCATATAATTTTCTTAAGATATTATTTCCTTGGTACTCCCAAACCTCAAACCTTGACAAAGAAAAATGTTACCTGGAAGTCTCTAATGTAAAAGAAAGTAGAAATGACTAAGTATTGGCGTTAGAAATTTTGGAGGTTTTTAAAGAATCTCTTGAACTTCTGATATGGTTCCAAAAAGGCCAAAATCTCCAAATTGAAGAATTTTTTTGAGTGGGAGTCAACAAGTTCACAGTTCCTTGAACTTGTCAACATAGTTTTGGAAAGGCCCAAATTATTGACAAATTAAAACAAAGAAGAAAAAGGACAAAGTGGATAATTTTTAAATGAATTGCATGTTCATGGGTTTGTGAACCATGTAAAATTGCAACATGGTTCAAAGTTTCATCATTCTACCAATAACGTGACATGGTTTATAAAAGATTAAAATCTTTCTCATAATAGGTAAGAGCAAATAAAATGAACATTTTAATTAAAAAAGGGCACCAATGACTTGTAGCTCTTTGAAACACTTGGAGCTTGCTCCCGCCTACTACTAGTGCTTCCCAGGCCACCATTAATGACCCAATATTATGTGGTGACCTTCTAGATCATATTTTTTCACCTAAAAATGATTATTCATCATTATTGGTATAGATTCACACACTTTCAATAACTTAAAAAGCATAACAAATTGACTATGTTTTTAATGTAGTTTTTGAAGCTCAGCTACTATTCCAACAACTTTACATGTTTGTTCTCTACACATATTTCAAGAACAATGGTGACATAAATATAGATGACATTTATATGTTAGGGAAGAAAACTTTCCCACATAGAGAGTAGTGTGGGAGGGATAGAGGGATAAGTAGGTAGAGAGATGGTGAGAGGAGATAGACAAAAGTAGAGAGGGAAGGTGAGAGAGAGGTAGAGAGGAGAGAGAATGAGGGACAATTGGAGTGAGAGATAGGTAGAGAGAAACAAATAGGGGATATAGAGATAATTTGAGAGGGAGGGAGGAAGGGAGAGGTAGAGATAGTGAGGTAGGGTGCGAAGGGTATAGGGAGAGGTAGGTAGATAGAGATGAAGATGTAGATGTGAAACAAAGAGAAGTAGAGACAAAGAGAGAGAGGTAAGGTTGGAGGGATAGAGGGAGAGGTAGGTAGAGAGATGGAGGGTGACCACATTATCCCTCTCTATCTCTACTTCTATTTATCTCCCATTTGCATCTTCATCTTTATCTACATACCTCTCCCAATATCCCTCCCACCCTACCTCTCTATCTCTACCTCTATCTTCCTCCCTCCCTCTCTACTTCTCTCTATCTTTCCTCTTTATTTATCTCTACCTATCTCTCACTCCATACCTCCCTCATTCTTCCTCTCTCCCTTTAGATGTCTCTCTTCACCCTCTCTCTCCTCTCTACCTCTCTCTCACCTTCCCTCTCTACTTATATCTATCTCCACTCACCCTCTCTCTCCTCTCTACCTCTCTCTCACCTTCCCTCTCTACTTATATCTATCTCCATTCACCCTCTCTCTCTACCTATTTATCCCTCTATCGCTCCCACACTACCTCTCTCTTATTACCTACCTCTCCATCCCTCTCCCTCCTTCCCTCTCTCCTTGTCTCTCACTCTCACTCTCACTCTCCCTCTCCCTCTGTATGTACCTCTCTCTCTCCCCTTCCCTCTTTACTTCTCCTTATCTCCCCTCACCCTCTCTCTCTACCTACCTCTCACTCTACCCATACCACCTTACCTCTCTCTCCCCTTCCCTATATACTTCTCTATATATCCCCAAGCCCTCCCTCTCTCTACCTATCTCTCCCTCTATCCCTCCCACCTTACCTCTCTCTCTATTTGTCTCTACTATTTATCCCCTATCTCCATCCTCCTCTCTTTCTACCTACCTCTACCTATATCCCTCTTTCCCTACCTCTCCCTTCCTCCCTCCCTCTCTACTATCTATCTCCCCACTCTCTCTCTATACCTCATATTTCTCACTTTAGATATCTCTCTATATCTATATTCTCTCTCCCCTCTCTACTTCTTTAACCTTCCTTCTCTAGTTCTCTCTATCTCCACTCACTATCTCTCTCTCTCTCTCTCTCTCTCTCTCTCTATATATATATATATATATATATAGAAAGGTAGAGAGGAAGATAGAGGGAGAGGGAGATAATATGCATAGATAAAGAGGGGTAAATGGATAGATACATACATAAAGAGATGGGGAGTTAGTGATAGAGAGGAAGAGATAGAAAGATATAAAGGAAAATGGAGATAGAGAGATATAGATGGTAAGATAAAGTGATAGAGATAGAAATAAAGATAGAGAGAGAGAGATAAAGAGGTAGAGAGAAAGAGATAGAGAGATATATATGGTAGGATAAAGTGAAAGAGAGAGAATAGCGAGCTATAGAGGAATATGGAGATAAAGAGATATAGATGGTAAGATAAAGTGATAGAGAGAGAAATAGAGATAGAGAGGGAGAGAGAAAGAGGTGGAGAGAAAGAGATGGAGAGATATAGGTGGTAAGATGAAGTGATAGATAGAGAAATAAAGATAGAGAGGCAGAGATAAAGAGGTGGATAGAAAGAAGGAGAGATAGAGAGGGGGGAGATAGATGAGGGAAGGAGAGTGGGGGATAGATAGAGATATAGAGGTAGAGAAAAGGAAAGAGATAGGTAGAGAGGTAGAGAGAGAAGAGGTGGAGAGATAGATCAATACATAGATGGAGAGGTATAGAGGGAGAGGGATAGAGGGAGAGATAAAGAGATAGAGAGGGATAGGGAGAGAGATAGAGAGATAAGGAGATAGAGGTAGAGAAAGGTATGGATAGAAAGAGATAAAGAGAGAATGAATAAGAGAGAGGTAGATATAATGAGATATAGATAGAGATAAAGAGAGAGATAGGGAGATATAGATAGAGGGGGAAAGAGTGAGAGACAAAGAATGTGATCTAGAGATAAGTAATAGAGAGAGGTATAGAGAGATAGGGATAGATAGAGATATGGAGAGAGGGGGATAGACAAAGAAATAGAGATAGGGAAGGAGAAATAGGTGGTGTGTGTGTATATGAGTGGGAGAGAGGTATGGAGATAACTTGATGAAGAGGGAGATTATGTAAATAGATAGAGCAAGGGACATGGAGGGACATGGAGGGAGATAAATAAAAGAGAGAAGTAGAGAGATATAAAAAGAGGGAGTGATAAAGATATAGGGATACATAGAGAGATAGAGATAGAAAGAGGGAGAGATATGTAGAGACATATATAACCTACCTGAAAGATAAAGGGGAAGAAAAAGGGAGAGAGCTAGGTAGAGAGGGAGAGAGAGATGAGAGTTATCGATAGAGGTAGAGTAAGGGAAAATGGAAGAGATAGGAAAAGAGCATGAATGGAGGAGAGGGGGAGAAAGGGGGAGATAACTAAATAGATATAGGGAGAGAGTGAGAGAGAGAGAGATATGTTCTCCTTGTTTAACTTGGACAAAGGTGCACATAGGATCAAAGACAACAAAGAGGCCTTCTATGATGATTTATGCAATTTTTTTACTATCCTTAGTAAAAAAATCTAAATTTTTCATTATTTATTACTTTTATAATGTTTCAATTCAAATTTAGGATGATTATTGTAAAAAAAACATGAAAAAAGACTGTATGTAAGAATTATAAGCATTTAAGATTTTAAAATTTGAGGAACTTAAAATGATTATAATTAATTTTTGGTGCACAATCTATCAAAATTATCTTGTCCATTGTGCAGATCTATGAATCACCTTTCCAACACCTGCAAAAAATCAAGTTTTGATAAGTGATGCAAAATTCAATGCCCATTTTATTGAAGTGTGCTTTTTTGGGCTTTTCAAAATGGATATCCGTTTTGAAAATATAAAATTAATTAAAATACTTATAAAAAATGGATATCTATTTTTATTTTCAAAATGGATATCCATTTTGCAACGATTTTGCAAAACATATATCCATTTTGAATACATTAACTTGATGAAAAATATTTCGGGAGATAGATATCCGTTACTAATGGATATCCGTTTTGGTTTTGTATTACCAAACCAAATTCAAATTTTACCTAACCCGTGTACAAAATGTCAACTTTTCATTTCACGATTTTGGTGAAGTAAAAATGCATTTTTTTTCTTATTGCCACTTTTTGGCCCATCACGATCTTGTGCATGCCTATAAAATTGAGAGGAAGTCATTAGAGAAAAACACCAAAACCAAGCTACAATAAAAATAGTTTATCAAACCAAAATGATGCAAGTTTAGAAAATATAGGAAAATTTATGTGTGAATCTAGTAATGAATGATAATGGAAAGTTACCTAGGCTGAGGTACTGAGTGATTCTAGTAACTTTATGTAAAATCTAATGAAACATAGTTGACAATATAAATCCTAAGACCCACAACTCACAAAAACATAAAAATGAAATTAACAATAATCAATAAAACCTTAGCTTCCTAATATGGATCTAAGTTTCCTAACAATGCTCATGTATCATTTAAAAGCTTGAGATAGTAATTTTTTACCTCCACATAATAATGATTCTCTTCACCTTCTAATGGGTCATTGTTATCCCACAAAAATTATTTAAATTTGAGTTGATGTTCCTTTCCTTTTTGTTCTTCTTTGTGTTTTTCAAATTCTAGGTACAAATAATAATAATTTGGTCAAACATAAACTTCTTGTTTCCATTTCCAAGTAATATTTTGAACATGAAACTAAAATGATAATTGTGGCACATTCATCCTTTTTATTTATTTCTTTATATTTTTATTTATGTTATCTTTTTTCTATTTATCACATGATCAACCTTAGGCTCTTAAGGTTTTTATGAAATGTCTTTGATATCTAGTGGTTTTCTTGTTACTCGTAGAACTTGATTTGATACATATGTCATGATGATAATATTCAATACAATATGGAGGCTCCTAGGGAGTATGAATATATGTGTTCAAGGTAAATTCGATTAACTCCACAAGGGGTTGATATTGATCTCTATTAACATTGACAACTCTACCTTCATGAACAAACTTTGTATACATGTTAATGCATAATACAAGGCACAAAAAATTCTACATTTTGCACATAGCCTTCCAAGTGAAATGGAGAACCTATCAAAATAAAATCATATGAAATAATACAGGCACTTCCTTAGCTCTTCTTATAATTGGTAGTACAATGCAACCTAATGTACAAATCAATAATCCATTAGTCATTTTCAATAATACATAAAATATTGGTTCCAAATAATTTGATATCAAGAAGTCTTTGGTGCATATATTATATTGGTTTGTAGGATCTATGATTATGTCCTTTGTGATGCAAGAGCAACCTGGGGTACCAAGGGCCATTTTACACACACAAAAATAAATTTGTTTTATTTTCTTGATTTTTGGTGTGTTGTTGGTTTTGCAGGCATGTTACTTTTTCCCTCTCATTTTCAGCTCTTTCATATGGGAACCTTTTTCATAAATCAATAATATGCTTTGAATTTAAATTGTAATGATATATTTCAAATCTTGTAAATTAAAAATTATGCTTGGGAGCCAAAGTCCCATGCCCAATGTAAATTGATTTTTATTCATTTGTAATTCCCAAGAATCTGAATTTGTTTGCCATTAGTGCTAGAATCTTCTGGGTGCAAGTGTTGGAGGTAGTGGAGGTGAAAGAATGAGATAATGGATGTCAATTTAGGAAAATATTGGAAAATTTGTCAAAAAAGAATAATTAAGGGGTCGAATGCATGAATCCCACGCCCAAAATGGAGGAGGTAGAGGTTTGAATGACATTTTTTGGGGGTGAGGAAGATTGTCTAGGTCGCAACTGTGAGATCCAATCTTAGTGAAAAGACCATAAATTTATCATACGATAACGAAATCAAAATTTTAAAAATGATTTGAAAATCTGGGAATGAGGTGCACAAAACCCAAAAACTGTTTTAGAAGATTCAGAAAAACAAGGGAGCAATAATAGACAAAATGTGATGGGTTTTAAAAAAAATTATGCAAGAAAAAAAAGAAGAAGAGGGCATCGTGGAGTTAAAGAGAAAAGTAGAGGTATGTTGCATTGTGAGTTTGTGAGTAGAAGATTGTGATTTCATCAGTGGTATTAGAGCAGGAGTTCTTGAGTGTGTAGGGGGGGCGTCGAATGCGAGACAATTTGCACCAAGACTTGAGGGTGGAGAATGTGTGGATTTTTCTTGCAAATGAATGTGCAAGTAGTAAGAAGAAATTTTCAGAGGATTTGAGGAACTAAGGTTCTCATGATTGTAAATAGATTACTGAAGGAGGTAGTTTACAATAATATTGGTAAATATTGGAAGAGAGTTTTGTAAACAGATCACCGAAGGAGGCAGTTTAGAAGAGACTACAAAGATTACGAGACATGGAGGATGAGACTATAGATATTGCAGTGGTAGAAGAGAGTTCTTTAGTGAACACCTATGAAGTTGAGAAGGATAATTTACTCATTTATATTGAAAGAGAATGAGACCAACTTATTGCAGGGGAAGCAAAAGTTGTAGCAGTGGAGGATACTAAGGTAAAATTTATTTTTGATAAATATTTTTATGAAGATGAATGTGATTATAATGAAGTTGCAACAAAAGAGTGTCCTTTAAAGGACATAAAATAAAGTGAAGGGGATGATTTATTGATGCAAATGAAAACAATTGAAAGAGAGTGGGATGATCTAATCTCAAGTCAGAAAAAGGTTGTAGCAGAAGGTGAGGTAAAATCAAATTTTAATATTTTATTTGATGAAGATAAGAATGTAGAAATGGAGAAATTTGTTGTAGCAAAGAAAGAGAATAATAAGGACTTGTTGGTGGAAATGGAGCATCAAATTGATGAAGAGGTAAATTTTGATTTTCCTATATTATATGATGAATGAACTGATTTGGATGTTCTAGAGAGAAGAGAAAAGTTAGTATAAATGAAATAATTTATAGTAATAGATTGACATTTAGGGGTTGCAAATTTATATGCAGAAGTTGTAAGGGAATATTTGTGTGAGTATATTGTAGGTGTTGATGTGTATGATGAGGTAATTTGGTGGTGGTGGTCAGATTTTGGTGGGTCAAGACCCATGAAAGAAGAGAAGAATGGTAGCAGATTTTTTGGAAGAGAGTGAAGCTAGTTCTAGCAAGATGTTGGAAGAAGAGGAAGAATAAAATACTTTATTTTCACTTTGGACAGTGATGGAGTTCATTGTAGATTGCTTGCAGGGTGATCCCACAAAGCTGGTCTACAATTTCTGAGAGCAACTGATTTTTGCTGAAATCAAATATTTTTAGAAAATATAATGATTTAAGCCTTTAAAAGTTCCATTTTAAGGATTCCAATTGAAGAGGGTTTGATCAAACCACCTTAGATCAAACCCCCTTGGATAGAACCTCGACACTTTTAAACCATACCTATAAATGAGTCTCCTTTACACCTATCAAAATGCTAATAAAAAATCACTTTTGATTTACCTTTTGGGAGATCAAATGAATTCATTTAAAATTCATTTGAAATGATTATAGTAGTCCTCTAAATGAGCTATCATATGAATATGATTTTAATATTTTTTAGTTTTATTATGTATGTGTTTTTCTAGTTTTATTAAACATAGGTTTTTCACCAAAAATCAAGCTCTTTGTTTTGCACATGTGGAAAAATAGAAAATTATCAAAATAAATTTTTAAATTTTTTTTTCGTGTTGGGTATTGATGTCCTTGATCCATTAAAAATAAATAAATTGAATTTTGATACATACAAAAAATTTATGTTGTATACAGTCCGCCTATGTCTGAATTGCAATTGGTTTGACTTCAAAACTCTATTAAGGAAAAAATATTCAATAAAAAACTATGATGCCAAATGAAAGTGCTAGATATCATAGTTACAAATCTAAATTCAAAAAAATTAGAATTTTATCTTTCATACAGAAAAATTTATGTTGTATATAGTGAGCGTCACTTTTTAAAAATGTTGTTTTCTGAAAAAAAAAAGTTTTCATGGGAAATGGAAAAAAAAGTGCAATCTTATTCCAAAAATTTTGAAAAAAATATTTTTAGAATCTATAGACAAAATGGGATGAGACTCTAGTTTACATCATCTTCAAATTCCTCATGGTTTAGCCACTATAGGTGCGCGAATGTGAAGATTTAGTTAAAAATAATAATTTTAGTGTCAAGTTTGGCCAAAAATTGTGAACCACTATCGTGGGATCACCCTGGCACAATCTAAAAGAGTGGTTCTACCATTCAACTCCATTTTTGTGAGCCTATGCTCACAAAATTTCTACCCCAAGTGTTTGATGCAAGAGCATCCTAGGGTACCAAGCCATCCTACACACCCAAAAATAAATTTGTTTTATTTTCTTGATTTTTGGTGTGTTGTTGGTTTTGTAGGCATGCTACATTTTCCCTCTCTCATTTTTAGCTCTTCCATATGGGACCCTTTTTCATAAATCAATAATATGCTTTGAATTTAAATTGTAATGATATTGCAAATGTTGCAAATTAAAAATTATGCTTGGGAGCCAAAGTCCCATGCCCAATGTAAATTGATTTTTATTCATTTGTAAGAATTTGAATTTGTTTGTCATTAGGCTTGAATCTTCTAGGTGCAAGTGGTGGAGGTGCAAGAATGAGATAATGGATGTTAATTTAAGAAAATATTGGAAAAATTGTCAAAAAAGAATAATTAAGGGTCTGAATGCATGAATCCCACGCCTAGAATGGAGGAGATAGAGGTTTGAATGACATTTTTAAGGGTGAGGAAGATTGTCTAGGTCGTAACTATGAGATCCAGTCTCAGTAAAATGGCCATAAATTTCTCATACGATAACAAAATCAAGATTTTCAAAATGATCTGGAAATCTAGGAACGAGGTGCACAAAATACATAAACCGTTTTAGAAGATCCAAAACAATTAGGGAGCAGTAATAGACAGAATGTGATAGGTTTTAAAAAAAATTGTGCAAGAAAAAGAAGAAGAGGGGAATGTGGAGTTCAAGAGAAAAGCAGAGGTATGTTGCATTGTGAGTTTGTGAGAATTAATCTGTATGCTTTGATCACTTTGAGAAATGTGTTTCATATATTTCCAATAACATATTTTTGACCATAATGGTTTGTTGCGTCTCCTCAGAAAATATAATCAATGGTGTGGTAGGAGGAGGGATGGAAGATGTATCATTAGCCTCAATAACTCCTGTAATAACATGTTTATGTGATATATATCCATGTTGAACATGTTCATCCTCAGCCTTATTATGTACCTCAAAATAATTCGAAAGATTGGAAAATGATTTGGGTTATTTGCAATCAACTATAGGTAGGTGCACATTTTAGATTTCTACTATTATTAATCCATCCATATGTGACCATGTTTTATTGTCAACGAGATCTTGAATCTTATTTTTTGTATCTATGCATTACTATTTATAATTCCCCTTAACTTGATGAAAATTACATATTTCTTGGTCATATCATGCTCTAGCCTGAAGTTGATTATTAGGAACTAATGGAAAAATGTAAGAGAGAGTGATCAAGTTATCTCACTCAATAATATTTAAAGAATATAATCCATGTATTATTGAATGTTAGTTAATTTATTATAATAATTTAGTTTGAATGAAGAAAGTGAACAATCAATATCGACTTGATTTACATTTTCCTTCATATCATTACCCTTCTAAAATTTATTTAGATTTTGAAAATTGATAGGGTAGAATTTGTTTCTAATGTAGTGTATCTCAAATTATTTGATGTTAAAATATTAGTTACAAGGTTATTCAAATATATACACATGTATCTAAACTATGGAAATCCATTTAGGTGCACACTATTATTTATGGATATGTAATTAATCTCTCAAGAAATATGATATGAAATTCATAATTAGCATTAATTTTATTACAAAAATACTAAATTTGAATTATAATCATTGATGGAACATAATGGTAAGGAATACAAATATTTAATATCATAGTATTTAAGGTTTAGGGAAACAACATAGCATTAATATATTATCATTATAAGAAAATTTAATGTGTGCCAATATGATATTGATGTTTAATGATTGGATCTCCTTTTTCTTGTATAATTTAAAGAGGGAATCCACAAATCTTATAGATTTTAAATATTTGCAAGTTTATTTCAAAAGATAAATGTGTGCAATGTAGAGGATTTTATATAATTGTATCCTTTTTTTATCCTTAATTTTCTTCCTTAGATTTGCTAATTCTTGCACTAGTGTACCCAAGGTGGTGATGGAAACAAGAAAAGTATTAAAGGATAATGGGAAATAATACAGAAGGTAAATTAGGGTCATGATATAAGAAGCATGAACATAATAAAAAATATATTAGACACATTATGAGAAGTATTGGTGATGGTTGAGACTTTAGAAAGACAAATTATAGGCTATATTCAAGTGGAGGATATTATAGTGGTATCTACATAAGTGATTTGATAAGATATGAGAGGAATAATAGAGGGAATGAAATATTTTGTAGAGGTGTTGAGAAAATTACTATATACATGAAGTGATCTCTAGTAGGTAATATTTATAGGGAATGAAGTGAGACCAATAGAGATAGGAGTAACACCAATGCCACCAACGATAGTAGCAATGGAAGTGGTAGGGTTGGGACCTTTGAAGAGAAGGATGGATTAGAGATATAACACAATAATTATTTATCAAAGATCCAAGGTCTTGCAAAAATATTTTTCCAGGAGGACAATGGACATCCTACTAATATTGTATAAAAAATATTTTTTCTAACTAATTAAGGGATTCCACTTGCTTAAATGTATCAACCAAAACATGTATAGTAAGATGAATGTATTTTTGAGCCAAGTGTACATCATGATCATAGTATTATTGATCATTCAAGCTTATCTAAATATGGCCACCATTAGTGATATCATTATTTTCATAATAGCTAGCCATATTAGGATTTAAGTGAGAACTTATTTTTTATAAAAAGTGTAGGATCATGCTTATCTTGTGGCATAAACAATAATATGAAAAATTGTGCCAATCTCAATTTTTAATTTTTTTATAAAATCATATGTATATCAAATCTAAAAGAGTGTAAATGTAAACCCTAAGGCCAACACAAAGGTGGGTGGGGTGAGTGAAAGGTAGGATATGTAAGGAAGCATCAAACTTTTAAAAGGGGATGCATCAATATAGCACAAGGATAGAAAGAATAAATAGATCTAAGATTAATATGTGGAATAAAAAATTTAGACCTAAAAACCTTAATAATGATAGGAAACCCTAGGGGGGAATTGGTCATTTAAGATAGGAAGGGTTCATAAAAATATAAAGGAAAATAAATCTTCCATAAACTTAACCTAGGCTAATAGAATAAGATGTAAACACATAAGCATAAATTAACCTAGATTAATAGTGACATATTTTATCTTATGCATATGTAATTTTAAATTAAATATTAATCTATAGGAAAAAGTGTAAGGTAGATGTGTATTATATCTCAAATACTAAAGATGAATGACTATTATGAAGACTCTAGAGTCTAGTTTGTCATTGATTCAAGAATGAAACCTCTCTATTTGTGATAGACATGGAATTTTGTGAAATATTTATGCTCTATCCTAGGTCAAGTTTGTGTGCACCTTTAAGTGACTTTGATATCTACAAATGCATTATCTACTATGCAAGTATGGTATTGTTGGTATAAATATATTTTTATACTCTAATTTAAAGATTAGTGGTTTTAAAATGTCTTTAAAGGGTTACTAGAATCACTATGGAACATATTATCCTAGGTCAACCCTCAAAAGAGATAAGCTTGATGGTCATACAAAGGATTAACAAATATAAAATAATCCCCTAGAAATAATATGAAATATTTGATTCATTAAATATCAATAAGAATTAGGTAAAATTCCCATGCCGGTGAATTGCTGGTGGTGAATTTTCCTAGAACCGTATTTATAATTAAGAATTAATAAGATTGTAGATTAATAACGAGGATGATTTTACATTTCTTGACTAGTTAAATTAAGTTATATTGACAAAATTATAAAATAACAAACAATGCACAAACTATTTACTTTTAAACTTATTTAACATATTAAAAAGGTACAATTTGATTAATTGAATATAATTGATATAAGTAATGTTATTTTCTTAATTACATCATTTATCAAAATTTAAATTTCTCAAAATTATAATAAAATTAAAAAATGATATTAAAGCTGTTAAAAATATAATAAGTAAAAGATAAAAAGACTCAAACCGTACCCAAAAAATAACTAATAATTCCTTTAGAACAGTAAACTGATTCTTAAAATTCAAGTCTCTGCATTGTTAAACTTATTTTTCTTTTCTGTGACCAATCCAGCTTCACCAACATTGTCCATTTTCCCTTAAGAACATCAGTTAGAAAATTGTATTAATCTCAGAATCTGATTGCAGCCACTTCAACGATTCTGTAGAATTTCTTTCTAGAAGGGCATATGACTCGTCTTTCTACTAAGAGATTAGTTTACATGATGAATGATTTCTAGATCTTCAAATAATTTAATTATTCATCATTTTCAAAAGATCAATTAAATGAGTATAATTAATGAGGGTGATGAAATGTTTTTTAATTATATAATCATCTATCATGATTCAAATTCTTGATGATGTTTTTGATATAAAGAATGAGGTCGAATCAAATTTTGAATGACAATCGCTGAATCAAATAACAAAACAAACTCATAAATAATATAAAATCTCGTGAAAATTCAAATCTAAATTTCTTGTTGTTTGTTGACAGAGTAAACGCTTTGATCAAATCTTTCTCTTCCCGGCCTGTTCAAACTCGGACAAATCCTCCTCACATGTGGATAAGACTATTGCTCATAGAGAAGATGGATTCACGATTTTCTATAGAGAACATGGGTTGGTGTAGTTGGATTGGTGACAGCAAAGGAAGAAAAGGTTTCAACAATTGAGAGAGTTGAATGCTTGGTCATTGCATGTTGTAGAAATTGATTGATGAGAAAATGCAAGGAGAGTGATTAAGTTAGCTCACTTAACAAGATTTGAATATTTATTCATGGATTCTTTTAAGTATAGAAGCATTTGGATTGAAGGGAGGAAATGAACAAGAAGTATAAATTTGATTCAATGTTTTTTTTTTTAGGTCATTATTTTAATTTGGATTTTGAAACTTTCATGCATAGAAAGATCAAGATGATAGAATTTTATTTCAAATTATTTCATTCTGAAATATATATACATGTTTCTAAATAATGGAAATTTATTTAAGTGTACATTATTTTTATTAATAAAAGTTATTCTTTAAGAAATCTGATATGAAATTCATTATGATTGAATTAATATTTAATTATATTATACAAGGATTAAAATTGAATGACATAATAATAAATGGAATCCAACTATAATGAATAAAACTATTGAATATCATAGTCTTTTAAGGTACATGGAAACAACTTAGCTTTAAAATTTCACCATCATAAAAAATTTCATAGTGTGTCATTGTGAGATTGATTGCGAGTGCTTGGATATCCTCTTTTATTATATAAGTCAAATAGTGGATCTACAAATCCTACAAGTAAAAATTGTGTGGTTATCTCAAAAAATAAATGTCTACAATGTAGAGGATTGTATGTAATAGTATCCTTCTTGTTATCCCTATTTTCCTTCTTTAGATAATTTTCTAATTCTTGCACTAGTGTATCTAAGGTGGTGGTGGTGGAAATCAGAGCACTATTAAAGGAGAATGAGAAATGGTAAGGAAAGTAAATTAGGGTTGTGATATAAGAGGACTAAACATTGTAGTGAAGAGATTAGACACTAAATGAGAAGTATTGGTGATGGATTGAGACATGGAAACACATTATAGGTCATATTCAAGTGGAGGATATAATTGTGGTAGATATGGATGCGGTAGGATAATAGATGAGTGGAATGGTAGAGGGAGTTCAATCATTAGTAGATATGATAAGAAAAGGATTATAAGCATGTTGTAGTCTATAGTGAGGAACATCAATAGGGAAGGAAATGAGAACAATAGATGTAGTACAGTAAAACCATTATTAACAATGGTAGTAGAAATAGAAGTGGTAGGGTGGAACCTTGGAAGAGAAGGATGGATTAGAGATATAATAATAGAAGTATTCAAGTCAAATATTCAAGGTCTTGCAAAAGAAATTTACTACAAGGAAATTCTACTAATATCATATTAAAGAGAATTTTTCTAATTGATTAATTCGTTAAGTGATTCCACTTGAATAAACACATCAACCAAAGCATTCCTAGTAAGATGAATGTCTTTTTGATCCACTTGTAAAGGAAAATAAATATTCCCTAAACTTAATCTAGATTATTCTAATAAGATGTAAACATAGAAGCATAGATTAACCTAAATTAATAATGGCATATTCTACCATAGGCATATGTAATTTTGAATTAAATGTTAATCTAGGAAATAAAATACAAAATAAATACTATCTTTGAACTAAGAATGAAACCTCCCCATTTTTAATTGAATTAGAACTTTATACAAGATATGTGTTATATTCTACGTTGATTCTACACTTCTAAGTCACTTTAATGTCTACAAATTCATCCTATACCATGTAGGTTTGATCTTGTTGGTCATTCACTCTTACTTTCTGTATGGGTGAGAATTTGCACCCCTAATGCAAATTCCCCTTTCACCCCTTTACACTTTAGAAAACCAAAAGTGGAGGTTTAATTCCACTTAAGCCCGCTGCTTGTATTCCACTTGGTGCCCTATTTTTGTGTCGTTGGGGGCGTTTATGTCGGGGACGCCCATAGGATGCACAAACGTCCGCGTGATGCACTTACTTCCCTGGTAGATTCTTGCTGCTAGAGACTGCAAAGATGTTACACTTTCGATTGGAATTTGAAGTGTAATGCCCCTCTTCGACTGGCCGACCTGAATATGGTTGTTTTTCATCTTCTCCTTGATATTCTTGACCATTCCATCCATTCTCAAGTTTTGTGAGATCTTGAGTTCATCACTTCACATTTTCTCCACTCTTTCAAACATCCATTCAAGCTTTGTAGCAACATTCTTCACGCCATTGTATCAATCTACCACTCCATCACTTCGATAGTGTGAGCACAGGACAAACACCATTGTAACAAAGGCTTGAGTTCCTCTCATTCACTCCTCCACAAACCTTGAGTGCTTTGGACGGAGGTGGTAAGCTCCTCTCATCTCCTCTATCATATTTAGTTGAGTAAACACACACTATTTTGTAGTCTTTCTTGCATATGTACATAGCTTGTATTTCCCTTCTTTATCATTATTCCTATCATTACAAACTTGGTTCTCTGTGGAGGTGGAAACACCAAGACGGGGGTTTGACCAAGGTAGGCCCCTAAACAATCCCAACACTTTCTATCCTTTTTGTGTGCAAGTGGAGAGATCTCGAAGTAGGCTGGAAAGAGGATTATTCTATGAAATTATCTTCGTCACCCTTGTAGTAATATACTTCTTTTATCATATCCATATTTACATTTCACTTTTCCTAGTCTTGTTCATTACTTCCTAAAACTACTAAACTAGACTGTTAGTCCTTTTTTGGGATTTTGACATCGTCTCTCTGGTTTTCTAGCCGTACGAATGCCAACGCACCTTCGAGACACTAGCGCACCGCACTGTTTTCCTAGAACTGTGCTTTTGTCCTCGGACAAAGAGCTACCTGAGATGCATAGTTGACTGTAGAAAGTGACTCATCTAGTCTCCCTTCAGTTCTCAGGATTGCAGAGTGATCAAAGCACACATAGTCTTCATCATTCTCATCCCTTCTATCCTAACCATCCTCTAAACTGAGGTAAGTTAGGGAAACATTTCACTCTTGGCCTTTCGTGACCTGGGGCCTTGCAGTGGTTGGTTCCCCTCTCTTAAACTTTTGGTGAACTTGATGTGAACCATTTTGGTTCCGTTTTGTGATACTAAAATTTCCCTTCCTCGTATCCTAGGAGTGTTGTAGGTGTGAGTGCTGTGAGGCTTTCGCCTCCCAACCCAACCTATGACCCCTAGTAGGCATAGTTGGAAGGTTCCAAAAGTATTATGTAATGAAACCTTAATTGGGTTACTACTTTATCTCGTAAACCTTAAGAGGATCTATCGAAGTACTGTTTGGTGTGCACGATGTCCTCTTTCCTAAATCAACCTATTCCCTCTGGGCAGACTGTGAGTAGTGGTATGAGAATAACCTTTACTTCACAAGACCTATCGATGGGCTTCAATAGAGATCCATCTCCTCTAATAAACAGGAATACTATAGCAGGTGTTCTCATTGATCTGACATCGCAAGTGAATATCATAACTGAGGAGATTATGTTGATTAACTTCTTGCATAAGAATGAGTATGATGGACATGAGAGTACCGTCTGCACACACAGCGGACTTTTCGTACCTCCTATAAGGATTATTGTCCTATCGGTCCTTGTTGGACCTAAATCTGTAAGCCTCAAATTTGACATCATCTCGGGGTTTGAAATCTTCTGAGTGAAGCTAGGTATCCCCTCGCTAGTAGCTATGAATGCAGTTCCCTCAGTTATACACAAATATCTGAATTTTTTTCATGGAGGTTGGGTACACGTTGTCCATGACATCGGTTATAGACCATCGGTTGCATGTGGTAGCTATACCTTAGATTACTTTTGGCCCGCATCCCTTGGTTATACCTTGAAAGTGAGATACGCTTTGTCACCTTATGTTGCTTCACAAAGAGCTTGTCTGAGAGCTGATCTAGTGATGCCACCAATGCACGTAGAAGAGAGGAAGAGAAGGGGTCTCAAGATCCTCCTTCTTCCTCTTCCACTGTTCAACCCGATACTTCCTCTCATCGTATTGCGGTACCATTTTCTTTTGTATCACATTTGCAAGAGAATCCCATGGTGCCTACTTGGTGAAAGGCCATACCTCCTATATTTGAGTTTCTTGTCTTACCCATGGAGCCTAGGCCCGTTCGGTATGGAAGACAAAAATCCCCTCATGGAGATTCCTCTATGTCTTGGCCTTCGTGACCTCCTATTGTTCATATTACTAAAATAGTAAATAGGAAGAGGCCCACCATTGAGGCATTAGAGTCTACTCCTCCTGCCATTTCTCAACCTACCCCTCCTTCTCCCATTCAGGAGTCCGCCCTTCTACAGGAAATAGCCATGGCTGAACAAAATCCCTTAGTCCCTTCCTAGATCTTGGCTTCTAATTCAAAGAGTCGTAGAAACCGCCTTGCATGTGAGCGCAAGCATCAACAAAAGGCTCTCCTAGCTGAGCAAGCCTCCTTACAGAAGGAGGGGGAGAAGACGACACCTCTTATTGTGTCTTCCTCTTTCCATCCTTCC
This sequence comes from Sequoiadendron giganteum, assembly GCA_007115665.2. Lineage (NCBI taxonomy): Eukaryota > Viridiplantae > Streptophyta > Pinopsida > Cupressales > Cupressaceae > Sequoiadendron > Sequoiadendron giganteum. Next base: position 638,652,453 of record CM021103.1, on the reverse strand, counting down.
ATCTCTGAATCTCTTTTGGCTCCCGTTGTGAGCACACATGCGCTTGGAAGGGTGCAAGTGTTCATCGCTCCTTCGACGGAGCCACCCTTGTTGAATTTTGTCTTGGATGTCTTGCCTTTCTTAAAGCCCATGGACATGGTGAACACTTTGGTTGTATCCACTACGGTTCTCTCCTCTTCTCCCTCGACCCTCCTTATTTCATCTATGGGGAGTTCACCTCCTGTGATGAAGAATAAGGTGGAGCGTGGCCCCTCCAGCAATGGAGGACATAAGAAGAGCCTGCCTTCTTTGAAAGGTGGCCCCAAGTTACTTGTTTTGTCCTAGTAACGAAACCAGTCCTGACCTCCCCCAATTTTGTCATCGCTTTCGAGTCTCTCGGTGAGCCCAATGGTGAACCTCGAGTGAAAACTCCTCCATTTTCCGAGGTGAAGCATGGCACTCCCGTTACATGCATGTTTAACTCGATGGATGAATTTTTGACCTTATCAGCAATCTTTGCAAGGTCATTGATCTTAGAACCACAAGATCTAAGCGACAAAGACGTCATAGGTCCCTTTGCCTTGGCCCTTGTTGCAGTAGGATTATAAGCTCCTCCCCTTAACATTACACCATTACAGGCTCATCATCCTTCCTATGATGATCTGGAGTGGGAAGTTGACGACCTCTTGGTTGACTAGTGTTAGGGGGAGAACCTTTTCTTGATCTTTAGATTAGATGTGTGTATGTGTTGTGATGTGTCACCCCCTAATCATGCTATATGTGCCTAGATGATCCTCGTCACCCCTATTGGTGCTTGGATACATGCATGGTGTTTGTGTTGTAAACCTTCTTCTACATGTACTTCTATTCTTCCATGTTTGTGATTGACTTTCGTTAAATTGGGGATAATGCAAAGCGTTGGGAGCATTTAGGCCTCCTTCCATGTTGACCCAATTTTTTATTTTTACTTTATCTTTCATGCATTCTTCCTGATCTGATTGAGGATTGATGATCTTTCACCTCTTGCTTTGGTTACCTAATATAAATAAAGGCAGATTTTATCCCGCATAACCAGATCCCCCTGTGCCCTTTGTGTGCACGATCTGTCTTCTTTACCTTTCCCTTCATCTTTCTCTCTTGTTTGCTTGAGTTTTCACTTTGGTGTGTGATAGCGTTACTTCTAAATTGCATGATCCTTAGAAAATGCATTTGTTGCCAAATAAATCTTTTCTCGAAGATCCTTGACACACTTCTTTGTTAGAACTGCATTCTCAACTTGAAACCCTAACGAAACATGTTTCCTTCATCATGGGTTCATAAAGAAAGGACTTGGGAACCCTCCTTTGAAGCGTGAACGATCTTAGTCTTCCCCTCATAGGAGCACATCTCCTTCCTTTCAAATTCCTTGATGAAGTGAATGTCTTTCAAAAGGATTCCTTGGTGACGAATCTCGAGAAGGAAGATGATAGCTTTTTGAATAGTGTGTCCCTTGAGCGGACCCCTCCTCTTCATGTTGGGTTCCCAAGGGACCCCTTCAAAAGTTTTCAACAAATTTCTATGGCGTCTAGCTCAGGGGCAGCCTGACTAGGCCGGTTTCATTTCTCTGTGTCTCATCCAGGGGCAGCTCGGCTTGACCTACTTTGCATCCTTACGTCTAGCTTGGGGGAAGCTCGACTAGACTGGCTTCACACCTCGATGTCTAGTCCAGGGGTAGCCTGACTAGACTATCTTTGCATCTTTATGTCTAGCTTGGGGACAGCCCGACTAGACTTCAATTTTCAAACAACGTGTCCCTTGAGTAGACCCTCCTTCCTTTTGAAGGATTCCCGAGGGACCCCTTCAAAATTCTTACAACTTAGCGATGGTCTGCGTGATTGTCCATTCACTAGCTTGCATGGTCACTTCCTGATGTGTTATATTTGTGAGTAAACATGTCACCCTCTCTGGCTCTATGAAGTCCCCTTTCCTCAATCTCCCTCATGTGAGAGTTCTTTAAGGATACTTTCCTTGTAGGTTCATGGGTCTGTAAGGTGTTGTTTCTAGTTTCCTTCATGTGAGATTTCTTGAAGGACCCCTCCCTCCTTTTGATTCCCGAGGGACCCCTTCAAAATTCTTACAACTTAGGGATGGTCTACGTGATTGTCCATTAACTAGCCTGCATGGTCGCTTCCTGATGTGTTATATTTGCGAGTAAACATGTCGCCCTCTCTGGCTCTATGAAGTCCCCTTTCCTCAATCTCCCTCATGTGAGAGTTCTTGGAGGATACTTTCCTTGTAGGTTCATGGGTTTGTAAGGTGTTGTTTCTAGTTTCCTTCATGTGAGAGTTCTCGAAGGAGACCTCCCTTGTAGGACCGTGAGCCTATGAGGCACTTTCATACTTCAACTTTGTAGTTCCATGAAACTATGAAGTCCTTTCATTTACTTCCGGGTTCACTAGACCGTGCTTTGCTTCCTCGTCGGTCTAGGTATACACTTCTTACTCTGTTACTTTCCTACTACTCTACTTTATTGAAGCACTCATTAGTACTTATGCTCGCTAAAGTGGGGGAAAAATATATGAGTGGGAATTTTCACCCCTAACACAAATTCCCCTTTCACTCCTTTGCACTTTAGAAAACCAAAATTGGAGGTTTAATTCCACTTAAGCCCGCTGCTTGCATTCCATTTAGTGCCCTATTTGTGTTTTAGTGGGTGTGTTTCTGTCGGGGACGCCCACACGGTGGGCTTACGTCCCTGGCAGATTCCTACGATCGGAGACCGCAGAGACGTTACACTTTCGATTGGAGGTCGAAGTGTAACGCCCCTCTTCAGCTGGCCGACCCGAATATAGCCGTTTTTCATCTTCTCCTTGATATTCTTAACCATTCCATCAATTCTCAAGTTTTGCGAGATCTTGAGTTCATCACTTCACATTTTATCCACTCTTTCAAACATCCATTCAAGCTTTGTAGCAACATTCTTCACTCCATTGTAGTAATCTACCAGTCCATCACTCTGATAGTGCGAACGTAGGAAAAATGCCATTGTAGCAGAGGCTTGAGTTCCTCTCATTCACTCCTCCACAAACCTTGAACGCTCTGGATGGAGGTGGTAAGATCCTCTCATCTCCTCTATCGTATTTGGTTGAGTAAGCACGTACTATTTTGTAGTGTTTCTTGCATACGTAGCTTGTATTTCCCTTCTTTATCGTTATTCCTATCATTACAAACTTGGTTGTCCATGGAGGTGGAAACACCAAGATGAGGGTCTAACTGAGGCAGCCCCTAAACAACCCCAACACTTTTCCTCTTTGTTGTGTGTAGGTGGAGAGATCTCAAAGTAGGCTGGCGAGAGGATTATTCTATGAAATTATATTCGTCACCCTTACTGTAATATACTTCTTTTATCATATCTGTATTTACATTTCGCTTTTCCTAATCTTGTTCTTTACTTCTTGCAACTACTAAACTAGACTGTTAGTCCTTTTTCGGGATTTCGAACTCATCTCTTTGGTTTTGTGGCCATACAAATGTCAGCACACCTGCAAGATGCCAACGTGCCATGCTATCATCCCAGAATCGCGCTTCTGTTCTCGGACAAAGAGCTACTTGAGATGCAAAGTTGACTTTGGAAAGTGACAAGTCATCTAGTCTCCCTTCAATTCTCGAGATTGTAGAGTGATCCGAGGACACAATCTTCATCATTCTCATCCCTTCTATCCTAACCATCCTTTAAACTAAGGTAAGTTAGGGCAGCCTTTCTGCTCTTGGCCTTTCATGACTTGGGGCCTTGCAATGGTTGGTCCCCCTCTCTTACACTTTCTAATTTGCTAAACCCATTTATCTATTCTACTTTGAATATTAGTGGTATTTGTAAATGCCTTTATAAGTTTCCATAATCACTATGGGACATTCTATCCCTAGTTCAACCCTTAGAAGAGATAGCTTGGCAATCATGCAAAGGACCAATAGATAACAAAGAAAATTACTAGGAATTGATCAAACTATTTCTTTCATAACACTATGAGAGAAAAGCATGAATGCAACCTTACATAATAATATTAATGCAAATATTAGAGATATCATGTAAGATTACACTACATACCATAAAAATATTCTCATGAGGGAAAGCCTAGCCTCCAAAAGCGTCTACACTCTTGATGTATTATTCAACTATTAAAAATTATAATACACTTACAAAGTCTCCAAGAATACTTTTAAAATATCAAGCTCCTCCAATGCACACTCCATGTGTATAAGCATAATGAGAAACCATGCAACCACTCATACTTTTTCATGTTTCACATATGCAAGTTCTTCAAGAGAGATCAATACAAATGACAACCGATCTTAAAAATTATGATAGCCAACCCTAACAACCACTCACATGCTTTCTTTTATAGAAACAAGATAGAAAAAAACTAGTAATTGGTAAATACATAAACCATGTGCCTAATATATCGAGTTTACAAAACCATGTCCATTGGCACTCATTTTTTTCTTTTCTTTTTGGTACCAAGTTTTCCCAATATTACATATTAATGCATGATGCACAAAAAAACCAAACCAATGTCACAATACAACTTTACAAGTGGAACCAAATAAATATTTATTCTGGCTAAACACATCACCAAAGATGCACCATTAATTAAAAAAAATCTTGTACAAGGTGTACAACACACCTTTTCTCAACAAAATTTGTGTTAAGCCATCTCATAATAGCCACAAGAATGGATGGGAGTCAACCAAATTTTTACTTAAATTTTGGAAATTCAATGGTTATATCTATGGATGCCAACTCAATCATGTACCGAAAATTGACCCTATTTGATAAAACAATAATTTTTCATAAGGAATAAATTTATGATCATGGGGGATGCAATGAATGGTCTATTATGGAAGTGTAGAAATCTATAAGATGCAAATAAGTGTATGAGAATGTGTATGAAGATAAGTGATAGTTAAGGGAATGAGTCAAAATTTACACAAGATTGTGTCATTTTCATATGTAAATAGGTTAAATCATTCTCTCTAAATAAACACCAAACTAAATAGAAAATGACACAAATATTGAAATTTCACTATTACACTATTTGCAATATATATATTATCTCTTTCTTAATCTTGTATCCTCAATCTTTATTATTTTAAAATATTTTGAATTTCCCTCTCATCATTTATCTTTAACTTGCTACCATATAACTTTATTTGTTTCCATTCTAGTTGGCATCTTGATAATAAATGCTAAAAAATGTGCAGAATTTGATATAAATTAAATATATATAGTTTTAAAAAAATCTAGTTTAATTTGATTTGTAATTAAGAAATAATAAAAAATCATAGATTAATTAGTGAGGACCATAATATGTTTCTTGACTATGAACTATAACTAAATAGTATTTAAAAAAATATATAAAACCACAAACAATAGACCATTTATTTGTATATAATCCAATCTTTAATGTTTAATATAATTTAAATAATTTAACATATCAGAAAATTATAATTTAATTGATTCCATATAATTACTAAAGATGATAATATTTCCTTTAATTACATCATCTACCAAAATTTAAATCTCCCCAAATTTTATTCTCACAAAAATATAATAAATAAAAGATCATATGCCCTAAAATAACTAATATTCCATTTAAGACATTAAACTGATTCTTAAAATTCATTGTTAAATTTATTTTTCTTTTACTGTCATCAATCCAACTTCACCAACTCTGTTCAGTTTCCCTGAAAAACATCTGTTATAAAATAATATTAAATCTCAGAATCTGATTGCAACCACTTCAACGGTTCCTTATATTCTCTTTTTAGAAGGGCATATAGGGATCTGGGTGACTGTCTCGTTTCTCTGAACTCGCAGTTATATAACCATGAATTCTAGAAATAAATAATATGTATAATTTATATAAGATATGCAGAATAGAGAAAACCGTGTGCTCTCTGTTAAAAAAGGATTAATTTATTTTCTGATTGGTTTCTAAATATGTATAAGTTTATTGTTTGACAATCACTTTTCAATTGATTGAACATAATTGGTGAGAATGATGATCTGTTCTTTAATCATGTCATTCAACAAGATTCAAACTTCTCGAAATATGATATAAAAAATAAATGATGTTTCAGATAATCTTGATGAAATATCCATCAATCCTTAATTCAATATTCTTATATCTAATAACAAAACAAATCCATAAAAAATATTAAATCCACTATTGAACAAAGATCAAATACACGATCCCACAAAAATTAAAACCCTAAATTTATTTGTCTACCGTTGTTTATTGACTGAGCAAACACTTTGATCGAATCCTTCTCCGCCCGGCCTGTTCAAACTCGGACAAGTCCTCCTCACATGTGTGGATAAGACTGTATTGCTCATATATGTTGCCAAGAAACTGCTTTCAAGTTGACGGTCACTTAAGCCTGCCAAGAAAATTGTTTTGCATTCAGTGAATGCTTGGTCATGGCATGTTCTAGAAAGTGGTTTATTAGGAATTCATGAGCAAATGCAAGGGAGAGTGGTCAAGTTAGCTTCCTGAACAAGATTTCAATAACATTATTCGTTGATTCTTGAAGCTTTCTAAACGTTTTAGAAGAATTTTGATTGAATGAAGGAAATGAACAAGCCTGGTATAAACTTATTCATGTTTTCTATTTTTATTTTTTTCCATGTCATTACATTTCAAAGAATTATTCAAGTTTTGAAAATTTGAAGCATAGAAAGATCAAGATGATGAGTTGAGTTTCAAATTATTTGATACAAGATTATTCAAATGGATATGCATGTTTATAAAATATGGAAATTTACTTAGCTGAACATTATTTTTATGAATAAAAGTAACCCTTCAAGAAATATGATGTGCAATTCATTATGATTAAAGTAATATTTAAATTTGTTAGATAAGAATTAAAATTGAATGACATAATTATTGATGGAATTCAACTATAATGAATAAAACTACTAAATATCATAGTCTTTTAAGATACATGGAAACAACTTTAAAGCTTTAAAATTCTATCATCATAAGAAAAGTCAGTGTGTGTATTTGTGAGATTGATTGTGAATGCATGTATATCCTCTTTTGTCATATAACTGAAAGAGGGGATTAACAAATCTTATAGGTAAAAATTATGTAGTTATCTCAAAAGACAAATGTGTGCAATGTAGAGGATTCTTTGTAATACTATCCTTATTTTTATCCTTTCTTTTCTTCTTTAGATTTGCTAATTCTCACAAGGTGGTGTTGGAAAAAAGAGCGCTATTAAAGGAGAATGGGAAATGGTAGAGTAGGTAAATTAGGGTTATGATGTAAGATTATTGAACACATTACTAAATAGATTAGACACATTTTGAGAAGTATTGGTGATGGTTTGAGACGTTGGAAATGTATTATAGGGTATCCTCAAGTGGAGGATATAGTTGTGGTAGATATGAAAGTGATAGGGTAATATATGAGTGGAATGCTAGAGGGAATGCAAGCATTAGTAGATGTGATGAGAAAAGGAGTATAAACATGGGATAATCCATAGTGGGGAATACCAATAGGGAAGGAAGTGAGAACAATAGAGGTAGGAGTAACACCAATGTTAGCAATGGTAGTAGAAATGGAAGTGGTAGGTTTGGGACCTTGGAAGAGAAGGATGAATTAAATATATAATACTAAAATTAAGGTCTTGCAAAAAAAAATGAATGTCACAAGGACATCCTACTAAAATCATATAAAAGATATAAATTTGTTAATTATTAAGGGATTCTAGTTGCATAGATACATCCAAAAAACCATGTCTAGTAAGATACATTTCTTTTGGTTCATGTGTGCATCATGATCATAATATTCTTGATCATTCAAGTTTACCTCAATATGATCACTGTTAAATATACCATTATTATCATAATCGGTGCCCATATTAGGACTTAAGTGAGCACTAAAATTTTCAATCTCAATTTTAAAAAATTAGAAAATTTTAAGTATATTAGATCTAAAAGTGTGTAATCGTAAATCCTAATGCCAACAAAAAGGTCGATGGGGCGAGTTAAAGTAGAATATGTAAAGAAGAAACAAACCCTAAATATGGGAATATATGAATAAAGAACATGGATAAAAGGGATAAACAAATATTTAAAGAAAACATGTAAAATTAAAATTTAGATTTTAAAAGACCATAATAATGATAAGAAACCTTGGGGAAAATAGGGCATTTAAGATAAGAAAGATTCATAAAAGATGCAAAGGAAAATAATTTTTTCCTAACTTTACCTAGATTAGTCTAACTAGATGAAAACAAAAAAAATATGGATTAACCTAGATTAATAATGGTATATTATGTCTTAGGCATAAATAATTTTGAATTAAATGTTAATCTAGGAAAGAAAATGTAAAATGGATAGGTATATTTAACTTGATGACTAAAGATGAATGACTATGATGAAGACTCTAGATCTAGTCTCTCTTATTTAAGAATGAAACATTTCTATTTATGATTGAATTAGATTTTTTTTACAAGATATGTGCTTTATTGAACTGTTTTAGGTCAACTCTACACCCCTAGGTCAATTTAATGTCTACAAATTCATCCTATACCATGTAGGTATGATCTTGTTGTTTTTTCACTCCTACTTTCTAATGTTTTAAACTCGTTTAACTAGTATATTCTCAAGATTAGTAGTATTTATAAATTTCTTTATAGGGTTTCCAAGATCACAATGGGACATGTTATCAGGTAGGTCAATCCTTAGAAGAGATAGGCTTGGTGATCATTTAAAGGATCAACAAATAGCAAAGAATTCACTACAATGAATATGAAAACTTTGACTTATTTTAATGCACCAAACTAAAGTGTCATTACAATTATTACTCCTTAAATTATTTGGAATGAGAGATGATCATATGAGATTCTTGGATGATTAGAAAAAATGTAAATGAATGACTTTAAATACAAGTGAATAGTAATTAATCAAATATATTTTTTAAGAAATTACTAGGTTGATCAAACTATTTTCTTCATAACCCTATGAGATAAAATCATGCATGAAATCTTACATAATGATATTAATGCAAATATCAAAGACATACCACAATATTGCACAAGATAGATACCCTACAAAAACTCTCATGAGAGAAAAAAATAACCTCCAAAAGCATCTACACTCAATATATTATTTAACAATAAAATATTACAATGCTCTTACTTAGTCTCCATGAATAGTTCTAAAACATCAAGATCCTCCAATGCATCCTCTAAGTGTATAGGAATAATGAGTAACCATGCAACCACACATTCGATATCATGTTTTACATATGCACGAGCTTAAGGAGAGCTTAATAAAAATTACAATCAACATTAAAGATTATGATAGCCAACTCTAACAACTACACGTGTTCTTTCTTTTAAAGAAACGAGATTACAAAAAACCACCAATTGGCATTATATAAACCATGTGCCTAATGCCATGAATTTGCAAAACCATGTATGGTCATTTAATTTTTTAAACTAAGTTTTCATTTTGGTACCAAGTTTTCCAATATTAATTATTTTTCCAATGTGCAACCCACACAAAAAATATCTAACCAATGTTATAATACAAATTTATAAGTGGACCCAAATAATTATTGTAAAATATTATTGCTGATAAACACAACACCAAGGATGCATATAATTGTAAAAAAATTGTATACAAGATGTACAACACACCTTTTCCCAACAAAAATTGTGTTTTGTCATCTCACAATAGCCACAAGAATGGAGTTGACCACATTTGAATTTAATTTTAGAAGTATATACTATTTTAAAAAAAATCTAGCTTATTTGTATTTGTAATTAAGAAATAATAAATATTGTAGATTGATTAGTGAGGGTGACATTAAGTTTCTTGACTATGAAGTATAACTAAATTAAGACATGTTTTTTAAAATTATAAAATAACAAACAATGTAAAGACTATTTACTTGCAAACTTACTTATAATCCAATTTTTAATGTTTAATATAATTTAAAATACTAAAAGATTATAGTTTAACTGATTAAATATAATAAATAAAAATGATGACATTTTTTTCATACATCATTTATCAAAGTTTCAATCTCCCAAAATTATAATAAAAAACTAATACCTAATCCCCCAAAAATAATACCCAACAAATAACTATGAAACTAAACTGACTCTTAAAATTCAAGTCAGTGCATTGTTAAACTTATTTTTCTTTACTGTCACCAATCCAACTTCACCAACACTGCCCATATTCCCTGAAAAACATCACTTATAAAATTATATTAATCTCAGAATCTGATTGCAACCACTTCAACAATTCTTTATACTGTCTTTCTAGAAGGGCATATGGGGATCTGAATTACTGTCTTGTTTCTTTGAACTTGCAGTTGTAAAAAGTTATAAAAATATAACCATGAATTCTAGAAAGTGTATAATTTATATAAGATATGCAGAAACAAGTATAGAAAGCGTTTGAAATACTTATGTGCAGATAAAAAATTATGAAACCATGTGCTCTGTGCTAAGAGAATAGTTTACTTTATGAATGGCTTCTGGATCTTTATATAGGTCAATTACTTGATATTTAAAATAATCAATTATTTAATTGATTAAACATAATTGATGAGAGTGATGGTATGTTTCTTGATCTCATTATTCAGTAAGGTTTAAATTCTTCGAGATAAGATATACGGGATGAGGTCTCGATGATGTTGATTAGGTCGCATGATGTTCCAATCGACTTTGATGGAATAGATACCTCGTTGTTGAGTCAACTCCTCGAGATATGATATAAGAGATAAGATTTATGGAATGAATACCTCTAAATCCTTGACTCAATATAGACTCATGCTCTCCTATCAATAACAAAACAACCTCATGAATAATATAAAATAACCTTTAAAAAAGATCAAATACTAAATTTCTTCAGTCTACAGTTGTTTATTGGCTGAGCAAACGCTTTGATCAAATCCTTCTCCTCCCGGCCTGTTCAAACTCAGACAAATCCTTCCCGAGAAACTGCTTTCAAGTTGATGGTCGCCTGTGTCTGCCGAGAAACTGTTTTAAGCGCCGCCTGTTTACAGTAAGAATGTGTTCATAGTCAAATGGTTTGAGCATTCTGTGAAAGAGTCCGCCATTAAATTATTAATGCAGTTCAAGCAGCCCATTCGTTGGCATACTTCAAGACATTAAGTTATTTAGACTAAGTTAAATAATGTTAAGATTGGGTAACAAACAAGTTTAATGTTGTTAAAATTGGGTTATAAACAGGTTTACTATTGTTAATATTGAGTTATACTAGCACTTGCATCTAAAAAGGTTCAAAGATTGTCATTATTGAAAACTATATGTATATTAATATCTTATGAATGTCATGTGTTGCAAATTCTAGTTGTATGTGGGTAGATTAAACAATTATTAATAAGTGCTAAATAATAGAATAAAATAAACTTAGATAAATCTAATTTTTTTCCTTAAAGAAATTGAGTATTATCTGATTTTGAAATATTTGCATACAGATTTAAAACATAAAGCAATGAAAATGGAAAAAGAAAGATGCCATCAAATCACAATTTTTTTTTGAAATAGAAATAGAATGTTCCCATCTAGTTGGAAAATCAATATTTATCTGACTTTTACGTGATAAGTGAGATGTTGGAGGTTTTTACCATTAAATGGCAGCCGGTTTACCATTAAATGGCAACTAAAACTTGTTTTCCGATGACTCAATAGTGGTTTGCAGGTATGAGACTTGTTTCAAGCTCAAATCTCACACTATATGTAGCCTATTAGTTAAATATATTGTTTGTTAATTTAGAGTTACAAGTAATGTATTGGTTGTTTAAGTGATATTTATAATAGTATGTTATGTAAGTTTTTATTTATATCAAATATTTTAGAAGTTCTATTTTTACTTCAAGGATTTATATTTTGGTGGATGGTGTAATATATTATCACTCTTATTAATTAAGTTACATTTTTTTCAATAAATATTTATAATTTTTAAAATTATGATCGTGTATTATCTTTCAAGCCGGTTTGGTAAAAATAAATCAAAAAATCTAATAGGAATACGATTTGAGGCTTAGCTTCATTGATCAAAAAGGAAATTGACAATGAATATCAAATCTCAACCATAATTCTAATCCTCCTATAACTGGACATGAAATCAATTATGGAGATTCAATATACATGATGCATTTACTAGTGTTCGAGTTGGCATATTTCTATATAGAAGTTGAAAAATAATTTTATCCTAGCCTTGTACCATCTTCACACATTCCATGAGTTTGGACTTTACTACTAAATCCACCATTTCCTACCTTGGTTTAGATCTATAAGCTTGCATAATTGACTCAAGTCAATTTCTCACACATATATGAGCCCTAAAAATTTTAATTTTAATTTTTCAAATTTGACCCATATTTCCTTCATTTACTAGTTATGAACTAACTAAAGTAAAAATTATGGAGGTAGTATATACAATATTGTTTGTGAAGAGATGGTGAGAAAATTGCCACTAAAGAGAAGAAGGTATCCACATCCGTATAGGATAGCATGGCTACAAGATGATAGGAAAGTTTTGATCAACAAATAAAGTTTGGTAAATATTAATATAGGAGGTTATAGAGTGAAATTTTATGTGATATTATTCCTATGAATGTGTGTCATATTTTGTTAGGAAGGCCTTGGCAATTTGACAGGAAGGCGATGCACAATGGTTATGCCAACACGTACACATTTCAATGAAGGATGGAGTGAAACACAAATTGAATCCACTAAAAGAAGAAATGGGTAAGGTTTGCAGCAATGCAAGGTCTTGTTTGGTTGATGAAATCAGACCTTTAGATAGTATGTGGCATGAATATGTTGGTTTTGTTAATACTAACCATGATGAAGATAAGAAAGGTGATTTGTTGACTCAGATTGAAGTAAATATCTCAAGTGGAATGAAGGTAGTAGCAAAGGGTAAGGTAAAATCTGATTTCATTGATTCCTTTGATGAGAAAGAGAGTGAAGGAATAGACAATTTTGTTGCAACAAAAACTACTTTTAATAAAGTTGAATTAGAAGAGTGCAGTGAGAAGGTTAATAATCTTGAGTTTTTTTGAAGAATCCTTGCTTGAGAACAATGGAAGTGAAAATTGTAGCTAGTTTTTGCCATGACGCAAAAGAAGATTGTTGTGACCTTGGGCAAGAGTCTGAAATTTTTGAACGGCTTGGAGATGCAGGGCATGGACGAGGGTTGTCGGGTGGCCTGCGGGGGTCCCTCTTCTCTGGGAGTAGGGGCTCCCACTATTCCCCTTGATATTTTGCAGGTGCTTGGGCAAGGCGTGCATGCAGATGGGATTCCTCAATGTGGTGTCCCTCTATTGGACGAGATACCCGTGGTTTGTGAGGAGTTGGCTATGGTGGGTAGGGGTCCTCCCTCTCCTGTTGTTGCTTCCTTTGCAGGTGTTGTGTGGGGTTCTGTTTCTAGGGACCCTCCTCCCATTGCTTCTAAAGGCATATGAAAATCCTTTTTTGATGCTGCTCATGCCTAGGTTCCTATTTTGTCTAGGGTTCATCCTTTGCCTTGTGCCAAGGGCTCCCTTGTTGTGGTCTATGGGCCTGAGGTTGTTGAGAATGAGGACTTCTATGTGCGTTAGGGTGTGGCCTACAATTTTAATGACTTGTGGCCCTCCCTTCCTGATCTCCATGAATGGGTTTCCGGTTCCTAGAAGCCTATTGCTTCGGGACAGATTGACCTCTGTCCCAGTGCTGGAGGTTTTTTCTTTGCAACCTTTTCTTCTTTTGAGGATCGTGACAAAGTGTTGGACATGGTGTGGATGTGGGGTGTTCATTCATTGTTCATTTAGCCTTGGTATTTCTCTTTCAATCCTCTTATAGAGCCTTTGAATATTAGACGAGTTTGGGTTCGGCTGTCGAATCTCCCTCTCCAATTTTGGGAGGATTCTTGCTTTAAAGCCATTGGCAATGTCATTGGTAAATTTTTGAAGGTGGATTCTACATCTCGAGATCGTGGGCACACTATGGTGGCTTGTATTTTAATCGATTTAGACATCTCCAAACTTCTCCATGGTGATTTGGTCTTGATGGTGGAGGAAAAACCTTGGAAGCAACTTCTAGACTATGAGGGGCTCCCTTCTTGGTGTAGGAGATGTTTCTTTGTTGGTCACCTAGCCTTTGGTTGCCCTCTTTCTCACCATAAGGGTGCTGCTATTTGGTGGAAGAATTCTCTATTAGACCATCTCACAGTTGGATCTCCCTCTTCGGATGATTCCTCTGAGGAGGGTGACCCTCCCTTGATTGTTTCTCCCTTGGATTTAGAGCCTTTCTAGTCTCCTCTTCTGACCAGGCCTTCCGTGGAACCTTCTATTGTCGTTGTGCCATCAAAACCTGCCTGTCTCTCATTGAATGAAACTACTAGTCCTTTGATCACTCCTATCTCCTCTTCTTCACTATCGAATCCCTCGCTACATGGTGGCTACTCGCTTAAGGTGGTTGTTGTGGATCTGCTCCCTTTTCCTTGCTCAGTAGATTTTGATTCTAAGTCTTCCTGGTTGGTTGTACCGAGGAAGAAGAAGGGACTCCCCAAATCCATTACATTTTTGTGACCTCAAATTCAAGGAGTCAGATTGGTCCCCTCTAGTTTTGGGGTTGTCTAATCCTTGTTTTTTTTTCTACAACTTTCGGTCAGCTATCTCTGTTTGGTTCTCTTCTAGTTCATGTTTTGGGTTGAACTAGCTTTTTGGCCCTTTGGGCTCTCTGTCTAAAGGGTACAAGACCTTGTAAATGTTGCTTATTTTATCAAAAATAATGGAAGTGAATTTTTTTTTAATTAATAATCATGATTCCTTGTTAAGTAATATGGAAATTGAGTCTCTTGATGGTAGTACTAATTATTTTTTGAGTGAAGAAAAATAGGTTTCATTAGTGTCATGTCTTCCAAAAGGCATGGAAACATTGAAATATCATGAAGGAAACATAGTGGAAAGAGATAAAAAAGGTAGAACAACAAACGAGGTAAATGAATACATTTTTTTTGCTAGAGGTATAATTTACTTGCTAGTTCTGATTATGATGAATTATATTGGTTGGAAAGAAAATTTGATGCTTTGAATCACGTGATGGGTAGTAGAGGAAGGATGAAACATGGTAATGTTGTAAGTTTGCAAAATTTGATACATAGAAAGATTCTAGTGGACAAGGCCATGAGGTGGATCCAAGATAGACATAAGGTCTAAAATTTTTTATGAGTGCAACACATGAAATATTTCTTTCTATTGTGGGTGTTTGATGCAGGAGCATCCATGGTAACTTGCAATCCTATGTCAACAAAAAAAGGTTGAATTTTTTATTTGAGAAATTTTGGATTTTTGAGGTGAATTAATTTTGGCTTGGATTAATTTTTGAGGGGTGGAAAATAATTTATCTTTGAAAATATTTAAACTTTTCAATTAAAATCTTCTTTGAAAATCGACAAGTTGTCTAGTGGGGTGAAAAAACAAGAAAAAGTGGTTTTAAAATATTTTATTGCAAAACATTTGAAAAGAATTATGAGGTGTTGGGATTGATTTATGGACTTTAAAAACACTCAAAAGCATGATTCCTAAATAATAGGGACTGTGAAAGTGGGCACCTAGGCTTGTTTTCTGTGTTTTGTTTTTTCAGGAGTCAAAAAGAGAAGATTTAAAACTATTTTTTTTACTATCTTTAGAGGGCTGCTGGGAATGGATTTCAAATGAGTAAATTAATTATTTTTTGATGGATTTAATTGTTAGAAATAATCCACACCTGGACCAACGATGGACTAGCCACAAGGGGCCAATAGCTCAGTTGGTAGAGCACTCCAACAACAAATGGAAGGTCATAGGTTTGAGTCCTAGCTGGTCCAAATGAGCAGCAAGTCAACAAGTAGTATCAGAGCCAGGCTAGGAGCCCCAAGCACCCGCAGTGTGGCTTAAGGGGGTTGTTGAAAATAAGCCACAACCGAACCGACGATGGGATGGCCACAAGGGGCCATTAGCTCAGTTGGTAGAGCACTCTAACAAAAAATGGAAGGTCCTAGGTTCGAGTCCTAGCTGGTCCAAATGAGCATAAGCTCAACATTAATGTGCATAAATAGTAGGGGTCATTCCATATTGGAGAGGCCCAAATATAGCATATGAAAATAATTTTAGGACATGAGGAGTGAAGAGGGAAAAAATCCATTCTTCAACAATGAAAGTTTGAAGAGAAAAGAGGGAGACAAAAGGAGGAAGGCATAAAATTATCTAGAAGAGTGTTCTTGGGGTGTTTTTCGGCATGTACAGGATCATCATGGAAAAAATAGGCCCTTAAGTGGCAATAAAATTCAAAAATATCAGAGTTAGGCAACTTGACGTAAAAAATTGAATAAGTTAGCTATATTATTTCCAAAATATGTAAGAATAGAATTTGTAGGAAATTGAATATGGTTTCTAAACTACTAGGTTTATTTTTAGTTTTTTAAAATCTATTTGGTGAAAATTTGAAATTTCAATGCAGTAGTACTTAAACTTCAGGGAAAAAATAAGAAGTGTCTATTTGACCACCCTAAACACAATAAAATGATAATATTTTTTTATAAGATTTTATATATAAGTAGATGACTCATTTCCTGATGTGATGAATATTTTTTTGTAATTTTTTTCCTAGTAAATAATTAATTATGAATTTTTTATTACAAATTTTAAAAAATATAAAAACTTGTACGTTTGACCACCTTAACTTGGTCAAAACTTCATGAAATTCAATTTTATTTTTTTATTCCTATAGTATGTGAAACATAGAATGTGGCACATGTTTCAGATTCAAAAAATGTGATACCGTTTGAAAGATATAGATGTTTTTCAATCAACCTATCAATTAGGACTTTAGTTGTAATTCAAATAGAAAATGAATAATAATTATTTATTAAATTCAAAGTAAAGAATAATTTGTATTGGTGGAAAACTAAGAATATCCTTAAAAAACCCTTTTCATTTCATCAATTTTGGGTAAAAAAAAAGTCATCAGCCACATGGGCCATCATATCACTTACATATCGCTACTTTTTTGCCCATCATGATCTTGCACATATCCTGTTGCATGTTGGGACTGATTTATAATAGTCCTTTATATTTCCAAATCAATAGGTTGAAGTTATATGAGTTGTAGGCGAAATGGAGGTGTTGGAAGGTGAAATAATTTGCAAAAGATTGCATAGATGAAAATAGTTTGTTTTTAAATATTATTCCATTGCATATCAGATGTTGACCTATGGGTTTATTTTTTTGTTCATCAGTCCATTGATGACCGAAAACTCTTGTAATCAGACTTCTTTAATAGAGAAATTTGGTGTTTTCCTATGCAAGCAATTTTCTAAATTTTAAATTGCAAGGTTAATTTTATGTTTGAGATTTTGTTGAGAGGTTTTTAGAGAGGATTTTGAGAGTATTAAATCCTCTCTACATTAATTTTTTCCAAGATAGATCCACTACCCATGATCCTATCCTTTTCCATCAATATTCTAGTAAATTACTTCCACAACTCCATTCTGCAATAGAGAATATAGAGTTATCTTTTATCTCAAAATTTCATGACCTTTATAGAATATTTACAAATAACTAGAGGAAAATTTACTATCATTATCAATCCTCAATTTTTTTTCCAATCTATAACTAAACCATTTCTTTCAATTCTTTTAAATGGCTAAAAAATTCAAATTTAATCTTTATAAAATAAGCCAATGTCATACTATAGTTATTAGTAAATTAAACTTAATAAATATAATTTGCAATCAAAATAAAATTGAAACCAAACACATTAGAATGAATAAGATCCAAAACACCACAATATTTATGAGAACTTGAGTAAAACTTAATGGTTGTTCTATTTATTGTTAATATAATTCTCATAGAAATCAAATTCAAGATTTCAATCAATTAGTTCCCTTCAATATTCATTTTCAATTTTCAAGGTCCATATGCCCTTCTCTCATATGTAGCCTAATCTTCACTACCATAACATATTATTTTATGTAAGTAATTTAAATTTAGAAGAGAACTGTTAAGTACCCAAAATCCATGAACATCTACTAAGGAGAAAACATTTTTTTTTCCAATGAAGTAGCCACACACATTTTTTTCATAAAAGTACTATTACACTCAATAGTGCATGGAAATAATTCCCAATCTACTACCTCTATCAATCACCATGACACCTCTCACTATTTTAAAAATTGGTTCAAAAGATGTAACTTGTACAACCACATCTATTATTTTTCATAGATAACTAACTACATGATAATCCTAAGATATGCAAGACACTATCAAATATCCTAACTCTACAATCAAGAAATTTTATCTAAATTATATAAAAACCAACAATATTAAAATTAGAATTATCACCCAAGTACACCTTACCTCCTTCATATTTTTCATACTTATAAAACCATTGTATACTTGACATCATATGAAAATATGCACCTAAGTCAAAAAAATCATGCATTATCACCTGTATGAGTAGCCAAAGTTACAATGAATCTATCACCATATTTCTTCTTAGATTTAAAATTAGAATCAACTTTCTCCTTCTCTAAACATTTACATCAACATCCCATAAATCACAGTCAATCAAAAAATATTTCATTTTTAACTTCCACATCTCAAAATTTGTGCTTGAAACTTTTCCACCTCAATCCTCAATAATAAATATCACAATGTTCTCCTTCTTCACAAGATCCCATCAAATAATGATTTGCCCAAAAAACCCTCCACCCAACAACTAGAACCAAAGGTGATTAAGATTTTATACCAATTTTAAGGAAGAAAGGTGTTTGGAAAAAGGTTCCTATGCTAATGTTGAAGGGAGTGATGTATAAAAACTATAAATTTGATCTAAATCTATTATAGAAAGTAGAGAAATATATTCATAAATAGATATAAAATGATATCATAACACACCAATTTACATGAGGAAAAGATTTTTGGGAGAAATATCCCACACTCTAAAACCTACACAATATATTATAAAATTTAAAAGAGATTATAACACACTTGCAATGCACTTGTATTTATAGGAGGGTGATCCCACAATAGTGGTTTACAATTTTTGGCCAAACTGGACACTCCAATTATTATTTTTAACTAAATCTTCATATTCGGGAATCTATAGCGGCTAAACCGTGAGGAATTTGATGATGATGTAAACTAGAGTCTCATCACATTTTGTTTGTAGATTGTAAAAATATATTTTTTTAATTTTTTGGAATCAAATTGCACTTTTTTTTCCATCCCCCACGAAAACTGGTTTTTTTCAGAAAACAACATTTTAAAAAAGTGACGCTCACCGTATACAACATAATTTTTTTTGTATGAAGGATAAAATTCTATTTTTTTCGAATTTAGATTTATAACTACGATATTTAGCACTTTTATTTAGTCTCATAGTTGTTTATTGAATATTTTTTCCTTAATCAAGTTTCAAAGTCAAACCAATTCTAATTCAGACATAGGCGGACCGTATACAACATAACTTTTTTTTCATGATTCGAAATTCAATTTTTTATTTTTAACGGATCAAGGACATCAATACCCAGCCTCAACGTATTTTTAAATTTTTTATTTTGATAATTTGCTATTTTTCCACATGTGCAAAACAAAGAGTTTGATTTTCGGTGAAAAACCTATGTTTAATAAAACTAAAAAAACACATACATAATAAAACCAAAACATATTAAAATTTAATTCGTTGGATAGCTCATTCTGAGGACTACCATCTTCCAGTTGGGTTTGTGAAGTCTCCTCCATTTTCATCCTAAACCCGAGCTTCAAAGGGCAGAAATCTGCTAAAATTTTGTGGAAGAGGGGGAGAAGGGCAAAAAAGGGGGGTTCGCTCGAACCCCCCTTTTTTTTGAATTTTCCATTCGTTTCTATGAAGAAACGTGACATCATAGGGTTCGAGCGAACCCACCATGCAAAAGGAGGTTTGCTCGAACTATGGGTTCGACCGAACCCCTCTTTTGGGTTCGTGTGAACCCCCTAGTTCGAACGAACCCTTAAAAACATGAAAATTTGAATGTGTGAGCATTTTTACAAATTTTCTTCCTCATCAAAATTGTACACCACTATTATGGGTTTACCTAGGAATATTTCACCAATAATAATCTTGGAAGAACTTTGATAAAATTCCAACAACGCCTATATACCTACAAATTCTCATACTAAAAATAGTTTCCTCAAGTATTAATTTATAGATAAATGAACTAGCTAGAAACCACCAAATGATTTTCCAAACCATGTGCCAAAACCCCCAAAATTATGTCACCCAACTTGGGAGAAATTTCTAACACCACTTATGAATTTAAATTACAATCGTTGAAAATATTAAATCATTATTACAATAGTAAATTTTGTGCCTTCCATTCACACCCTCTTTTTCCTATAGAAAAATAGGGACCCCCCTTTTTATCTTCTCATTCTTCTCTTTACTTTGCTCCCTTTCCTCCTTTTTTTCTTTTTCTTTGTTTCTTCTTTTTCTTTCCCTTTGGTTTTTCTTCGTCCGGGTTTTGGGGTTTCTTAGGATAGTATGCCATCCTTATTTTGCCTGACCTTTGATGCCTTTTCATTCCACCATCCTTTGTTTCATAATTTTAGCCATCAAGATTCCCTTAGTCAATATGTCTTTCAACACTCTTGACTCTCGATGCCCAATGGCAATGGTATCTTATTGTCTAAATTTTCTCACCTGTCAATGCATTCAATTGCATCGGTGCATATTTATTGATAATTAATGCATCATTTTAAGTAGCCTTAAATAGGGATAATGACAGGTTTTAATTATCATTTGAGTATTGTTGATTCAAATGCTTTAAGTGCTCTAAATTTCCTCAAATTCTCCCTTGTGATCAAATTTTGTATCCCTCACAATTGCTTTTTCTCAATTTGGTGTGGGTTTTGTTGTTTTCTTTGTGTTTGGTTTGTTGTGGTGGTGCTTGTGTGTTTCCTCCTTTGTTGTATGCTTTTATGCTTTCACTCCCTTTCTTCCCCATGATGACACTTCCAAGTAAGACCCAAGAGACTTTGTGAATTCTACTTTATTTCTTTGGTTTTATCTCATTTTTTTGCATGGCTTTGTCATGATCATGATTAAGTTGGATCATTTTCCTATGTTTGCCTTATTTTTTGGTTTTTTTGTTATTTATTTTATTTTCCCTCTTTTGGGTCCTTCGTTGTATTTTTTTTTCTCAACTTACTGAATTGTGTTTTACCCCAATGCTGCAATCAAAGATTTATATGATGTCATCTAGTGCCTTATCAAGTCTCGATCTGCCCTTCCAAGTTTTTGTTTTAGAAATAGGGGTAGCATGTTTGTGATTAACCCCTAAGCCTTAAGAATGTCCTTTCATATTTTAGCATGGATTTTCAGTTGATGGACACCAACAATATCTCTTAATGTGTCTTACCAGAATTTATTCAAGAGACCTCAAACCATATTACCAACAACCAATATTCAATGAACAATTCCTTTAAAACATTTTGTTGAACAATTTTGAATGTCATACATCGGAGAGATCCTTTAACATCTATCCTAGAAATTTCAAATAAGAATTAATACTTGACTTCCTAAATTTTGAAACCTAAGGAAACTTTTATTCTTTCGTTAGCCCCTTTTACCTCATTGGAATTTAGGAATAAACCTTACCCAATATCAAAAGAGAATTTCAAACAACATAAGGTGACATTTAAATTTTTGATTCACAAAAAGAGTTTCGGGCTTACATTTCATAATTGGGTTGAGAATATTTTAAGCACAAGCCATATCTTTGATCTTTGATCCTCAAAGAGAATTCAATAATAAAAAAAATTGTTGCATTTTAAGAATCGGGCTTTCGACCTTCACCTTATCAGATTCTGAAGAAAATCTACAAAATCTTAAACAATATCTCTGATCTCTGAGTCTCGATGATAATTCCTTTTACGTTGTGAAAAAGCAATCAGGTATCGACAATCAAGCATATTCCTTAATAGTTAAAGCCTAAAAGGAGTAAAAGCGATAAGTGATATCTTCAATCTTTTATACCTAGGATTTTAGGGTGAGTAATTAGGGGTATTCTCACGACCGATCCTTGATAAAGTAGGACTTTGGTTAAGGATTTAAAATCCTTACATTGTAGTAGAGCATAATATAGCCTATCTTCGAAGCCTAATTAATATGTTTTAAATATTTCTATAAATTTCTTTGGTGCTCTAATGCATGATATTTTAATGTGGAAGTAATATGCAAGGATAAGGTGCTAAATTGAAGTATCAATACAAAGGGTACTGTTAGAACCTCCAAATTTTTTGCACCATTCTAACAAGCTTTGAAATCAATATGTGAAATTTCAACCTTGTAACAAATCCAAGTTCTCTAGACGGGCTCACCTTGCAAATTAATTTTTAGTTCTGACTAAAACTAAAAATCCCATACAAATCCAAAAATCATCACATATGCCTCAACAATGTATAAACAACTAAGTCAATTGTCAAAATATGCATAAGCTTACACCTAATTTTTTTTAAACCCTGAGCCAATAATAAAACGCATCTTGTCATTATCCCATTAAGAATCCTATCGCTTAATATCTTATTTCCCACAATCATTGTTCTAATGAGCTCATATGTATGGAATCGGAAGTATGAAATAGCTCAAATTGGGGAGACTACACTATGTCGAAGAGAGTTATTTCATGGTACCTTCGATAATTTGACAAGACATCATCGAGGACACAATAAAATGTCGGGAGGAAATATTTTGGAGTCCTTTCATTGGGGCGATGAGCATTATTAAAACAATAAAATTCATGACCCTGACTTTGAAAGTATCGATATGACTGGCTTGTAAGTATGCCGAAGTAACAACGGGGTGTCAAAGAGACGGTTTTTGAGTCCCTTCGAAAACCCGACAAGCAAAAATATATATATCAGGAGGAAATACATATATCAGTGAGAGATAACTAGTAATCGCACCTTTGTGTGCAATGGGTACGCCGAATATTTATGGAGAGCAATATATTTATTTATGGTATTTTATTTGAAGAATAGAAATTGTAAAATGTGAAGTGTTAATTTTTTTAAATAAATGTAGTTATGTATTTATTTTTTTACTGTCATTTCATTTTAATTAACAAAATATGATTGTGAAGTACAAGTCGTTATCTAAAAGTAGTACAAGGTATATTTGCAAAGCACAATAACCAGTATAATGGAAGAAATTTTTGAGGAAAAATTCATTGTATAATTCATAAGCTCTGTAAAGAACAATGTATGAAGTTTAAGATATGAAGATGATTCAAGCTCTATTTTTCATTTTTGCTACTACTGTAGCAACATCTGCTAAACATTGAAGAATAAATAATATATGGTTTGTGTCACACCAATCACTTGGCTTTTGACATTGGTTCTGAGTTTGGATTGGTTGTAATATCATCTCAGACGAAGCTTATTATTTCCTTCAACCATTGTTTACTTCTGAGTATTAAATACATCATGCCAGTTCCAATCGAGCATATCATAATCTTGTAATCTGAGGTTGATTTCTGAGTGCAACATACTATTATCAGATTTTGTAGAAATATTTACTATATAATTTAGAAGCTCTGTAAAGAAAAATGTATTAAGTTTATTGTATGCATTGTGAAAGTAGCTCTAGCAACCATTGCATTTGCACCATCAGCCAAATAGCCTGAAGAAGAAGGAAAATAAAGTTAGTGAAAAATTTATAGTGCTAAATGAACATAAAATCAATGCCTTCATTTAGCAGATAACAATAGAACTATAATAATGAAATAAAACACAACAAAACTGATGTGGCCATGTAGAGACTTCCTTAAAACATTTCACAGAATTAATGCCAAGTAAGTTACCTCAAGTTGAGTTACCAGGAAGGCTCTGGCTACCATTGCATTTACATCTGCTATACATTCAATAGTAAAGCTGTAATAGTAGGTATTAAAGTCAGATTATATATTGAAAAATCCATAGATAAAACCATCCTCATTTAACATAACTATTATAATAAAATAAAACACAAGAAAGGTGATCTGGTCGTGTATAGATTCTCATAAAAGAATTCCTTTAGGAAAGCTGTAACAATAGGTATTATAGTCAGATTATATATTGAAAAAGCCATTTAGATAAAACCATATTCATTTAACAAAACTGTTATAATAAAATAAAGCACAAGAAAAGGGATATGGGCGTGTATAGATTCTCATAAAAAAATTGACTGAAATAATGGCAAGTGAGTTACCTTAAGATTTAGCACACATTGTGTTGATTTTTCAAGGATGCCAAAGAGAAAATTGGGCAGAGTTTGCAGGAAAAATCTTTATGGTAGTCTTGAAAGGAGACTCCTAATCAAGTGTAGGTGAGCTGAAAATGAGCAGCATAAATAGTTTCGTAAAAGAGCAACTTTCAAGCAAAACATGCTACACATGTATCTTCTAAATTAAGTATAATCAAGATATGTATTTTTCAGAATTTACATATGAAAATTATCCTCCCTCTCTGCACACAAATGGGGATGATAGGCATGGTGACAATATAGAAAGAAAATGATAAGTAAACTATGATACAAAAACAACACAGAGGTATGTTAATTCTAGAAACAACCTTAAGACATCATTCATTGTTATGTGTAGTTTGTATTCCACGGAGATCTAGCTTGCATGAAAATATTTGGTGCATAAAAAAGAGTTTCCATTCCATCCACAATTGGATCCCTACCAAAAATCAGCTACGCCTTTAGTTTTGTTGATTGTAGATACAGTAATATAAACCATTTTTAATTTATCTTAAACATTTGTGAATTGACAATTGAAACTTAATTATGAATTGCAAAAGTATAAATGTACTAAAAATAGAAAGTTATTTTTTTTTAGAAACCTCCCAAAGACAGTTTGCAAAAAAGGAAACTGCAAGTCGTTGGTTTAATTGAACAACAAAGTGCAATAAATTTGAAAGGAAGATGCAATTATCTATAAATTATAGAGGAATGGAGAGAAATCAAGAATTTAAAATAAGGGAGAAGGATTTACCGATTTGAACCATATTTTGCAGTGTAGAGGTGAAGGAGAAACAATAGGTTTAGTATAAGAAGCTGAAATTTTCATTGTGTAGTTTCCAGCAATATAATGTTCATAGAACGATTGGTTTGCATTTGAGCTATGTGTACAGAGCCCTATGTTGCTGGGAATATGGATAAAGGAGTCAAAATCAAATATGCAAGCAATGTAACATTGGAAAAGGAAGCATCAAGGTTGTAGCAAACCTTTCTTAGAGGGTGAATCGCTAAAAGAGTTGATGTCCAGAGCTATGTATTGTAGGAGGTGGGCCTAAAAAGTGAATGTTGAAAGTGAGTAAGAGATTGAACACATGATGTAGGAACAATTGTGTATGTGGCAATAATGTAGATTTTGCAAGCCAAAGGAGTAAAGAATTATATGACCAACCTATATTGAAGCCAATAGTGTTGACAGTCGAGCCTCCTCTTTAATCCATCATGCAACATAAGGGTTGTGTTGCATGCGTGTGTATCTGTGGAATGTGAATGAAGGGTGGATACGAAGACCTCCAAGATGAGTGACTTTGGAAATTGCTGTGAATGTCAACCCTTGCCGGTCAATGTTGCCAATGTCAATGGTGGCCCTTTCAAGTGTAAGGCCTTGTGATTTGTGGATGGTTAAGGCCCATGCCATTTTTAGTGGAATTTGCCACCGGCCACCACGGCTCAAAGGGGTAATAGGGACAAGTGTTGGATTGTTTGGATCCCAAGCAGGCCCTATGTAATGCTTGAAACGAACAACACCAAACAAAGGGAGTTGTGGTGGTTTTTCACTTTGCTTATAGATAATGTGTTTGACTTGTCCAAGAGCACCATTGACGAGGCTTGTATCAGTCCATAGATTACAACTTAGCATAACCTTTTGGTTGATGCATAATAGAATCTTAGGTTGGAGTTGTTCATTGTCTGGATTTAAGTGTGATGAGCTCCTTGTTTTCTCTACAGTGGATATGGCAATTGGTTGTGCCAAAGACAACAACATGCACTTATTATGGAGCGACACCATATCATTGGTTGCAAAAAGATGTATGGATGATAAGGAAGGATTTTGTTCTGTGGACGTTAGTGCTGAGCTTGAATGTGACATTAACAGCTACCAATCTGCAATTGTAGGTTGAGCCTTCCTTAAATTGCACAAGAGTTGACAAAATAGAATTTGAGTGGGATCCTCACTACTTTGACGAAGTTTTTTGGTAAGTGTAATCACTGTTTCGATGCTACGCCATAGTGTCCCACCATAGGAAGAAGAAGAGTACATAGGAATGTCTTTGATAGGCGGAAATTGGCCCAAGTCTCCAAAGAGCGGGATGGAACGACCTCCAAATGGTGTTTGGTTATGTGAAGGAAAGGCTTCACATAAGCGAATGTCAATATGTTCTAGCAGCTTTGGACCGACGAAGCTCATTTTGTCTATCAAAATGTAGCGAACACAAGACATTTTTTCTTGGAAGTTTTCTAGTGTTTGGCCTTGCAAGGGAGCCATCTCTTTGATGGGTATGTGAAGTGTGGAATGTATTGTTGTTGCTCCAATGTTGAAAGCTACAACACCTATAGGTGCAAGAAGTAGGAGGAGAGTCTGACCCTTTAGAGTTGAACCATTGAGTGCGAACCTGATTTTTTTTATTAGGTGTGAATTTCCGGTGCCTACAGTTCCTTGAACAATTATTTTTAGTGGTGTTTGGTAAGTGTTGGAAGATAGGTGCGATAACACTAAATCCAATGTTTTTTGTTGTTCGGATGAAAGGGCATGCATGGTGTTTACATTGAGTGGGTGGGGGACTTGAAATGTTGTGCGATTAGAGTCTACAAAGCTAGTAGCCATGCTATGATGTAGTGGATTTATGGAAGGTGTCTCCCAATCATGATTAAGGTCTATTTCACGATCACCCAACATGTCAATTTCAACAAGTTGGATATGATGGCCTAGGTGTACACTTGACAAAACTTGCCATTCAGATTGGTTGCATTGATGTGGTTGTTCCTCGTTGTCTAAAGGAGTGCCTAGTTTTGGATCGACGGATGTTTTTGGTGTAGTACGTCGCACATGCCATGGATGGTAACTGCATGCTAGCCTCTCCCAATTAGCAATAATTTCAGCAGTGAATGATCCACAGTCATATGCAATGTTACGAATTGGTTTGTAGAGAAGCAATTCACTCCAACAAAAGTCATGAAATTGTGGGTCGTCCCTTGGAGGAATGCTTTTGAAGCATGGGGATACTCGAACAATTGCATTTTTAGCACACTCTTTCCATTGGTTCCTTTTACGAGTTGCTTTGAAGCTCCAATTTTGTGTGACATCAATCAAGGCCGGTGTCTCCATATAAGCAGGGCGAGCCATG
This sequence comes from Sequoiadendron giganteum, assembly GCA_007115665.2. Taxonomy (NCBI): domain Eukaryota; kingdom Viridiplantae; phylum Streptophyta; class Pinopsida; order Cupressales; family Cupressaceae; genus Sequoiadendron; species Sequoiadendron giganteum. Next base: position 638,625,040 of record CM021103.1, on the reverse strand, counting down.
TATGCATCAATGTAGTCTTTTTTTGTGGATGTGGATGTGGGTGAGAGTGGAATGCATTGATAGTGTTTTTGGTTTATATTTAAAGAAACGAACGTCCTGCTGGACAGGCAAAGGGGTAGTTTTAATAAAAGCTGGCAACTTTCTTTGGCACTTATATCATGGTCAACAAGGTTGTCAACAAGAATTTTTCTAAAAGCTATAGGTGTTGGCTTGTCAGGATCTAAGCTAGTTGAAATACGAGAAAGCATTGCATGATATGTTTCGGATTTGGTTTTTGCTTTTGCTGCATACTTTGCTATATATTTGAGCACTGCATCTATTGAGAGAACGGGTTGGCAATCTACATTTGCTCACCAAATAGAGAGGATTGTGGGGTTGTGAAGATTCAAATGGTTATCATTGCGAGCAGGGGTGTGCTTTGGCAAGCCACTCTTAATTGAAAGGGTTGAGGTATCTTGGATGGGCCAAGGGGCTTTGTAGCGACATTCAATGGTGGTTCCTTTTTTTCGCAAGCATGTGTTTAGGGTACAACGTGTATGGTGTTGAACGTAGTTGAGTAGTTCATTGTAGTCATGTGAAGGGTTGGACAACATAATCATTCTTGTGTCCATTAAGCAATGGTTGTCAAAGGTAAACTGTTGAACCCTTTCATTTGAAATTGGATGGGGGCATGGGTTCCATGCAGAGACATATTTGTCAATGTAGTTGAGTGAATTTTGTACTGATGCAAGATTATTCCATTGTAGTTTAGCAATATCAGGTGCTTCTTTGAGCCAAACAAAGCCATGGACATGTGCAAATCCTCGGTGTTGCCATTCATACCTAGAGAGTGGAGATCTTAGTAAGCAATTGGTTTATGGAAAATATTTTTTTTAAAAAGATGTGAAATATGTTTACCTGTACCAGTAGTCAGTTGTGCAGAGAATCTTTTCCAAAACCTCTTCACGAAAAGCAGTAAATCTGTGATGCATGTAAAGTGCAGAGAGGTGTGGGTTTTGCACTATATTCTGGATCCTCCATCGACATGCAGCTAAAGAATTTATTGGTGCGGTAGATGACATGATGTTGTGTAGCTCAGGCCATTTAGTATCTGTTGCACTGAGGGTAAAGAATAGAGCAGGGCAACCAACCTGAATTACCATGTCAGATAGCTCCCCCCTACGGTGACTCCAAAAGGGGCGTGTGCCACGTATAACTAAACCAAACCACATAACCTGGTCTGCAAGCTTGTTGTCATGAAGGTCCTTTGATCTTTGTCCCAGGGCAAGTATTTTTGTCAGTAGGCTACATTCCAAGTGTTTTTGAACAAAAAAAAAAGCTGTGGATTGGCTTCGATGGCGCATAAGAATATTAAGTATGAAGTATCTAAACTATGGGTGTTGGCCAAACCTATTATCATAGTATCTAAGAAGGTGGAGAGCATAATCATGTAGCTTGACCTCTTTCATATTTTGTTGGTTGAATGTAGCTATGCCCTTTGGAAACAATGTGGGGAATGCCATAACAAATAATCCATCAATGGTGTATTCATTGATGGGTGTCAAAGAAACTGATGGCCAATCAATAGCAGGAGTTAGGGGTCCTTCCCCTAATTGCAACAAGGCTCGCAATTCTTCCACTTCTATACAGGCAGGGGGAAGGTTGGCCACAAATGATGTTGCTTGCACATTCTATTGTAATTTCTCTTCATCTGCGTTATCTGTTTCCATTAAACTTACATCATAAGGATTTTAATTTGAGGTTGCTGCACATAGAAGGTCTAAGATGTCATTGGAGACAATTGGCAAACATAAGAGAGATGCCTCATCTAACTATACATCTTTGTAGTAAGGGTCATTAAAGCCTCGTGAACACGTGTTCTTCAAACATAGAAGCTATAATGCTGGGAAGCAACATTTTTTTTGTTAACTATGAGTATATCAAGGTCATGTATATGTCATGGTAAATAAGTTGTAATTATAGTAATATCCTAAGGAAAACAAATAGTGTGGCCATTGTATTTTAATTGGCCTCCTCTTGCATAAGTAACTTGGAGGACAGGGCTGGCACGTGCTATAAGCATCTCCTCAATTTGAGTAAGGCATTGCAAACATGCAGGTTATTCACCGAGGTCCATGTTGTTCCACTTTGAGAAGCGATTGCCATTTTTTTTCTGAAATGCACCTTGAACAAGCAGTACTACCATTAAATTGCCTAGTTTTTATTCCTGGATATCGTTCCAAGCATACTTGGCATGTTGAGATGTTTGATAGGTTGTCCAACCTTTGAACGGAAGGAATTCCTAGCAATATAATAGTTTGGAGGAAATAGTGGAGGTTGTTGGGTTTGGGAGGGGGAGTTGGGATGTAATATAGGTTGCATATGTGTTGCGGGTGATTGTAATGGGAAGGGGTTAATGGAAAGAGAGGGTGTGGACATGGAAGCTCCCGCATGGAGGTTGTGATGGTTTTCTCATCTCCCTCTATTAAAATAATCCTTCTTTGCATGGTACCTTAATCGTTCCAGATGGTTACGACGAGAACGCTTTGCTTGCAAGATTTTTGCTTGATTTTCCATGACAGGGGTTGCTAGGGATCAAAGCAATGCAATATTAATATTTAGAAGAATTTGCGGGAGATAACTTTGGTGTGTGACATTAACTTGTGTTGTTGTAAGACATTGCAAGAAATTTTATGTAAATTGTTTCTACTTAATTAAATTTCAATCACAAATTACTCACTATCATATGATGACCTTGATTAGCTTGTGTTAAATTTTATAGAAGCTTGATTCTTTAAGCACATCAATCCAATTACTTGTACCTAAAGGCAACATTTCCAGATAGTAGGTAAATATGTTCATGGTGAAGCAATCTAGCGGGGCAGCCTTTGATCATTTCTTCATTGAGACCTGCACAAACAATATCGATTCCTAAATGACCTACCAATTGATGTCATATACTATTTTTTTTAGAAATCTAAATTTGCATCACTCATTTGAGATGAGCACATCCACTTACGAGGATCCAAAGAAGAGTTAAAAAACCCCTCTAAATTTGAGGTTGAGTTATAAGTTATTGGCATTCTTGTTTGTATAATTATTTGTTTCTTGAGAAGATGATGGGGTTAAAAAATAGAGGCATCAAGGTCAAAGAGATAACATTAAGGTAATCTATCACCTATGTATAATCATACAAGGTCAATGTAAATTTTTTTAAGTGGATTTTCCTTTGCTCATGAAATAGGTTTCTTAGAGAGCACATTCTATCATTTATCTAGAAGGGGAAAAACGAAATAAGAATACTCTTATTTTCAAACTATAAATGGCAAGAATTCACCAAACATGAATTTACCTCTTCTAATGACTCCATGAATGGCCTAGCATTTCCCATAGAGGAAATTTTAGGAAATAACATGTCAATATACAATTTTCTTTGTAAAAACTTAAAAGCAGGACCAATGTAAAAAAATAGAATCAATATGAAATACCAAGAAAATTGATTCGTAGTGAACACAGAAGATGGTGGAATGGACTTCCTTTCTTTGTTTGGCACCGTGCTTGCAAATGCCACCTTCAAACATGCAATTTGGAAAGGATGGTTGTTGATGGTGAAAATGACACAAACAACGTTAAAACAAAATATTTCTACTCTATTTCTCCTGAAAAAGAAAGACAACATATAGTAGCCTAACCCCCAAGGTCCTGGTAGTTGGTTCTCAACTATCTGGGGTCACTCAATCGGTTCATGCAACTATAATGTTCAAGGGGCCTATGCTGGTAACAAAAGATTCAAGCAATGACTCATTTTATCAAACCGTTCTTGTAAATAAAGGGGGTTTCAAACAAAAGAAAAAGATAGATCAATGGGTAAACCAGTAAGTATAAATCAAATTTATCTAATATCCAGACATATACCCTCAACAATGAATGTTTTCTAATAGATCACAAAACCAAAGCATGACACAATTTACAGAATAAACTATACCATTGCATGCATCTAAGGTGCTTAATTTAATTCCACTATTCGCATATCACAACTATCTCCAAAATTTCAAAAGAACACACATCCATTCATTGCCAAGGTCATAGATCAATAGACTTTAATAACTTCAATTCAATGATAATCTAACAAGATAATCCTTAAATCTGATTCCTTCAAATGACTTTCATCACTCAAGAAACTTTTATGTTTCAACACAATCACTGCATACAGATAGATTATAACTTATCAGCCTTATCACACAAAACAATTTAATTATAACATCATATTGCGAGAAAACCTATAATTTTTATTAACTGTAAAGCATCTAGTAACAATGTATCTCAGTAATCACTACAAAATTATATCTCCTAACATTAGGCAAGCCAATTCTATTGTCAATTAGCCGACCTTTACAATATGATACCCACAGTGTATTTATAGATATACAAAAATCCGAACTCCCCTTCTATTTTAAGCCATCCACCTTTTTAGGAAAAATACTTTCTTGGAAACTCAGATCAATTTGATCTTGAGTTCTTACATTAGACGTTTAGTTTAGACTGGAGAATAGAAAAACAAAAGAGAAACATGCCACGCGCCTCAAAACTATCAATGCTACATGCAACATGCAAAGAAGAAGGAAATCATGCATGCAAGAGATTTATGCATGTGAAGCTGGATCTACAATGAACTCATCATAACTGGCGAAGACTTGCTGTAATGTATCTATTTCTGGCCCATCAACCTAGCTATCCTCAAATTTAATTCACTCCAACTCTTCTGTAGCAAACCCTCTCATACCTTTTATCTTTGCCAACTCTCTTCTAGCAACTTTTATTTCTTCTTTGACATCCATTAATTGAGCTATCATCAAATCTTCTCCCTCATCTCCTTTCTGCATGAGTCCTCTAAATCTTTCATCCCATTTCTCTTTTATTTGACTCAAAGGCATGCCTTCTTTTGTTCATACATTTACATCTATAATGATAGCAATGAATGCTTCCATCTCCTCAAACTGCTTAGTCAAATTATTAACAGCCTCTTGAACCTCATTCCTATGTTTACATAAGAAATCTGCTCTGAATTGGAGTATACGAGAGGTTTTTCCAACAAAATCTTTATTCTCCTCCTCAAGTATTGACTGTTCAAGAAGAGTAGTCAAAGGTAATGTATTAACCTTCTCTAATTTTTGACTATACTCTTTATACTCCTCTTCTTGTTTCTCCGATGCTTCAATGCACTGTTGCATTTCTCTTATCAATTCTTCAGCTCTTTTGTAAACTTCAAAACCCTCAACCAAAACTTCACCTACCTCCCGATTCAACTTGTCTACCCATCTGTCTACCATCTATGCTTTACCTCTTACCTGCACCAAATCATCTACCTCATTTTTTCTTAACAAAATAGGAGTCTCAAATGTCGTTACCTGTTGTGATCTCGAAGAGGAGACACTTTTCAAAAATGAATGTAATTGATCCAACTGAGCCTTAAGCTCATCCTTCTTTTGTTTATCCTTTATCATTCTTGACTTGGTTGTTGAAGCCACCACATCAATTAGGTTCATCTGTTGATTCCTAGTGGGCCTTCCCAGGTTAACAGTACTCAATTGATAATTTGTTAGCTGCATGTCCCCTACCTCCTTTTCTGTCATTGGCATGGCACACTCAGCAACAATCTCTCCTTTGTCCATGAGTCTGGTAGAGTGTAGGATCTTGGCCTTCTTTTTAGGCCTCTCTTGCTCAATCTCTTTCATCATATCCTCCCAAATGAGAGGTTGTGAAGGCGTTATTGTTCTTTTTTGCAGGTCTAATTTTAGCCAAGTGGGAGCACATGGAGCAGTAGTCATCATAGAGGAAGAGGAAGCAATAATAGTAGAAGGTGAGTGCACATTTATTTTAGGTTGAGAGTCAACCCTTGATTTCTCTTGTTTTTCTAGCACCACATGCATCTGCAAAAGCCTTTCAGCCTCTTCCCTATCTTCATGTTCTTGTATCTTCTTATCTTCCTCTTCTTTCTTCAACTTCTCTTCCTCCAACCGATCCCTCTCCACTTTAACACACTGCCGAGATCGGAGGAAAAACTGGAATGGTAACTCTACTTAACAAGAAGCAAGCTCAGAGTCAGAACTGGAATGGTGATCAGAACCAGAACTAGAATAGAAACTGATTCGGTTTCGTTCAAATTTTATGTTTTCATATTCGGTTTTGGTTCCGCTTTCACTTCTTCCAGGTAAACATTTTTATAAAGTAAAGCTTCTTACTGTAAGTGGAGTTAAAGATGGGATGAAAGATGGAATTGACACTAAACATAAAAGACATCCAAAACTCTAAATCAATTCCGATCTCGCTTCCGACTATGTTGACCATGAAGTCATCAAAGACTTTATCGATTTAACGCATAACTCCATGATTAAAGCTAAGGTCATATTAAATGAAAAGAGGGCTTAAATATATCATGAAATCGACCATGCCCATATGACCGTGGGGATGACTGTATTTTAGGGCATCATATTTTAAACCCTTAAATGCCATCACCGAAACACAGGAAACCCTAATCTAGAAAACACGACAAAACTAGGGCACGGATTTAACCCCTCCTAATTTACTAGATTGAATGCGTGACAAAACCCTAAGTAAAAACAAAATTCAACTAACCCTAACTCACTATAAAAACATGAATTTAATCTACCTCACTGTGAAAAACCCTAACTAAATCTACGTATTTAAAAACCTAACCCAACATGACGTGATCACGAAAAAATGTGAAAGCAATAGCTCCCTAACTCACTATAAAACCATAAACTCCATCATAACATCAAGAACAACAAACAAAAAGAAAGAACACGTACACGCAAAACTTCAAGAAAGTGATCTCGTGCAAAGATCCAAATCAAACAATACGAACGAAGAACACGAAAGAAAAATATAAAGAAAAAAATGAGAGCAAAACCCTACCTCGAACGCAAGACCTAGCTAACCTTCAAAATTGATTTGCAACAATTATCTCCTTCTCCTTCAATCGATTCGCTCAGATGGACTCCACAGCCGCTCTATTTCACTCTTCAAGTTTTCAACAATGATAATAATGATAGGTTTAATCCTTAATGAAGGTAAAAATCAGAGTTCTTACCTACACCAAGTTGTTGTCATTAATACATTAAATGTAGTTTAGGTGGAGTTGGAACTGAAAGAGAACCAACACTTCACTATAGTGCGACTTCAGTCAAAAAGTCAATGACCCAAAAAACTGTGGGGGCGGAATTGAAATGGAAACTGATTTGGAAATTTTTAAGCAATTTCACAACCTCATTCAGGTTCCGGTTCCGGGTCCACTAACAAAGCAAAAAATGAAACTAAATACAATGAGTAAAACAAAAGACTGACACAATACAACTTAACACAAGGACTTAGACTAAAAACAAAAGTTGAAATAGCAGAGGCGGAGACGGGATGGATCTTGATTTTGTAATTTTCAATAAACATTGCCTTAACATCCACTCCGGCTCCGACTCCAACAAAGAAAAAACAAAAAAAGATTTCAAAGAAAGAATGTCGGGGTGGGAACCAAAACAAGTTTCAAAAGAACTTTCAGAACCCGATTCAGTTCTAGTTTTGGTTCCGATAGAAAAGTTTAAGAAAAACAATGTGTTGGCAAAACAAAACTCCAAACTTTGTTTGAAAAACAATTAAGGATAAAAAAACAACAAGGTGGACCCCTTTTGACCAAGGCAAAAGATGGGGTGGTTATGCAAGGCATAACAATGGTGTCGACCATCACCAACTACCCACCAATTTGCGCTAAGAAACTTAATCATCCAGTACATATTGAACGATATTCAAGATTCATGTCTTGTGCATTATACATAGATCTAAACATATCATTTTGAATGTCACTAGAAAATGGCCTAGTCTTGAACTTTTGTATACACCTTTATGTGCTTCCCTACTAAGCTCTTGGGGTAAGAAAAAACATACAAAGATACAAAACCAACTACTTAATCAGATTCTTTGTAACCAAAAATGACACTTATATCAGAGTCAACCCCCTCTTCATTGGATCAGTTGATTGTTCAGAATATATATATACACAGACTTACAGGTTCCTACACCTAGTAAGATTTACACCATGCATACAGGATTAGACAAACAGTAAACTGATATATGATTAGTATTAATTCCTTGGCATGACTATTATAGTTTAAAATTTATAACTATCCCAAAGCACCTCTTAATTCACTTTAAAATTTGTAATTTGATTTTTTTTTTGTGTATTTAGTTTGACTTCTTAGGCAATTTGAAGCATCCACAAAGGTTTCTCAAACACAAACCTTTTGAAAAAATTTAGGGCTTGTTATCAATACAAGAATTTTTTTCCAAAAAAACACAACAAATCATTCATGAAAAGGGTGTTATAAGTATGTTTTGTTGGGGTTGTCCATTTTAATTAGAAGCTCTCTTTCTATTTTCCTCAAATGATTACAAATCCTTGATATGAAGATTAAGGACCACTTTGCACACAAAAGAATTCTAATTCCTATTCAATCACTAGGAAGAATTCTAATTCCTATGCAATTGAAAATAAGAAGAGAGAACAATGCTAGAAATAGAAAGACTTTGTGTTGTAGTATATTTTGATAGATATTGGTGATGTTTTCCCCTCTTTTATGGGTTACGAAAAAAGTTACAAATCATTTAAGCAAAATATCTACTTCCTATGAAGAGGATGATTTTAGTTGCATAAGTGAATTGCTACATGTACTTCGGTACAACCCCAAGGTCTATTTTAGATGTTGTTCTCTTATTTCACTTCACTATGGATCAACTGATTGGTTGGATGGAGAAGAACAGTGGAGATATTTTTTATATAATGTTAGTATATACCTTTGGTGGCTAGCTGAAGGATGGAGACAAAGTGTTCATCCCAAATCATTGGATTGGTTCATAAAAGATAAGTAGACTGAGAAAATAGGTCAGAAAAGTGTCGAAGTACAAATTGGTTTGAGAACCAAAACCAAACTAGTTGTTTCGAGATTTGTGAAAAAAATAAAATCATGAATTCTTCCAAACTATAAAGACATGTTAGACACCTTACATTTGATTCCCCACATTTGCTAGTAAATAATGATAATCATTAAATCAGTCAAGAAGAGAGGAAGCAGATTGGAAACATATGCCAGATCATGTCAAAGCCCTTCTTGTGGAGATCAAATAGAAGTGGCTCATTTTTAGGATCCTCCTTATCATGGGATGAAGTTTCTTTCAGAATATGGTGCATGTTTATATGCCAAAACCACCTGAAGGCATTGGGTTCTCAGTTCTATCACTATGATATGACATACAACTTTATAGAGATTTGAACCTCTAGCTTTTCCCAAGGCATATCTGCTTCAACTTCATTGAATCATCTATGATAATAGAGCTGATTTACAAATAGGAACTCCCATTAAATAGTTATATGACCATCTATTAAATGCAAGATTAATTTTTTATATAGACATATATGAATTATACATTATTCTATCATTCTTTTTATTGAACCATGCGCTATAGCTTACAATGTAGAAAAGTAAGGTAAATATAATGTCAAAATTGTCATCACATCTATCTCCCCTTAGAACAGTTGATATCTTCATTTACAATCACACTGTCCAGTTGAAATGTAGATGTGGGGGTTTCTATTCAGCTAATGAAAAACATGGTTTGTGACAATGTAGTGATTTTTTGGAGTGTGCTGACAGATATGGCAAAATTGACATTTCACATGTTGGTAGAAGCAAAGAAATGAGATCCTCTCAACTGATTTAATGAAAATTGTTCTATAGAACTCTTATTGACAGATCGATAGTATTTTGAAAGAATTGCTTACAATAGAATCACCTCCAATGTAGTGATTTACTTGACATGTAAGCTTCCTAAAGGTACTTCTTTAGGGTATATGTTGCAGATATGTCCAGGATTAAATTTTGCAGTCCTAGTGGGTATACATATCTACGTAAAACAAATAATACGGTAAGAAAATACAGTTGATTGAATTCTTCATTTTAGAAAAACACCAATGGAACACTTGTACAAGGTTAGTTAAAGTAAAAAAAGAGTTCATTTTTATGTGCACAAATAAGAGATGATTGAGACTGGTGTAAGATTACTAATGTATTAGGATAGATAAGATGGAGCTCAAATTATTTCTAATAGGAAAATGCTCACCCACAACAAGCCAAAATATGTGGTAAAGTTGAAAGCTGTAAATTACAGACAATCTTGCAACCCTTGTATCAAAAACAAAAAATTATAGACAATCTATCATAGTTATCAAGGATGCAACACTCAGTTGGATTTTATCCTTTTTAAACCCTTAATTTAGAAAGTTATAAATCGGTTGGAGTGTAGCTAGCTAGTTCATTTTTGAGACATTTTTGATAGCAACTCATTTTTCATGCATTTCTGAAACAAAGGGGTTTCTCCTATTCCGTGCAAATTACAATGCCCACCAATATCTCAATTCACACCCTCCAAAATAAAGGTAACAAGATATCTGCTAATGCAAGTTAAATTCTTTCCACCTCATTGTAGATAGGCAAATACTTCTAAATATGGACAATTTCATTCTTGATGTTTAAGTTGAGAAGATATTTGCGGGCCTATTAACTGTTGGAATTTAATGGAAAAGAGAATACAAATGGCTACACAGTATCCATTTTCATTTTTGATTGGTTGCTATTATGTCATATGCCTTACCTTGCAACTCAATTCTATAGATATAGACATGATTTTGGTTGTGGGTGTGTGGTTGTGATTGATGTATGTGGCATGTATCTTCTTATTTTGCAAATAATTCTGCAACTGGGCGCAGTGAATCGACATTTTTGTGGTTCCAGAGGCATTACAATTATAAGGATTCTCTTTATGTTACAAAGGAGTTGGTGTATCGATATTATTCCATGGAATTCATAAATGCTCCTATTATATGAAGTAGGTATATACCTAAAACATTATTGCTAAAGCCAAACTCTACAACCTTGGCCAGTATCTTCCCTGCTTGTACCAAAATGAGAGGTTTGGAACTGGGTATGGACATCCATCAAAGCATCATGGAAGGAGGATTTTGGTAAATTCAGATTTATTATTTTATAAAATCCATGAATCTCAAGAACAGTCTCCATCATAGAAAAATAGGGCTAAGCCAAAACTATAATGTACAGGGGTAAAAAAAGCCCAAAACCATTTAGTTTCTTTATGAAACATTCCGACCGTAGTTATTCTGATGTTTTCTTTTAGAAATCAGAAAATAAAAATTCCACCCAAGTAATTATTGTTCATGATGGAAAACGAATAAATGCAAAAAATAATATCAGTAAATTGATGTGATCACACTAAAATTCAAAAGATAAAAAAAATCTACAAACCCTACCTCCATAAACCAAACAAATCATGAAATTGACAAAACATAAAATCATTTAGAAAAACATGATGAAAATTTTATAATTGATGTGATCACATATGTTAGATTTATTTTAAGATGAATGATTGTGGCTCTGTGGTGTCAGACAAGTAAACCTCCTCAAAGATTTTAAAATGGTTGGTTTTGTGGAAATTTTATATTGATTGTAGAATTCCGGATTTTCCTTTTGTCGCAGCAACAGCATGGAATCGTTGAATGAGACCATCAATTTTGGACTCAGGATTTTCTTTTTCTGCTGCTTTTTGTATAAGTTGAGGAGCAATGGCAGAAAATTGAACTTGCCTCCTGGACCACATCCATGGCCTGTCGTAGGAAATCTCCATCTCTTGGGGAACCTTCTGCATCAGTCTCTGGTGGCTCTGGCAAAGAAAAACGGACCCATTTTCTTTCTACGCTTGGGCTCCGTCCTGTGTTAAACAACAATACTCTCTGTTTTCTTTATTGTCAGGAAGTAAATTAAATCCTTGGTTTTGATTGTAATCTTGTGTGATTCATTCGTGGTGGTGTTGTATAATTTAAGCATTTCGTCGGGGGTTTCCCCAGGGATTTAATGGAAAAGAGAATACAAATCGATATAGGAGATGTTTCATGCAGTTGTTAGCCCAAAAAAAAAAACTTCCCAGAGATTTATCTACAAAATTAAACATCAAGCAGTTTTCTGCTGAAAAAGAAATCTACACAAATAATATCATGGGAATGGTGCTGTAGAAAACATCATACCTGCTCATACACTAATGGAAATTTTAATGTCCATTCTTGTGTCCAACAAAGTATGCTCAACATTGAACCTTCTTCAATCAATCGCCACACTTAGCAGATATTTTTGACCAACTCCCATCCAGAGTAAGTGCTTCAAGATGACAAAAGGCAGTTGCAATGCATAGGGTACACCAACTCCCATCAACAGTAAATGCATGAACAAGATAGAAGACAAAATGAAAAGAAGCAATTAATGATGAATATCTAATAAAGATTGTCTTGCATGCCTTTAATAACCGTCGATGTAAAAAATGGACTGGCAAACTTCATTGAGGGAATGCCTTCGGCATAATTAAGGGTTCCTTCGATAGAGTGATATATGATGGAGACATGACATTTATTAAAGATGAACCACCCAAAATTAATATTATAATCTTACTGGCCAAAATTGAAATGCTTAAATACATTGGAGTGACAAAGAAATATTGAAGAGATAGTGTAACAGTAACCCAAGAAAAGGTTCAAAGGGACTTCAGGATATCGAAGTTAGAATTTTCCAAGTCCTTTCGATATCTTGATAACAAATAAGCATAACGAAGGGAGGTATAAATATAAGGAGGAGTACAATATTGGTCACTTCGATGCAACGAAAGCACCAACTCATCTGGATGACAAGACAACAATATCTCAAGAAAACAAATTGGCGATGATGGAAAATAAATCGACAATTGATATTCAAAATGGCAATGATGTCATGAAGGTTTCCATTAGGTGTCATTTATGAACCAGAGTCGAGTAGATTATAGATAGAATTCTAGATTCTTTGGTCTTGATAAATATTTGGCATCCAGGAGGAGGAAGACGAGGAATGCGGTAGAAATTATCGGTGAATGAACCAGAGGAGACACCACTAGTTCAAGTAAGTAATCAAGCTCAAACTGGACTCTTTTATTTTTCAAAATGGTTAAAATAGTAAAAATAAAATAGGGTTTGAATTGTTTTGCAAATTAATGGCAAGTACATCTGAAACACCCAAAGCTAAGAGGCGGAAGTTAGAAACTAGACATTTGAGCCAAGACTTAATAGACCAATGACCTAGTTTTGTACCAAGGTCCAAAAGAACTACCCAACTAAACCTAGGAGCTAAGAAGTTAGAGGACAAACAAAGGGGATTAGGGGATACATGGACTGAAACAAGAGGTTATGACTTATTTATCTATCACTAGAAGAAGATGCATAGGAACAAACCAGTGTCCAACCCGTGGAGGATTAATTTAGGAAGATTAGTAGTGCCAAATGTGTTCATCAATGTGGAATTTCTCAAGGAACTCATAGAGAAATATGACCCCCAAACACGAATGATCTACCTTCCAAATGGATCTTCCTTTGTGCCTATTACAAATAATTACATTTCCACATTGTTTCAATTAGATACCAGTATAAACATGAAGTTTAGAATCAGAGATCTTTTAGAGAAATACCATAGCATGGACACCAACTACAAGAGGTGGAGGCTACCATTACATAGACCTCATGCTAAAGGAAATAAACTAAAGGTGTTTTCAAATGAAGAACTTCCCCCGTTCTTCATGAGTTTGTTTGAAGAGTACTTTCAATACACCTTTTTATTTTGTCAAGTATTGGGTCTAGATGCTCCTAAATTAATGGCCATAGCACTAGTGGTCTTGGTTGCAAACATACAAAATAGAGATACTAGGCCATTAGACTATGATGAGTACTTAGCCAATGATATCCATAATTCCCTCACTACTATTAAAAATAATAATGGAGGTATTCAATTCATGCTTTATTCATTATTTATGCATCTTGTTTTGTATGAAGGGAAGAACATGAGAATGTGGGGTGATCATATGAGAATAAAAGATGTGGATGACAATGGGAATACTGGGACAATACAGATGTGGATAGCTATCTGGGATAGTAGATGTATAAGGTCACACTATTTTTACTTTGAAGAGTATTTTGTGAAACCACTATATAAACTCCTAGGTTGACCATGTGACTATAGTTTGTCACCAGAGATACATAGATTCCTTAGATCCAAGGACAAAGATGAAAGAGGAAAATTCAGTCACAATTGGGGTGATTGGTATGCTTATGATGATTGCACAAAGATTAGAGTATATGGTTATGAGGGAGCCCCATTTTTTTTTGCCAAAAAATTGCCCTAATAGGGTGGCATATTTGGAAATCATCAGGCAACTAGCCGATTCATATTTTCTACACCTGAAGAGCTATAGTAAGAAATCACTTATGCCAGGTACAGTCTGTTTTGGAGATTTTTTTTGGTTTCTAAAAAGGGGTATGAATTGATCAACAAAAAGTTAGAACACTACAATTTTCTCGAAGGAAATAAGAGGGAAATTTTTGATCCCGAACATTTTATAAATGATGTTAATGTCAAACAATGGTTGAAGGGATATAATCACATACTTTTTGTAGAAGATGATTTAATCATAAACGTTGATGAGCATCATGCAGTTAGAAGGAGAATCTTGTATAATAGAGTAATGGCAGTAGAGTCTTGGAGGACATATAATAATCCCTTATATGAAGGTGCCTCTCATGAAATTGAAGGTCCCATAAAAAGGATGGATACATTAGTTTCACATGAAACTGAATTGACTAGAGATGTGCCATTTGCTATGTTTAGTAGAACAAGAAATGTTTTTGGAAAAGAAGATGGCATGGGAGTGCAAGAAGAAAATGAAATCCCACTACACCACATCTCTCCATAGCCTACCCCATACATTATATTTTTCATTGACACATCTATTGCAGAACATGAAGAAGTGGGGGATGAAAATGAAGGTGTGCAAGTGATTAAACCTATAATTGAAAGATATGAGCCTCCATTGAAAAGAAAAATTGTCATAATAGAATCATCAAAGAAACTCTCTGATGATGTGAGACACCTTGCAAGAAAAAATTTCATCTCTAATGACTCTTTTGTAAAGTCTAGAATTTAAGTCGATTATTTATGAATAGAAATGGAAATTGGTGAGGGAAAAAATAAAAGAGATTGCCCCTGAAAAGGAAGAAGATTCCTTAAGAGAGTTACAGAATGAAGTAGATATGGAAATGGGGAATGTCACCCCAGAAAGGGGAAGAGAATTTCTAGAAGAGGTCAGAGTTATGCTCCTTTCAAGGTGGTAAATTAGTTTAGCAATTGTATTTGACAGTTTTAGGAGTCAAAATGAGACATTACGATTAATCACAAAAGGGGTGGATAGGATTTACACCGGATCAGGGTAGAATCCTAATAATGCAACTTTGCAAATTTGGGCCCTATAGCCACTGAACAAAATACTTGCAATCATTGATGATCTTTAAAAAGTATTTTTTCATCTTCTGGTGCAAAGAGTTGGAGACATTGACTCTATTAAAACTACAAATTTGAACATCAATGTTGCTAGATTCACTAAGGCACAGATTGAAAGATTGGTAAAAGAGAAAACAATATATGTGTTTGAGAATGAAATATTGAAGTAGGAGATAATTAGATACAAATAAAAGATTCCACACGACTCTTATCTGTAATTGGTGGATAGTGATGTGAATTTATTGGAAACCATGACCGAAAAGGAGTATTGGAAGACCAAAGTTGAGAGAATTAAAAAAAAAATGACAAATTGGATAGTGAAATGAAGACAATTAAATTCAACATTGTTTCAAATTGTTGAAGAGAAGGTTTGAAAAAATGCCTGATAATTTTGACAAGTTGTGGATGATCTATACCAAAACTTACATGAGAGGTTACAACATAGGTTGATTGAAAAGGGAAGAATTGATAGCCAAAGGAAATACCAATGGTGAGGCACTTATAGTATGGGATAAACTAATGGATATGCACAATCAATGTTGAGAAGTGCTTACAAAGGAACTCAATGACTCTGACAAACCATTGGACATGAATTGTCCTAAATTCTTTGATGGTGAAGGTAGTCTTAAGGAGAAAGGAGTATAGAAAGATGAATTGGCTCAACTACTACCTCAAGGCCTCAATACCATAAATGATGAATTAATGGTGGTAGATAATACACATTCCCAATTGGAAGGGATGTTTACTTTAGAATTCACCATGAGATTTGATCGTCATGACTGATACTTGGACTAAAGAGAAATATGTTGAACATCTCTCTCATGCCAACATATTCATTACATGAACAACATAAGGACCGAAAGCCTCATCAAAGTCACCTAGCATTGGATACACTATCATAGAGAGAGGAACTTGCTAGATCTGATGCTAGATCTGAAGTGATCGCAGGTACCTTATGAAGATTAATGGAATATGGTGTATCACGAATGCTTCAGACTTCATTGTTTATTTTCTATATTTGTTAAATGCATTGTTAAGATTTTAGTTTATATTTGTAAAATATAAATGAAGAGACTCCATTTGAGATGTAATGGTCTGAAGCTTGTTGCTTCTCGTATATAAAGGGAAACCAAGACCGAATTTTGGATCATCATATAGTCATAATAGAATAGAACACATGAAAAGGACTTTGATATGAATTGTAAAATATTTTGAAGTAATTTAATGGAGAAGAAATTATAATTTGGTGGTCATAATTTTGGTGTTCAACTGTTTGTTGATATTAATTTATAGATTTTATCCTGTTGTCTCTAGAGTGGTCTTTCCTTGTTATTCAAATTGAATGAATCAAGCATATGTTTAATTTTTCAAGACACATTTGTTACCTCTGTGTGATTCATTTTGATTGGTTTTTACAAGAAAGAATTTAACTCCTTTTAAGTGATTCCTTTTAATTGGTTTCTTCCAAGAATTAAAACCCTTTTAAATAAGTCATCTTAATTGGTTTCCTTCAAGCAAGAATTAAAACCCTCTCAAATAGTCACAATAACCTGGGGGATATCACTAGGATCTATAAGAAGAGTTCGGTGACAGATAACCTTGCACATTTATACAAGGTATAAACTTCTAAAAGTGACAAAATTTTTGAGTTAAGCTAGAAGGAGGATACACATATCATAGACATTTTGACTCCATTGCCCAATAGTATAAGATAGTGATCAATTTCATTTAAAACCGCATTTCATAAAAAATTCATTCATACCTTTCAAGTTTTCAATTCTAGTAGTAGTAGTTAGAAACAACAATTAGTTTAGAATTCAAGTTATCTATTTCAAGACTGTATGCCATATTGAAGTAGATAGGGAAAGAGATAATTTAATTGGAAGAATTATATAAACCACATTCAATCTACTTAATATCAATCTCTAGGAAATAACATTTATAAGGGTACACTCACCTAGGTCTAGTAGAACTTGAAGAGTAGGTAATTATAACCATATTGGTTAATTATGTTCATTGGCCAAAACATTGTTAAACCTGACCATATAGCCTGGCATACTCTTATGGTTTGCAATTTGTAATTTTGGGAACCAATAGGTACCACCCTCCATCCAAGATGTTTTCTCCTTACTCGGATATTAGTGATACTAATAGAGTACATGTAGACATGGATGAGTTCTACAAAATAATTAACAATGAAGTAGAATGATCAACCAAGGCTAGCTCTTTGGCTACTTTTAGGTTTATGGAGGCATATGCCTTCCCATTTTTAGTGCAACCCCTAGAACTAGTATTAACATGCACTCAATACTATGACCACAAATAGAGGAAGACATTATTATCATTTGGATAAATAATTTTGGACATCAACCTAGATATGATATATAAGGTATTGAGAATCTCTCCCTCCCCCAAATATGAAGCCAATGACATGAATAAAGTAGTAAGTTATTGGTGCAGGAGCACCAAGTTGATTTCAAGCCTCCATGAGGCCATTTGTAAATAGTTGCTCTATTTTATATATTGGGTCTTCTAATAAGGTTTATCAAACCATTTTATAGGTGTTTGAGTCTTAGGAAGCCATATTTGAATTTATCTGTCAAATAATGTTTAAAGTTGTTCCATATTGTAAAAATTGTAAAAGTTGCTCAAGAAAGTTGTCAAACAACTTCTCAAAAGTGTCATTAAGGCGTTTTTCCAAAAACCTAATTAAAAGGTGGTTGAAAATAGTTTATTTTGGTTGGAAATGTATAACTAAACCCTCCTAAAATCGAATTGGGGGGTTAAAGACATCATTTTTTAAGTTTGATGAATGGCAACCTCAAAGTTTGTGTGCATTTTCTGATTTTTACATTCTTTCCAGGATGAAGTTGTGCATTATACAGCCTGGCATGGAGTATGATATATGGATGAAAATATCTATGTTTCTAATTTCCAATTATTTTTGTCTCATTGAATTTTATTAAGTTTTGTGGGAAATATGACTATTTTGGTGAGACTGCCTATTCTAACAATATTGTGCAGAATTTACAGTCTGAAAAATTTGATGGTACGGATTGTAAAATCTATATTTTGGATCTGAAATCAATTTAATTTTGTTGATAAATGAATCTAATTTGAGTTTCTTCAAGTCTCGTCAAATTTCATTAATATTCGAATAAGTTATGATCATTTTTGTGAGGGCAGGTCTGCACCTTGTCTAAGGTTTGCAGTTTTCAAAAAAATACAATAAATTTATTTTCCACCATTGGATCTTCATGAAAATTAGTAGAGAAGTATATAATTATGTTATCTTAAATCTCACTAAATATGTTGGATTTATTTTTATTTTTGTGGAAGTTATAAATGGTAGTTTGGAGAATTGAATTGTGGGCTACCATTAGAATGTTTCCAATGTGATCTAGAATGCACTTAATCATTGTTTGGGATGAATAATTTTATGAAAATTTTCAAGTGAATGGAATGTTGAGTTTTGAATCCCTTTCTCTGCATCAATTTGGTATCAAATCCTGAAGATTCTTTGGGAAAGTTGTTTGTGGTTTGTGAGTGTGGTTGTTTGCAAGTTGAGGAAGAAACCTGATTGCCTAGGTGAGGCAAGGTGAAGTGGAAGCAAGGAGAGACTTGCTTGTGAAGATGGAATTTTTGAGAAGATGTTGGTGGGCTGAGGATTCAAAAAGAAAGAAGGAAAGAGAGGAAAAATAAATGAGAAAGAAGGAAATAAAGAGGGCAAGACAAATAGAGTTTGAGAAAGCCATGGAAGAGATAAGCCAAAGGTTGGAAATATTAGCCAAAGAACACCAAATTCTTAAGGAAGCACAAAGGAGTTGGAATATACCAATGTCAAAGAGGTTAATATGGCCTCTAAAGAATATTATGAAGAAGAAAAGAAAAAAAAAGAAGGCAAAAAATGAGACAGAGGTAAATTTTGAATCTATTGTTCAAGTTGAGAAAGATAAGTTACAAGTTGAGATGCATGATATTTTGATTGTGTTTGAAGATGAACAAATTTTTTTGTTGGTTAATGAACATGTTGATGTTGAGATTAATTATGTGGTTGTTGTTGGTACTCAATTAGTTGATGAATTTTTTGTTTATGAACAATTCAAGAAGGTTGTTGATGTTACTAATAACCCTTGTATTGATACTCAAGTTGATGATGATAAAGTTGTTGATAACATTGATGTTGATATTCATGATCAAGTTGTTCCTGATAATAAGGTTGTTAATAAATATGTTGCAGATCTATTTGTTAATGATGTATATGGAGGTTTTCAAGAGTATGATGTAGGTTATATATGGTAATCTAATTATAAGAATGAAGATATAGATGATGCTACTGAGGTTTATACACAAGAAATGGATTTTTGGAGCTTAGATGTTGAGAAGATGGTGGAGAAGAGATGGTATAAGAAGAAGGGGAAGAAAAAACCATGGGTTAAGATGAAGATAGAAGTGTTTTTTATTGCATGTGATAGTGAAGATTCATTTCTTTTTGTAGGTGCTTTATTTTATGCTAACTCAGGGGACTTGAGTTTTTTCTTCAAGGGGTGTATGGTGTAGGAGCACCAAGTTGCTTTCAAGCCTCCATGAGGTCATTTGTAAATAGTTGCTTTATTTTATGTATTGGGTCTTATAATAAAGTTTATAAAACCATTTTATAGGTTTTTGAGTCTTAGGAAGTCATATTTGAAGTCATTTGTCAAATAATGTTTAAAGTTGTTCCATATTGTAAAAATTGTAAAAGTTGTTCAAGAAAGTTGTCAAGCAACTTGTCAAAAGTGTCATTAAGGTGTTTTTCCAACAAAATAATTAAAAGGTGGTTTAAAATAGTTGTGTTTGGTTGTAAATGTATAATTGCACCTCCAAAACTCTAATTGGGGGGTTGGAGACATCATTTTTGAAGTTTGATAAATGACAACCTCAAAGTTTGTGTGCATTTTCTGATTTTTACATTGTTTCCAGGATGAAGTTGTGAATTGTATGGCCTGATATGGACTGAAATAATGGATTATGATATATTGATGGAAAGACCTTTGTTTCTAGTTTCCAATTATTTTTGTCTCATTAAATTTTATTAAGTTTTGTGGGAGATATGACTATTTTGGTGAGACTGCCTATTCTAACAATATTGTGCAGAATTTATAGTCTGAAAAATGTGATGGTACGGATTGTAAAGCCTATATTTTGTATCTGAAACCAATTTAATTTTTTTTCTACATGAATCTAATTTCTTTTTCTTCAAGTCTCATCAAATTTCATTAATATTTGAATAAGTTATGATCATTTTTGTGAGGGCAGGTCTGCAACTTTTCTAGGGTTTGTAGTTTTGGGAAAAAATACAATAAATTTATTTTTAATTGTTGGATATTCATGAGAATTTACAAAGAAGTCTATAGTTATGTTATCTTCAACCTCACCGAAGAGATTGGATTTATTTTTATTTTTGTGGAAGTTATAAATGGTAGTTTGGAGCATTGAATTATGGGCTACAATGAGAATGTTTCCAATGTGATCTAGAATGCACTTAATCATTGTTTGAGATGAATAATTTTATGAAATTTTTCAAGTGAATGGCATGCTGATTTTTGAATCTCTTGCTCTCCATCAGTTATTTTGAGAAAAATAATGTAAGCTACCTCAACATTATCAACAGTCAAATTTTACTCAACCCTAAGAAGTTAGTTCTCAAAATGGCCAAGGTACAACATAGAAGTGAATTATGGGAAGATATTAAGAATCAAATAACACTCCTTAGAATATTATATGGTTATCCATATGCAAAGGATTTCTACCCTTGGATGTGTTACTTAATTTTGACCATCATAAGAGACAAGAAGATAGATTGGGCCACCATAATTAAAAACACTCTTCATGTACAGCTCAAATATGTGTTAAAAAGTGGAAAATTTTATATGAATTCATATTTGGTATACCTACTAGCTTATCATGAAACTTTCCTAGGAATTACAAGGATAGGGTCCCTTTAGCTGGGCAAAGTAAAAATATATGAGAATTACCCATAGCTAGAATTGAACACCAACAACAACAAAAATTGTATTGTAAATGATTTTTTGTCTATGCTATCATCAAAGGATTAGAAAATGACTTTTCCAAAATAATTTCATTGGAATTAATGGAAACATTAAAGAATTGGGGGAATTGGTACATCTAGTTAAAAATATTCTCATACATTAGGGTAGAAGGTTTCCATAAGCCCCCCTCCTCAAAATGAAAACATACCCCACTAATAAGATAATCCTATTAGAATTATGCAAGCAGGTAGTAGAGATCCACAAGATAATTGTTGGAAAGCATAATTCAGGATACTTTTTTCCTATAAAATTGGGTAGCTACTCATGTGCAAATATGTAGAATGCAAACAACATAGAGGTGAAACTAGTAATATATATTGGATGGACTTATATAATGACTCAAGGAATAAATTTGACCCAATTGGGAAAATTATCTAGGTCATAGGCTCATTTTTCAAATATTTGTTTTCTTTAGAGGACCATTGGTCCAATTGTGAGGATGAGTTTGAGGCGAGGATGAAATAATATTGTATATTGATAGTAGACATGATGAGAGCTTGTAATGTGGCCAAAGTGCCAAAATATTTAAGGGATAATGGGAAATTCTTGGACCTTATTTATAGTAGCCAAGGAATTTTCAACCAACTAATCTACAACATAGACTTCTCAATAATCGAAGATCCAAACATGAAGATAAGAGAAGATAGCATTGTATCTAGTTCAAAAATATGATTGGTGTCTCCTCTTCCTATGATGGAGCTACCACAATAGAAACCTTAGTCTGAAAAACCCAAGAAGTTCGAGGGTCCATCTACTATTATAGTTGAAAAGGAGAGGCCAACATCCTCAACAATAGGTTCAAAGGTGAAGAGGGTGGAGGAAAAGATAGTGATTGAAACAAGTGGAGAAGAGAGTGAGGAATAAACTACTCTATGGAGAAATAAAAAACTCAAAGCTCCTCTCAATTGCATCCTCTTCCAGATTACCTATTCTTAAATTTGGTTCACCCACTCCTTCCTCTCTCCACCACATGAATATCTTCTTCTATCTCCTCCTCCAATTCCTCCTCCATCACCATAGAACCTTTCCATTCTTACTCATATCTCTCCACTTCACATTCACACTTCTCCAATTCCTCCTCCTCCTCCCTCACATCCCTTTCCTTCTCCTCCTAAAGGGAAAGAAGATCTACTCAGGATGAAGTCTCTTCTACTCTTCCAATATAATTAAATCATAATATTCAAAAAAGGAAGAGGACATATGTCCAAGAAGAAGATGAGAAATTTTTTATTCTCATAGAGGATTTTTGGGCACCTATAGGTAGAAGGAAAATCTCAAGGAGGTTTTCAACCATTACTATGGATGAACAGGGGCAAACAATGCTACATATTGATATCCCCATGGTAGACAAACCTGAATCAAATATGTTGCTCGAACATTATCAAATACAACAAGTAAACCTAGGAGATCAGACTACAGAAAGAGAACAACAATAAATTACATATGGTTGTATCAAATATCCTCAAGAGGATTCAAATGGATGAAAATACCAAGGAAGAACTTAAATCCAAAGTATCTCAATTGACAACTTATGTCAACCACTTGATTGTGCTAGTTGATTTAGTTGCTAGGTACTCTAGTCTTATAGGTTGTACTTGATAAGGATTCTTAGCATCTAGACCCTAAAGGTTTACTATCTACTGCTAAAGATTGGAGAAATGATGTACAAGCCTTGGTAAGAATTATTTTGAAGAAAGAAATAAATTCTTACCATTGTATTAGTGATGAAGATAGTATAGCTCACCACATGGAGTTAGTAGAAATAAATTAGGATTTATTGGTTTTAGATGATTACAACCCATTTTTTTAGAAAATCAAGGCTACTCCTACCAAGGTCTTAATAAAGGTAGTTGTGATAGAAGGAGAAGATTGGGGTAAGCCAAAAGAGTGGATAAAAGTTGGATGATTGATGATTAAGATTTTTAATAAGTGTAAAAACAAATTGAACAACAATAGAGGCTTACCTTAATAGCCAATGGTAAAGATAGAGTATTTTATGGAAGGTTTAGGATGTACTTTTTGGGAAAATACTTCCTTATGGGGCTCCTTTAAACAAGATGATCGAGGAGTTTGAAAAGTCTTTGCATGGTCAACTCAATCAAACAACCATTGACCATATGATAACACGAAAGGGATATCTTTGGAGTTTCTAGGAATATTTTTTCTCCTTTAATGACTTGCAAGAAAATTTGAAGAAATCCACCTTTTCTCAAATGATAAAATTGAAATATCATAAGGGGCCTTCTATGGACACAATTAATGAAGTAATTAATGCTTTTCTAGAAATATTTCCTAGTGTTAAGTGATAGAATAATTAAACTATTATTTTGATCAATTTTGTAATAAATCAATGTCATGGGTGGTAAAGTACCAATCTGGCATTGAATTTTCAGTTAGACTTTAGTTTAGGAGTTAGTTCTTAAGTTTAGTCAAGTATGTTTACAAATAAGGGCTAAATTCCCAAGTTTAACTCTCAATTAACTTTATAGATCCACAACATATGGAATGCATGGTTACTATATATTTTTGGTATTTGGAAATTGTTAAGGATCATAAACTATTTTGTTTGCAATGAACTAATACAATTTTAGCATGGATTTTCCTACTGCACTTTGTGAAGAATTTTATAAAATATTGAAGGATTACACTTGTTGCATGCATATGGGTTTTGCTCATTGGTGATGGTATGTATTTTTTTTATATTAACTAAATAAATTAGTGAAATTAATATTTGTATAGTGATATTGAATAGATTCATGTCTTAAATTTGTGCATGCTTTATGGTGATTTGATTTGATGTGGCTTAAAAATATTGAAATTATAATTTCACTTTGATGATTGCCTCAACATTATTAGTAATTGAATGAATATCGATTATTATAATGTTGGTTTCCTTGATTTTTCTTGACCATTTTAGAATTGATAGATAGAATGAGATTTATCTTGTCCATTTAATTTAATTTATTCTTAAACTCTCTCTCTACCCTAGTATTTTGATATTTATTTTATGATACTTTGGATCCTTAAAAGAGCACAATAATTATATGGATCTACTAAATAAATGATGTAATAACATGTAATTGATCTCAAATTCTAAGAAGTGTATCTATTTATTTGATATTGTATGTCGTGAATATATTTTTTGGAATATCTGAATCACTCAAGCTCCTTGTTAAAAAAAAATTCTTGTACCACTTAGTTATCTATCATGGTCAAGACCTAACCTAAAAGGAACCTTGGAGTAGGAATCCCTACTTTTCAAGAGGAGTGGTGATTTATTGTTACTCAACAGTATGTAGTACTAAAACCACCATCAAAATAACCTCTAATTTCACCCACTCTATATGGGCTCCCAGCTTATCATTATTCCATATCTAAAAATAATAATTACATGATGAATAATAAATCCTATTATAGCCAATCAAGATTCCAAAGCAACTCTCCCTATTCTTGGTTTTTATGCATCATAATATTTCATTATAAATTTTTATGGAATCTTAAAAAATAGGGGCACTCCAAAATTTCTAAATATATACACCTTACGACATTATACAACTAATGCAACAAAGTATTGACACATGGCACCAAATGCCTTACATAAATTCCAATTCCCCATTTTAGCTAGAGAATAAATATTTAAATAAAATATATTATAAAAATATTAAATAATCATTAGAAAATACTAAATAATAAATAAATAGGGGCAAGGGCCTTGGCTTAATTAGCCAAAGTATCTTGTTGTAGGCAAGAGTTCATGAGGTCTAGTCTCAGCCATCCCCATGGTATCAAAAGGTGTGTCACACTAGCATCACTGATCATGTTAATTTTCTTTACCAAGTGTAATGTAGTTTATAAGGAGGCTACTTGATTCCTATAGTCTAAAATAAATAAATAAAATCATGTAATTATAAAGGTTGAGACACCTTAATTCTCAATAAAAGTGGGCTTGGAAAATACACCACATAGGACCACACAAGGATTCATCATTTCTTGTTGTAGGAATCCCATAAAAGTTTCACATATAGGCCTTATGACTAATAGAATTTATCTTTCACTACTAAATTTTTTCCACCTTCTAATAATTCCTTAACCCTTTAAATCATAATCATAATCGACAAATCACATTGATTGCTAAAAATTCTATGGCCAAAGGAAAAATGAGGAGAGCATATATGAGGACCCCTTAAATTTCTCAATCTAGTTACCGAGAAATGAAAATTAAACATGTGAAATTCATTCAACCCTAGTGAATTCATGAAATGGTTATAGTCCTTTGTTGAATATACTAAGGAGGCCCACCAAATTTATTTTTTAGGAACACATGACCACACCCTATATATTCCTAAATTAGCCACCTAATTTATACCTTGGCACCATGACCCACAATATTCCCACACAAACCATGTAAAACTTATGCATTTAAATAAAACCTATGGTCACAAATATATTAAAACAAGGACCCTAGATAACCCCACCACAACTACCATCTAGGACCATGAGATCATCCCTTATTAGTTCATATAGTTTATAACCACATGAGTCATTTTTTCATTCTCCTTATACGTAATATAATTATGAAATTAGTCTATCTGTGCATTAAAAGAAGCCACTTCACTTATGTCTCTATCATTCAGTCCATTAAAGATCATAAATATTATAGTGCATGCCAATATTCTTAAGATCATTAGTTAGGGGCTAAAATCCATAACAAAATATGTGTGTCACAAGCTTTCAATATTTCTCAATATGGCAATGAGAAATGAACACATGGTAGAAAGATATAGGGTACACTCTAATTTGAACCCCGCTACAATATTTTGACAAGGAAAAAACATAAAATGATTCATTCCCATTAGTAAATGAAAAAATAACATTGCTACATCAAGATGCTTGAACAAATTGTTACAATTGGCATGGACCATCTTAGACCATTAAGTGACTACATTATTACTAAGAAATTTCACCATTGATATCCCTATAGCTAGTACCCAACCATTAAAAATCCACTTAAGTGACATTCAACTACATATTATACATTATTGTGTGAATAGAAATAAAGTGCAAGAACAATGGAAAAGGAATTAGATAACTTGAACTAAACCACTATAACTCTTGAGTCGAGATATGAGATTAACAATGAGAAATTCACATAGTGGAAATGATAAGAAACATTTACACGAGTGATGACGCTCAATAGAAGCACAAGATGGTTCCCTAATTAAACATCTTGGATTGGTTATCAACACAAAGGTTCACAAAACTAAACAAAGAGTCATATTTAGATTATTTTATTTAGGTGTCAACACATATTTTACCAAATTAGCTATAGTTTCCAACAAATTTTATCTCATTATCCCCTTTAATTGTATCATTATGATAAATTTAGGTTTTCATTTAACACTTCAATTATAACTTGAAAATTTTAAGCTATACTTTTCCACCTTAATTATAATTTAATGGGAACTTAGGTTTTACTTTTCCACCTCAATTAAAAATTCATTAAAAAATAGGTTTAAATTCCCCACCTCAATTATAAATAAAATTGTAAATTTAGGTTTTAATTTTCCATCTTAGGGTGATCCCACAATACTAGTTTACAATTTGTGGCCAAACTAGACACTGAACTAATTTTTTCTAACTAAATCTTCACTTTCAGGCACCTATAGTGGCTAAATCGTGAGGAGTTTGAAGATGATGCAAACTAGTGATTTGTGAAATTTTCTCTATAGACTCTAAATATATATATTTTTAAATTTTGGAATCAGAATGCACTTCTTTTTCCATCTCCTTCGAAAACTAGTTTTTTTCAGTAAACACCATTTTTAAGGAGTGATGCTCACCATATACAACATAACTTTTTTTCCATGAAGGATAAAATTCTTTTTTTTTTGAATTTAGATTTGTAACTACGATATCTAGCACTTTCATTTGGTTTCATAGTGTTTTATTGAATATTTATTCCTTAATCAAGTTTTAAAGTCAAAGAAATTACAATTCAAACATAGGCAGACCATATACAACATAACTTTTTGTATGTATCGAAATTCTTTTTTTTTTTTTGTTGGATCAAGGATTTCAATATCTAGTGCATTGATATTTTTCAAATTTTTTTTGATAATCTGCTATTTTTTCCACATGTGCAAAATATAGAGCTTAATTTTCGGTGAAAAACCTATGTTTAATCAAACTAAAAAAAATACATAATAAAACCAAAACATATTAAAATTATATTTGTTGGATAGCTCATTGTAAGAACTACCATCATCTAGTTGGGTTTGTGAATTCTCCTCCATTTTCATCCTCAACTTGAGCTTCGAAGGGAAAAATTCTAGATAGTTTTGGTGCCAAAGAGGGAGAAGGGGGAAAAGGGAGGTTCAATTGAACCTAGGTTCAAGCAAACCCCCTTGGAGGTTCACTTGAACCTGGGTTTGCTCAAACCAAGGTTCGAGCGAACCCCCTTTCCACAAAATTTTTCCTTTGTTTTTTTCTCAAGAAAGGATAACTATGGTGGGATGCAACATTTAATAGGTTCGCTCGAACCAAATGTTCGTTCAAACCCCCCAAAACCAAAACAAATCCATGGGGCCATTTTTTGCAATTTTCCTTCCTCACTGGAATTGTAAACTAGTTTTTTGGGTTTATCCCTCAATTACATATTAACAAGAAATTTAGGTTTTAATTCACCACCTCAATTATAAATATAGGGAAAATTTAGATTTATATTTATTTAGCTGATTAAAATGTATCTTAAAATTTAGTTTGCAATCATCCATAATTTATTTTTAAAATTAAATTATAATATTAAATAGCCACCTAATCTATCACTTTAGGTTAATCTTTAAAAGAAATAGGGATATTTTTCCTCTACATAGGGGATTTAGGAGGATTTCTATAAATATTTTTCATGAGAAATTCTTATAGTAGAGCCTCTAGTGTTTACATGTTTATCACATGATGATGTCTTTCACTATGTTTATATGCTTTATCATATTTATATCTTTATGTTGATATATTTCACTATGTTTATATGCCCTTGTTTGCAACCAATTGAAGGGGGACATATAGGTCACTAGAATTTATTCTTGCGATTTTTTCTTATTTAGTAACAAGCTTATAGTCATTCCCATGTACAGGGGACAATTATCAATCCCATCCAAAAAGGTTTAAGTTATTTTATACTTCTACATAATAATTTATTTTTTTGTAATAAGTGAAGTCTCTTACCATTCTTCTATTTACTTTTACTTTTTTTAGGGACATGTGTACCAAGATGGGGAACCAAAAAGTGGCCACTCCACTTTATTGTTTTAAAAAAAAGAATAATGACATGTCCTCACATTATAGGTTAAGAGTGATCGATCCTAGACTCGATCATTACGAAGACATAACAAGAGCATGTTATGGTTTGGTTTGCACATAACGTGAGAATGTTATAATGTGCTCGTGTTATTTGAATTATTTCAAAAAATATTTATATATGGACATTTACTTTATCATAAGTTATATTTCATGTATATAGTTTCATAATTTTTGAGAGTACTTTTAAATATTTCTAGCAATTATAATGTAAATTCTAGTTTTTGGAAAATCTTATAATTTTTCAAACTTATTCAAATTTTAGTAATTAGCAAGTTATGTCATATTTATCTCTCTATATCTCACTCATTGTTTATCCCTTAAACTCTAGACCTCTCTCTCACTATCTCCATCACTTTATCTAACTCTCTCACTTGACCTCAAGAACTACCTCTCTCTCTCTCCTTCCCTATTTACTTCTCTCTATCTCTCTCTTCCTCAATAACTCTCCCTCCCTCTTCCCTCTCTCTATCTCTCTATCTCCCTCTCTCTCAATATCCCCACCTTCCTCCTTCCCTCTCTTCTCTCTATAACACCTCTCTCTCATCCAACTTCCCTCTACTTCTCTCTATCTCACATATCCCTCTCTACCTCTCTCTCTCCCTCCCTCACTAACTCTCCATCCCTCCTCCTCCCCCCTCTCTCTCTCCCTCCCTCCCTCCCTCCCTCCCTCCTTCACTATATCCTCTCTACCTACCTCTCCATGTTTCTCTCACTCACTACCCCTCTCTCTCTATCTTCTTACCTCTTTCTACATGAAGAGAGATATGGATGGAGGGATGACTAGTGGAGATATAGAGATGTAGAGATGGAGAGGGAGAGATATAGATAAATGGAGAGGGAAGGAGAGAGGGAGGGAGGGATAGAGAGGTAGGGAAGTGGAGAGAGAAAAATATGTGAGATAGAGAGAAGTATAGAGAGGGGGGATATGTGAGATGGAGAGTAGAGAGGGAGGGAGAAAGAGAGGGAGAGAGAGATATGGAGAGAGGGAGCTATGAGATAGAGAGAATTTGAGAGGGAAGGATAGAACAAGAAAGATAGAGAGATGGAGTGAGAGAGCTATGAGATAGAAATAATTTGAGAGGGAAGGATATAAAAAGAAAGATAGAGATATGGATAGGTGAGATAGAGAGTAGAGAGAGAGGGAGAGAATGGTGAGATAGAGAGAAGGAGAGAGAGGAGAGAGTCAGAGATAAAGGATAGGTGAGATAGAGAGTAAAGAGAGAGGATGGAGTGATAAAGAGAGATGGAGAGATAATTTTGAGATAGAGATAAGTATAGAGGTAAGAAGAGAGTGAGTGATAAAGAGGGCGGGGGAAGGGATGCAGTGGGAGAAAGATAGAGAGAGGATATAGAAAGAGTGGGATGGTGGGAGAGGTACGTAGAGATAGGGAGAGGAGAGAAAGAGAGTAGAGAGGGAAGAAAGGAGAGAGGGAGGGAGGGAGATTGATATGCAAAGAGAGGGAAGGAGATAATGATAAAGAGAGAGGGAGGAGGGAGGGAGGGAGAGGAAGAGAGGGATAGGTTAGATAAAGAGAAGTATAGAGAGAGAGAGAAGGAAGTGACAAAGAGATATGGAGAGAATGGTGAGAAAGAGAGAAGGAGAGAGTGAGAGAAAGAGGGGGAAGGAAGGGATGGAGGAAAAGATAGAGATGTGAGAGGGAGGGAGAGGTAGAGAGAGAGATAATTAGGTAGAGGGGGAAAGGAGAGATAGAGAGAAGTAGAAAGGGAATGAGGGAGGGATGACTTGAGGTAGGGAGGGGGAGAGAGAGTGCTAGGGAGTGATGGATGGAGAGGTAGATAGAAAGAGGGTGTGGGGGGATAGAAAAAACTAGAGATGGAAAGAGAGAGGGAGGGAGAGAGGGAGGTGAGAGATAGGTGAGATAGAGAACAATAGAGAGAGAGTGGTAGGAGTGATAGAGGGAGAGGTAGGTAGAGAGAGGGATTTGGGAGATAGAGAGAAGTAGAGAGGGAGGGATGGAGAGAGAGAGTTGAGATAGATATATGGAGAGATTAAGAGGGAGGGTAGGAGGGAGGGAGGGAGAGGTAGGGAGGGAGAGAGGGGTGAAATAGAATTTGAGAGGGAAGGAAAGAGTGAGAGATACAAAGAGATAATAGAGAGGGAGGGAGGGAGGGAATGAGAGAGAGAGAGAGAGAGAGAGAGAGAGAGAGAGAGAGAGAGAGAGAGAGAGAGAGAGAGAAGGAGGGAGGGAGGGAGAGAGAAGTGAGATAGAGAGAAGTATAGAGGGAAGGAGAGAGAGAGAGAGAGAATCGGGTAGAGAGGGATTTCTTGAGCTCAAAGGGAGGTAGAGTCAAATAAAGGGATGGAGCTAGTGAGAGAGAGTTCTAGAGTGTAAGGGATAAACAATAAGTGACATAGAGAGAGAAAGATACAATTTTTTGATTACTAAATTTTGACTAAGTCTAAAAAATTATAAGATCTTCCAAAAACTATAATTTGCATTATAACTCCTAAAGATCTAAAACTAATCTTAAACTTCTTGAAACAATATACATGAAAAAAGCTTAAAGTATATAAAATTAAATTTCCATATATAAATTTCAACTTATACTTACATTGAAAGGGAAGGAGAAAGAGAAAGAGAAGGAATAAAATAAAGAGAAAGAAAAAATTTCAAACCAAAATACAATACAAGCACATTATAATGCGCTCATATTTTTTTGCTTTAGAAATTTCCAAGAATTTGGCTTGGATTTTCCTTAGGCTTACAACCCAAAGGCTTGGAGTGACTTTTTAATGTTCAAAGACAAAAAATTCAAATTGTAAAAAAGTGATTATGTTAATCTCTCTCTTAGCTATCTAACCATGTAATTTTTTTTCACGTTTTAGTATGTTAAGGTTTTCATTGTTAATATCTTTTTTTAGTGTATCCATTTTTTATCAAAAACAAATGTGTGGTATTTTTTAATTTATTTTTTAATTTCTCATTGAAATTTCAATTAAATTACATTTTTAGAAACTAGACTCCATTGTACACATATTCAAAAGAAATTGATTTTTGATCAGTTTTCAAAAAATTTAGGGGGGAGCACGCCCAATTTGTTTTTCAGGATGTGTCCACTTTGAAAATTAGTAAAAAATTATATATTCATTAAAAAAATAGAAGATTTTTTTTGAATAAACTACATGATAGATAATTTCCCATGAAAGAAAATTTAAAATACTAAAAAAGTAAACATTTTAGGGGGCACACCAAATGCAATGTTATTTTTTTTGAAAAAAATAGGACTAAATTGTGTGGCCCCGCTTTTTGAACCCCTTAATCTCTACCATTTAAAAAAAAAGTAGTTTAGCAAGTAGATTTGCAACACTATGACTCTTGTTTTTGTTGCATCTTCATATTTTGTGTAACACCCCGCCACATAACCCTAGAGGACGACGTAAACACAATGGAAGCATAACCTTTTTTTTAAGTGTAATTAATAACAAGTAAAGTTCACTACACTTAACACATACATCCTCTAAGGTATGCAACAAAACTTACATCTAAATCCCATAACTTAAAAAAGTACTCTAACCCATAGCATATAAATATTACTCATGAAATAAAGATCATACATCCAAAAACATTAAACACATTCCATAAGATAAAAAGTATATTAAAGAATCATTCTTAGATTGCATTCATTCCATAAAATAGTTACAAAACTCATTTCCAAAATGAGGGAGATCATATAATAATGTTACAATTACAATGATACAAGAATCCTCTTAGAATTAAAATGGGGAGTAGTACATATACATAAGTATCGAATTGATCCAAAAAAACATAAGAGATAGAACAAATAATTGGAACACACGAGCTCTCCAAACTAGAAGATCCTACCATCACAAACATAAAGTGGGAACCCAATGGAAAAATGTGCACGTTCCACCCAACCAAGTGGTACCCGAAGGCTCACCCCCCATGCTAGGAGATAGTAAAAAGGATTCCTAGACAAAACCAACAACCTCTAGACACAAGAAAATCACAAGACTAAATCATACAAGTACAATACTTAACATAAATGGTTACATTGCTTCTAGAGTAAAATAATCAAGTACATCCACTAACCAACACAAACTATTATCATAGGAGGAGTGTCATCACAAAGTAGCATCGGTTATCCTGACAGATCTTCCTAGGCTTCGACCCCCATCTTGGGTTATCCTAGTAGCCTCTCATGACCCTTGGCCCCTCATGCAAACTGATGCGATATCAAATATATTTCAAAGGGACAAGATAATGATCTTGTAATTCCAAGCCTTCCCGTCTCATCCCAAGTCTAAACAATCCCTTGAGCCCATGAGCGAGGCACAATTATCTAGTTAAGTGTTAATAGCTACCCTTTCCCCTAATACATTTATTTAATTTCCACTGAGTTAACTAACTCTCACTTGATTTACCCTAGCACCACTTTGTGCATCACCCCCCATTGAGAGTCACTCCCCTATTGAAAACACAAGGATCTAATCCAAATCCAAGGGTAAGCACAATGCACAAGCAAATATTAAATCCCAATCCAAAATATAAGAGGCAACACATCCTCGTTCGTAGTAATCGGGTGATTAAATTAAATAATAACCAAGTTTACTACCCAAGGGAAATAAAAGGGTTCAACCATAAATTACAACAACCCCCAGTAAAATAACACCATCTAGAAGACTTACAAAATCACAACTAACATATTTCCCCAACAACTTGAACAAAAGAAATCACAATTATAAAAACAATTCAGGCAATTAATGAAAAAAACAAACATTAGGATTTCCTAAATCCAATTTCCAATGCAAGAGGTCCAATAATACATTGCTCCAATAATTCTATCTCAATGCAATTTTATTCACAAGCAATAAAGAAATTAAATCTTATGGTTTAAATCAATTTCCCAATAACAACATTAGAAAAATCAATTTCGTCTTTTAAAACATTTTATTTTAAAAATTATTTGATTCTTGTATTTGCATGCACCTAATAAATTATTCATTTAAATATATATATAATTATATAAGTATTTACATATAATTATATATGTACCAATATATATTATTTAAATATTTAAAACTTAATTATAATTTCTAAAATAATAATAAATATATATTTCAATATATATATATACATATATATAAATAAATATATATACTTACATATATATATATAAATATATACTATATATTTTATAAATTTTAATTCCATATATTCAAATCGCATTAAAGGAGGCGAACACATTATTAAAAGCTTCATAAAACTACGACTATACATAGACAACTGACCCATGTGTGTGTGGGGGGTGGGGGCGGTGGGGAAGGCAGTGTTGGCTACCTTCATAGCTCACCTCCCCCCCAAGGGGCAGCGACTATGGGGATAGCCCAGCACCTCCCCTAAACTCATAAACATTGATACTTATAATTTTTAAAACCTTGTGGATTTTTATCATATTCGTCGTACGAACATTTTCTCAGTGGTTATTTTCTATAAAAATAAATAAATTTTATAATCTAGTCTTTTCCATATCAATTTCTTCATAAGTTTTTCCAAAAATACAAGAATTTATATTTGTATATGTATATTTATAAAAATATAATGAACAATTGTTCCAGAAGGGCAATTTTCACAATTTTTCCTATAGGAAGATATTCATAAAAAAATTCTACATGAAATGATTTAAAAATTAACCAAAGGTTTTCAATTTCCCCAAGATAAACAAATATAATAGGAAGAAGAGTAATAATCTTCTACAGGAAATATTTACAAAATCTTCTAGAGGTTTTCTACAAATTTCACGGGAAGATTTAAATCCATTCCAATAGAGGTTTTCCAAATCTTCAATTGCTTTCCCTCTAGGATTTCTTTTGTTTAAAACAATTCATACAGAGGCTCTAAAACTATTACAAAAATTTTCCAATTCCAAACAAAAGAAAGCTTAAAACAATTTCTACAAAAGTTTTAAATCTTTCTTGACAATTTTCCAATTTCAAAACAAACCAAAGCTTTAAACAATATTCTTCATTGTACATGCAATCTTTTCCAAAACAACCAATTAATTGTAATAGCCTTTCCAATTTGAAATTAAATAAAACAATTAAAGAACCTGTTTCCAGATGCTTGAGGAAATGATATTTGAAGTAGAGCTTTGCCTCCAGATTCCAATTTACCAAAGCTTCTTCCAAATTATCCACTTTTCCGGAAAGATGAAAACAAAACCAGAGCTAAAATTCTCGAGAACTTCTTTTTATAATTTTCAACAACCTTCCAAAATATATTTTCTCCTTCCGTAAAGTAACCTCTTTCGTCTTTTAGTTAATGCAAATATTCTCTCTGAGAATCAATTCCTAACAACAATGTTTTATTTTTTCTAACACATGTCACAAATAAAATATCTTTACCAAAAAAATCATAGATATTTCCTCTAGATATTTTCTAACATATTTGTGCATTTAATAATTCAAAATTCACATATTAATTTCAAAATAAATTTAATCTCATTAATTTAATCACTTTATAAAATAAATTTAATCTCAAAGATTAAATCACTTACAAAATAAATTTAATTTAATTAATTAAATCAAATATAAATCTTCTAACAACATTAATCAAGATTAATTAAATAATCACTAAAAAAAAAATTAAGCATTAAATTCCCATAGAACATACCTTGCAAAATTAAAAAAATGACAAGGCAATGGAAACAAAATGACATCAAAGCATGACCAACAAAGACTGACGACACACTGTGACTAGGGTTGTGGTTTGACAAAGAAAACCTGTTACTATCTCCCAATTAACTATTTCATTGGGCAATGGACATGCTCAAACTTGTGAATCTAGGTGGAGTCAATGTCCTATACCAACAATCCTTCACTCAAAACATATGTTGTACATATATATATCCTGAAAAATCACACAGTGAAGAGAAAATCATAGAATCGTAGGGTGCTCACAAGCGAGTGATACAATTTTGTCCCCTTCACCAATACAGTGTCACGTCAAAACTGACGAAAACCAAAACATCAATTAACTACAGATGAGAATATATCAATATCAACTCAAATAAACAACTATGCTAACCAAAAAGCATGTCATAATCAATAATCATCCATAAAGTGTACCATCACATCTAAATATAAAAACCATCATCACTCCAATGTCAACAATCAAATAACAACAACATAGTATCATAGTCTATCAAAGTAAAAACACTATTAGAAAATATAAGAAAATAAGAGGGGTGCTACATTTTGAGTGTAACTATCTTCAGTTTCTCATCCAAGATCAATCTTTTTTTATTTCAAAAAAAAAGTGGCCACTTTAGACCCCTTTTTGGTCCCCCATGTTTTTGCACTTACCATTAGGATAGCTCCTCTTCAAGCAAGTAAAATTTAATGCTTATTTTAAATATTTGATAAATGTTACTAATTGTATGCTTTTATTTTTTGTAAGTTTAAAATGGAGAATAAATTGTAAGAATAATTGAAGAATGATATGCTACTTTACACTAATATGTCACTTTACATAGATATGTAACCTTTTATATCTAAAAAATATTTAATTTACATATGTTGACTATTTGGTTTGATTGGAAATGCACCTACCTAATATTTCACATGTACATCAAAGTGGTGGTAAAATATAATGGTGAAAATTAAATATCCATGTCATTTTCCCTTATGATTTGGACCCACTTCAATTATAATACATCCTAAATGCAATAACTAGATTACAAGTGACATTTTTTTGCTTGAATTTGGCTCATGAAATCACACACCATGATCCTATTTATCACTAATCATATATATTTATTCATGATTTCTAGATGTATCATTCATCACCTTAGATTAGATCTACAAAAGTGGACTTGACTCAATTACTTTTGTAGTCATATATCTTAACCTTAAAATTTTAAAATTGAAATGTAAGCATGAAAGACCAAATCACTAACCATTGTTAGTAGACCTATCTCATGTTTTATTGTTTTGTGTGCTTCATTGTTGTGATTAAAAACATTCATTTACAATTTTGAAATCATGTTGGAATGTGAAAATAATATTTAGGTTAAAGACTTTAAAGTGTAATCTATTTTGTATTTTTCTTCTTGTGATATCATTATAGAATCATTGCACACTTGTGTTGTCTTCAATATTTCATTAAAAATTATAAAGCCAACACAACTAGTAGTTTGACTAAGGAGGAATTTCCTATTATAATTCAATAGATCCCCAAAGGTGTTCTTGAACACTACTAGTCCTCTTACACATTAAACATTATAAATTAGGGAAATAAAATTCTAACATTCCTTTCTAATAGATTATTCTCATGGATGGAAATTTGATTTGCGCACATAGTTCAATTTTGTAAGTGCAGATCTAATCATATTCATTTTTTCACTTACAAATATGATCTAACCAAATTTTAAGAATGATCCAATTTAGATATTGTTTATTAATTTCTATCACAACAAACAAGTAGGGTTCTTATTTATGGTTCATAATTATGACCTAAACAATAAAAAATCACCTAATAGCATGAAGTTTCCACAATCAATGATAAATTAGAGTGCAGATTTCTAGATTGAAACTGTGTGTAGTTTTTATATCAACATTTCAGATCATACTCCATGATCCATCATCAAGATACTGAGTATATAGAGAGAAGAATGTAACAAATATAGTAGCATACTTGGAAAGATAAATAGGTGAGGGGTTTTGGAAGGCTAGGAGACACAAAGCCCAAAAAATTGGAGGAAGAGTGTGATAGAAAAGGCTATAATATATTCACAAAAAATTGAATCTATATTATGCAAGGTTGTATATTAAAAAAATATTAATATTAAGATTATAATAAAATATTAAAATTAGCTATAATATTGTAACATGCCCATTATTTTGCCAAGTAATATTACTATGTTTACCCACAAGTGAATAGTTTATGCTACTAACATTATGAGAAATAAAAAAAATCTTTCATTTTGAATAACTAATGCACATTTGAAACAACCATTCCAAACTTTCCCATTGCATAATCAAAGAATCATTTCATTAATACAAGTAATGAATTTACATTATATAATTTCAAGCTGACATTTCACATTTACAATTCTCCATAGAGATGGATACATGATTGCATACATAGCTTCAATAAGCTTGCTGAAATAGAAATACAAATAATCCAGAATATCCTTCCTTAAATCTTAGCTGCCAACTACATGAGGAGAAGCATCAGTCAAGCACTTTTCTGCCAACCACAGACTTACTGCGGTCCCTCACACATCTACCAAACTAGTAAGATGGCCCTACCCTTAAAAGAAGAGATTGGTTTGGTAACCTCATAATCATATCCTTCTCTGAGCATGGTGTTGTGTCCCACACATCTAGAGCTACCATACTGTGGCTACAACCTACATGTATGGCAATCCCTTCCTAGCATGTAAACCTAGATCACAGTGAACTAACAGTGTAAACAATGGCTACTTACACTACTTTGGAAAAATAATTCATCACCTAGTACTTTGATTGAGAATCATCTGTCCACCCACCTTCCTAGCTTGATTTGGTTTTGACCATTCATACTATATACATAGGTTACCCCCTTTCCCATGTATTATTCTAACCCCAAGAATAACCAACAAATAACTCATATTTAAAATGGCATTGCTAATAAAGTAAATTGTGAAACTTCTTATTTCATGGCACATATGTATAGTATTGACAACCTACATATAGTATTAACAAGCTACACATAGTATAAATTGAACACATTCATATAAATTCCAATATAGGATATATATCTATATAAGTATAAACCAAATTTCAAGTTTTCACAAATATAAGAATCAACCAGGAAACATGCAAGCATATCCAAGCAACATAGCTGTAATACCCCTCCATTTTGTCCTTTTGATTGAACAGTGTTCTACTATTTTATGTTGTACTTTATGTTAGTACCTTCACTATGGTTCTCAGCTTCTATTTGATCACTATCTATAAAGCGACGTTAATGTTCTATTTTGGATGTGATGGTATTTTAATATGATGTTATCTTTATGACATGTTTTGGGATTAACATTATGGATGTTTGAATTAAAGATGTTTAGGCTTTGGATTATATTAGTATGTTAGAATCGTCAGTTAGTAATACTGTATTGGTGAAGGGGACAGTATCGCATCACTCACTTGTGAGTGCCCTACAATTCCATGATTTCCTCTTCATGGTGTGCCTTAGTTATGACATATTATTGCATGTGGATACACTCTTTGTTCGCAGGTTGATAGGTACAGGACATCGACTCCACCTGGTTTCTCAGGTTTGAGCGTGTCCAATGCCCAATGGTATTCGATTGAGAGATAGTAGCTAGGTTTTCCATGCCAAGTCGTCACCCTATTCATAGTGTGTCGACAGGTGTTAGTCAGGTTAAGTTGCCTTAATTTTGTCATCTGGCTTTGATATCAATTTAAAATTGTAAGTTAGAAAAAATGTTAAGATAAATGCTTTTATAGTAAATTGTCGATTACCTTATTTGGTTTATGTTGAAATGAAATTTATTTCATTATTAATTTAATTTGATTAATAAATAATTTAATCATTGATTAAATCTATTTTATTAATTAATTAAATTTATGTTGTTGAAGTAAGTTAAATTATTCATTTTGAAAACTTATGCATATTGGTTGAAATTGAAAATCAAAGGAAATATTTAAAAGTCAAATTAGAAAATTTGAGTTTAAAATTGAAAGAGGAAGATATTTGCATTTCTATTTTGAAGAATTGATGAGGGTGGTTGTAGGATTTTTTAGGGTTTTTTCCTTTTGGATTTGGTTTTTTGGGAAAGTTCAATTGGTTTTCTGGGTAGGAGCTTGCATATGAGGAGAAGGATTTGCACCTTTGTCAGTCTTCAAGCTTCTGGAATCAGGTTTTCGTTTATTTGGATTTATTTCATTTTGAACTATTTTACAAATTTTGTATACTGGTTGAAAAAAAGAAAATAAAATTTGTCAAATTGGAAGAGAAACCCATGTGAAAAATTATTGGAAATTGAAACAAAATCTCTATTTCAAAATGAATTTCTTCAAGAAAAAACTTGTATTCTTGACTGCAGATTATCTTTTTGAAAATTATTTGTTCAATTTGCCATTCATCATTTTTAATAGATGCATGAGTAATACTGTTAAAATCCCTTTTTAATAAAAGAGGGTCGGATTTTAAAAAATCCGCAGAGGGTTTTATTGTTAAAAATTAAAAAAAATTTAAAAAATAAATAAATAAATAAACACAGTGGAAGGGAGGCGGCACTGGGGATTCACATCCCCATAGCGCCCCCCATGGGAGACACGTGGGAAGGGAGCCACGCCCAGCATGACTTTCCCAACCCCAGTCGCGGTTGCTATGGGAACAACCACCGCCATCATTGGCAGCGTTGTTAAACATCGCCTCCAACAGTGGGGGCGGCTATTCACACAGCCACTGGCCTCCACGCAGGGTCGCCACCATTTGGCCCGGCCTCCACCCTGCCCTGTGCCCCTCACGCCGCCCTGCGTCCAACACACCACCGCTTGGGAAAACTGCGACCGACACCCATCAAAAGAAACACCATCCTTAGCACGCGGCTCGAGGTCCTGTGTGGCTCAACCCTAAGGGTTGGTGTGCAACCTGAGGCATTATGGGGGTCAAAAAAATAATTAATGTAATATAAAATAAAACTTTTAATTTTATAATATTTAATATTATATTTATAATATTAATATATTATTATGTATTATATCACATATAATATGTAGTAAATGATTGATATTATATTATATAGTATTATCATATTATTTATTTAGTTGTGTTATTAATTTTTGATATACGTATATATTTTCTAAATATACACATATATTAAAATATTATTTTAAATGACGTTTGACTTAAATGTAGTTGTGAAATTTAAATTTAAGTGCAAAGGTCCAATTATTGATTTGATTTAAATCTAATTGAAAAACTTTAAAATATTGGGTTTTAGTCAAATTATTGATCTTATTTTAAAACAATAGATTTGAGAAGGGCAAATGTTGGATTTGTGATTAATGTGTTAATAACGACCTTAATTGATTTATTTTATAATGATTTAGTATGCAAGGGCGAATGGTTATTTATTTTAAAGCGATATGTTTTGAGTCATAGATGAAAATGCTTGTTTTATTATTTAAAGGCATTTAGGAAATTAAATGTTTGGCTTAAATTTCATCCTTGGTCTTGTCAAGATATTAAATTAAGTTTAATTGAGGCATAAAAATACTGAATTTGATTATGGGAAATGGATTTAATATATCCAAATTTAGTTTATTTCCTCGCAAATGCCTTATGTGGCTATATCCCTTGGTGTTCATGTTTTGGGGAAATGGGTTAAGTGCCTTTTAATTGTAAGTCTTCCAGATGAGGTATTTTAATATGAGGGTCGTCATGTCATGTAGTCAACTTGTTTTGAATCCCTTGGGTAGTGCATGGGAAGTTATCAGTTATTTACCCGGTTTCTACGAACATGGACGTTTTGTGTCTCCTGAGAAAGGAGTGGATTATGGGATCCATGTCTCCTTGTAAGGAGTGAGTTTGATATTTTGTTACCTCTAATGTTTGGAGAGGGTGTTGACTTATGTTGCCTCCTAAGAAAGGAGTGGTCGTGTTATCTTGTTGTTGCACTTTGTTACCCTTGGTGATTGGATGGTGTGTGTGTTGTCAAGTAGAAGAGTGGCTTCTGTTTGGGGCCAGAGCCTAGAAGAGGTAAGATTGGGTAACCTTCGTAAGTATTTAATCAAGTGATAATTAAATCAATGTAC
Organism: Sequoiadendron giganteum; assembly: GCA_007115665.2. NCBI lineage: Eukaryota > Viridiplantae > Streptophyta > Pinopsida > Cupressales > Cupressaceae > Sequoiadendron > Sequoiadendron giganteum. The sequence goes on along the minus strand of CM021103.1, from coordinate 638,583,320 downwards.
TTAGAGGTTAGGTGGTACTTCACACTAATCAAGATAAGTTCTAGCCTCACTCATATTCACAAGTGCTTGTTTAGACTTGGGGTGAGTGAGAAGGCATGGAATGGCAAGGTTATCTATCTGGTTTTTATGACAGGTTTTTGATCCCGCATTAGTAAGTATGAGGGTCGAGGATTGGTAGAGGCCACCAGGATAACCCATTATGGGGGCCGGAGCCTATGAAGGTTTGCAGTGGGTAGCTCATGATGAATTGTGTGATGACACTCTATCTAGGACAACAGTTGGTACTTGTTTATTGTGGGTATGGTTTTCATAACATACCTGATGTGACCATAGTTTGTATTTGATTATTATGTGTATGGTTCTCTTAACATACTTGATCTGCTTTATTTCTGGAAGCATTGTGACCATGTGGAGTTGCACTTGTGTTGTACTTATGTTGTACCCGAGTTGTACTTGAGTTATACTTGTGTTGTACATGTGATTGGTTGTTTCAGTTTGGTTCAGTCTTGTGTTAGCCTGTGTTTAGAGGTAGATGTCCTTGGCTAGGATTCCTTGTTATTATCTCCTACCATGGGGGGTGGACCTTTGGGTTCCACTTGATTGGGTGGCATGCACCTAAATCCATTGGGTTCTTTCTTCATGTTCATGTGGACGAGACTTCCAGTTGGAGAGCTTGTTGGATTCAGTATCAGTTTTTGCTTTATTTCATTTCAGTTGATCATGTATTATTTTACCCCTCATTTGTTATCGAGGTGGAATTTGTAATTGTAATTATGTTTATTGGACTTGCCTCATTCGGGGAATGAGTGTTGTAACCTTATTGTTTAATTTGGAAAAAAATGCAATTGAAAGTTATCTCTTATGCTTGATGTAATTATCTTATTTGGAATGTATGCGTTTAATTTTATAAGTAAATAAATGATATAGTTTTTATTCATGTCTTTTGTTGAGGCTCTATATAACCTATGTCTCGTAACCTTAGAGGTTGTTGGCATTAGTTAGTGAATTTTCTTATTAATTGTACTTAAACAAAAAAAATTATCTTGTTTAAGTAGTTGTTCGCAACTTCCTCTAGGGTTGCATAGTGGGGCATTACAATAACACACATTTAAATCATTCATTTCCAAACATGGAAATCATAAATAATTAACCTTTCCAATATAAATAACAAAGGAATAGAAATCAACATGCCTATATAAATGCTCCAACTAATAATTCTTCCTTCCTAGCTTAATTCCACAAGCCTGCTTGCTACTTCCTCTAAGATCAACCCAATTCTCTTAACAATTTTGAATGCAAAATAACAAGAAACTCACTAACTCTCAAGCTCTCAACTCACTAGCACAAAAAATGATACAAAATAACAATGGAGTAATCAAAATGAAAAGTGTAACAAATGGTAGAGAGATAACCTCTATATATACTAAAATTTGAGCATCCAAAGGCAACAAATAAGCTAATAATCTGCCACCTTTCTACTCCCATGCAACAACTCGGTTGATTAAACTCTTAGATTGCAACAAATGATAGTCATCACTTTTTCAATGGTTGAGTCAACTTAATTCATGAGAAAACATGAATATTTTATTAATTCAAGGAGAAAAAATTCCTTTCTATAGGTTTCCTACTTGGTTTGCAAGTCAACTACACTCTTATATTTTTTCCATCTATGCTTTGAATAAGTTTTGTGGTTATCATATTGTTTTTCCAGAATTTGGTGTAGGTTTAAGACTTATTATTTGAATTTAATTCTATAGATTTAGCACCACATATTAATTTGTAGAGATGGATTGACGCACAAAAAACCCTCTCCAAACTCTCACAAAAAATGCTCAAATAAAATAGAGGAATTATAAACTAACACACAAAAATTTACTTGCACGGGAAACCATTGATTTTCTACATTAAAATAATTTGGATACAAAAGTTTTCAGTCATATATGGAATAATATACAACAAATTATTTTCCTACATGCATCACATGTGCAACTAGAAATTAATCTCAAACAAGTTATGCTCAAACATATGAGCTTTTACAAATAAAACCATCTCCCAACTCTTCTAAACCACCTACAACACTTGCAACTTCAAAACAATCATTCTGGAAATTTCATAGACTGTTTTTATCAGTCCAAACCTAAAAATAAAATATCCAAATATGCCTCCAGAGAAAAGCTACACCTTACTTCTATCTTCTCAAAAGTTCCTTTTAAAAAATCTTTCATTCCTTTCCAATTCTTGATTCTCTACTACTTTTCTTCAAGGAATTAATTCCAAAATTTAATTTTTGCCTCCTTTTGCCAAGGATGCCATATTTTTTGGCTGCTAATTCAAACCTCACAAATCAATTAAAACCAATAAAACATTCATCTCCAGTAGCCCAAAGAAAAAAATCCACAAGTCTTGGGTTCCCACTTCCCACTCCCTATTTTTTAGGGATCATTAAATGGTTTTTTAAAGACCCAATTAAAATCCCAACTCCCCAAATTTCCTTTCAAATATTTTTAATTTAAATGTTTTAAAACTACTTTTTCGTTGTTTTTTCCTCCCACAAGTCAACTTGAAAATGTGCAAAGAGACATTAATTTGTGAAGTTTAATTATTCAAATATATATCATTTACCACTTTCAATTTTAATTCCAAACCAAAATTTACTCACCACAAAATTACAAAATTACTCAACAAAAATCAAAAAATCTGCTTGATACAAGATTGCCAATACCACGAATTCTCCTGCATCAGACACCCACGGTACAAAAGAAATGTTTCATGAGTGTGAATCATAATTTTTTTTAGATATGATGCTCATTTTGAACCCAATTTTTTTTCCTTTTCCACTGGAACCTTTCTATGCATCAAATTTTGCAAACCTACAACATTACCCTGTTTCATCCTTCCTCTACTACCCATCACGTAATTCAAAGCATCAAATTTTCTTCCCAACCAATATAATTCATCAAAATCAGAACTAAAAATTAAAATTATACCTCCTCCTTCATTAAAACAAATGTATTCATTTACCTCATTTGTTGTTCTACCTTTTTATCTCTTTCCACTATGTCCCCTTCATGAAATTTCACTGTTTCCATGCCTTTTGAAAGACATGACATTGTTGCAACCTATTTTTATTCACTCAAAAAAGTGTTAGTACTACCATCAAAAGACTCAATATAGATATTACTTGACAAGGAATCATGATTACTAATCAAAATATTTTCACCTCCACTTTTCTCAAGCAAAGATTCTTCAGAAAACTCTTCATTAACCTTCTCACTCCACTCTTCCAATTCAATTTTATCAAAAATAATTTCTACTGCAACAAACTTGTCTATTCCTTCACTCTCTTTCTCATCAAAGGAAACAATAAAATCAGATTTCACCTTACCCTCTAGTGCCACCTTCATTCCACTTGAGATATTTGATTCAATCTAAGTCAACAAATCACCTTTCTCATATTCATCATGGTTAGTACTAACAAAGCCAACATATTCATGCTTCATACCATCTAAAATTCTGATTTCATAAACCAAACAAGACCTTACATTGCTGCAAACCTTACCCATTTTTTCTTTCAATGGCTTTAATTTGTGTTTCACTCCATCCTTCATCAATGTGTATGTGTTGGCATAACCATCATGCATTGCCTTCCTGTCAAATTGTCAAGGCCTCCCTAACAAAATATGACACACATTCATAGTAATAATATCACATAAAATTCCATCTCTATAATCTCCTATATTAATATTTACCAAACTTTAAACTTTCCTATCATCTTGCAGCCATGCTATCCTATACAGATGTGGATGCCTTCTTCTCTCTAGTTGCAATTTTCTCACCATCTCTTCAAAAACAAGATTGTATGTGCTACCTCCATCTAGTATGACATCACATATCTTGTTCTAGCACTTCCATCTTGTTGGAAACAAAATTTTTCTTTGAATTGATTTATCATCTTCATTCAATAGTGTTCTCCTAGTCATTAAAGTTTCACCATCTTTTGCTTCTTTACAATGTGATGACCCTGCATCTTCTCTATTCACATTTGTTGCTCTATTCTTATTTTCAATCCTTCTTCTTGGTCTTTCCTCTTTATAAGGATAATTATATGCCCTATTACCTTCTTCTCCATAATTAAAACAAGTTCCTCGAAAGGTTTCTCTTCCAAAACCTCTACCTCTTGGATTTTTATCTCTAGGACCATACAAGTCATCACATCTCTGATTTTTGTTGTTTCCTTGGTCTTATTCTTTTTATTTTTCTGATTATTTTTTGCTCCATATGTTCTTCCTTCAATCTCCTCATCATGGCCTCTTCTTCTTTTCTTACCTTCATACCCTTTGTTCATTCTTTCCTTAATTTTTAAGGAAATTTCATATGCATCTTCCATTGTGTGAAATCTCACCAACATCATCTCCTCTTGTATGATTGGTCTTAGACAATTAAGATATTTTGCAACCTTCTCCTTAGTTTCTTCAACATGTATCATTCTAATCAAGATCCTATGAAACTCCTTTGTATATTCTTTCACCATTTTTGTTCCTTGCTTCAATCCTTGCATTTTCTTAAGTAAATCCAACTCATAATCCATTGGAATGAATTTTATTTTCATTTTCTCCAACATTTTGTCCCTCCTTGTTATTTTCTCCTTCCTTTTTCTTCCTCTTTCCAACTAAATTTCTCTCCACTAGATTGAAGCATGCCCATTCAATCTTGTCTTTGCAAATCTTACTCTATCCGAGTCTCTAACTTCTTCAAACTTGAAGTACTCCTCCATATCATTTATCCAGTCTATTAGTTCTTCTAGATTAAAATTTCCATTAAAGGTAGGAACATAAATCTTAGGTATTTTCCCCATTTTTTATCGGACTCTCAACAAATGATCCCTGATAGACAATCGTCGGGTCCTAATACTTTAGAATATAGAATGTCAATTAGTCGACCGGTAGTGTCCAAGACAATTTGCAGAAGAAGATGATTTGAATAACTCATTTTATATTTTCTATTTTTATTTAAACTATTATAATCAATTTAAATCTAAGGCCATTTAACTTCTTAGCTGGAAAAAGAATTGTTCTAAGAAAACTAGAAACACTAAGCTAGAAAGCATAAGATAACTAATTTAGAAAGCATCAAAACTAAACTAGAAAGCATGGAAACAAGCAAACTAACCAACTGATACACTACCAAAGTAGAGAAATAAGTGAACAGACTATGAAACATATTTTTAAACAGTAAAATATTCTATCAACTGCGAAAAGTAACCCACACTAACTAAAAAAATGGTGCCCCAGAACTTCAGACTCAATTCTCAACAACTTAGTGACTTCCTACTGAACAAAATCTATTTTTAACAAATAAAATAACATAACAGTAAAATACTTATCTATTTAAACTAACTTCCCTCGAGTGGCTAGCTCGCGGGTTAACACTTCATTCTCAAATCACATAAACTATAGGTTCTGGAGTCTTTCCATTACAAATAGTTATCATCCATAGTTCATCAACTTAGAAACTGACAAAAATCAGCTAACTCATTCATTAGTATTTAAAAACCATGTAAACACCATAACATCACCATTCAGTCTTATTCATCTTATTTGAGATTTACATTCTTATAGAAAAAATTGTAACTAAATCCTAGATTCTAGATGGCGTGGATAGCCATTGAAAAAGTCTTTAACAACTTTAACTAACTTCCATGTCTTTAAAACTTACAAACATAAAGAAGGCTCAAGATGAGCCATGAAGTTTTTGGTAACATAAATTAAATAAACAATAACTAAATCTTTGATTCATCGACCTAAGATTCAGGAGGAGGTTCGCAACATCTATCTTCAACCATGTTTAAGGCACGTGTTGGTTCAACATTTTGTAACAACTGCTAAATGACTGATTATTCCCTATAAAAACACTCAATTTAACCCATTAAACCTGTATTGACAAATTTCCTCAATTGATCATAAGAAAGAAAGTTTGCATAATTTTCCTTTAAATAAGCAATTATTTCTCCTAAAGTTTAATAAATTGGCACAAAATTAGGATTGAGTTTGTAAAAGTAAGCTTTTCAGATTTTATTATGATGAGGTTATTTTTACCTCATCATTTCCTTCCCCTCCTAGTTCTTGGTCAGGTCCTCCGACTCCATAATTATAACCTTGAGTTTTATTCCATTCCTCAATATCTGGAACTGAGATCATGATCCTCTCTTTTTGTTGCATCAAAAGCTATAGGGTCATGGATGAAACTTCTATGAAGGATACTATTCTCTCTCCATTCATTAAAACTTCTATCATTCTGATCAGTTGAAATATTGAAAGTAGGAGGTGGATTAAGTAGAAAAGGAGGCCTATATTCATTCCCATCCAGTTTTTTCTAAGAGTTCTCAGGATTTTGACTAAAGTATCCCTCTTCTAAAAGACCACCTGATATTAAGAGGGGAAATGACCTCTCTTTTCTTGAGGTAAGCAGGTAGTGGAGTGAACCTTTCTTCACAAGTATTCCATGCCTTTCCAATCAATTTCTACCCATGCTCCATGAAATTATTATAACACAGCCTGAGGTTGTTGTCATACCTTTCTTTCATCTTGTCATTAACAAGGAGAGACAAAAATGTGTCTTTGAAACCACCGGGCCTAGAATTTGGGGACCTTATTTGAATACCCATTGTCTTTTCTACCTGTGCAAACTCTTTTGTACACTCCTACCAATGAATCTGGTTTATCATGGTGGATAACATGGCTCTTAATTCTACTTCTCCAACAAACAAATTGATAAATAAATCTGTGTGATTTTCTAATAATAAATCATCCAGAAAAAAATTCACAAATCAGATCTTGATCCTCAGGGGTTGACTCTACAAATATCTTAACAAATTCTTTATCATTGGGCTCATAAGCTTGATCATTGTAGATTCTAAATAATTTCCATCTTATCCACTGTTCATTTAAAAACATGGAGTACAATCTAGATGGCCTTATACAATCTAATAGATAGTCAACAAGTTGACATGCATCCCATTTTCCTCTGTATGCCCTGTGAAATGACTCCTTCAGGAGTACCAATTCTTTCTTCAGCCTATAATTCTCAGTTTGAACGTTTCTTAGGAAATAAAACTTTTCCATCCATTTCATTAGTAGTGGGGGAATGCAAATCTAGAACCAATCAGTTACAACCGACTATGTTTGAATTTCTTTTGACTCCATCTTTGGTTTCACAGTGCATTCCTCCAAGTCTTGTTCCAGCTCTACAACTCTACTGATGGAAGCATTTAATTCTTCAGTTCTTATTTTCTTGTCTTCTTCAAAGGCTATGAGCATAAGCACAATTTTTTTCTTTATTCTTTCAATCTCTATATTCTTGTTTGCAATGTCAACGCTATAAGTTTTATGCTTTTGACTCAATTCTTGTATTTTCTCTTTTAACTTATAAATTGTTGTGTCATTTTCTTGTAATTGTAGCTTCAAATCCTGTATTTATTGATCTCCATTATTTATTATAGTTTTATGCATAGTCAACTCCTCTTTTTGCAATTCGATTAGCTCATTACCTTTGTACAATTGTTTTTGTAGATCATCAATTTCTATTTTTACTTTTTTTTCTAATTCTGCAGTGGCGTCACTTGTTTCAACTGTTTCAATAATTCTATTAACAATAGGGGAAAAATTAATTCGAATACCATCATCTCCCTCCTATTCTCTTCCCTAAATTTCTTCAATGAATCTCTCCTCCACATATGCAAAGTGGGAAGGAATCTCCTCGACTAAATCTTCTTTTTCTAGAGGTATTTCTTCTTCACTAGCAAGCACTGAAAACTCTATAGGCTCAGATGGTTTCTTGGGATTTTTATCTTTTGAACTTCCCTCCATAACCTACATTGGCATTTTGAATAATTCAGAGGCTAAGCACTTACTTCTTCTTAATGGAGGAAGACCTTGGAAGGTGATGGATGTTCTATTTTTCCTTTATCTTTTGGGATTAATCAAATCAGAATAAACAATATCAACTTGCTCTGGCACATCAGGGGTTTTGAATTCATCATTGAAAGAGTTTAGCACTTCCTCACCAAGGGTGGTGGTATTAGGAGCTTCCGGAGTTGGAGAGCCCTTAGGGGAAGTTGCTCTAGAAGCTGAAGTAATTTAGTGAGATGGTTCCCCTGGTTCTATTATCTTTTTAATTTGAGGCTTCTTAATTTTCTTCAAAACCTTCTCCCATTTACCCACGGATTTCTTGTGAAAATGGTATTTACAAATCAATTGAATCAATCCATGGTGTTTCAATGGCCCTGACCCTGTTTTATATCTTTCTATGGAATATTTTAGGGAGTCATATAAAAATTCAGGCATATTAATCCTAAGAGCAGTATTCTCCTTCCCGTGACACAAATGGGTCAACATGCGGAAATTAGGTCCTACTACAACAGTTAATTGACCTTCACAAGTAAAATATTTTATGATCCAAGCAACTGTAGTACCCCAGGGCTCTAGTATGGAGGTTCTTTGGAACCCTTTATTCTATCATCTGGTACTAATTACTACCATTGGGTGAGGGTCTCCCTCTCTAACAAACAATTTAGACAATTTTTGGTATGTTATATGAGAGGTTTCTTTTATCTTAATTCCTGAATTTTCTAACCTAGATAAACGAGAAATGATTTTTGGACTCACCTTGAAATGAATTCCATGAAGTACCACTTCACCATTTGAGTAGTTTTCAACAAACGAGCTCACCAACTTTTCATCATATCCTTCAAATTTTCTAATAAAATCCAACCATCCTGCCTCTTCGAACAGTTTGGAGATATTTCTTAACCCTAAATTTTTTCTAATGATCTTGGCTCTGACTTCTTTTTACCACCTCCCATATTTTATTTCCCACTTTGCAAAATATTTCAATCACGACACAAATCTTTCACACAGCAACTTTGAAAATATTTCCTTTGAAATCACTTATTTGTCCTATTTGCAGCTTACTATGTAATGATTTTCAATTTGCATGGAGGCATGCAAAAGACTTTGTTGTATAAGTAGTTGATCACTGAGTGGCACAAATTGCTAAATTGTGAGTGAAGTTCGTGCCAATTAATTATTCTTTATTTGAAAATAACTACCTATTTAAAGCGAAAATTAGTACTTACTTGCATTTTGTGATCGTTTGAAGATCTCATACCTTACTGATTTGATAGGATGATGTGAAGGTATTGGTTGAGGTGATGGCAGATTTATTATGGTGTGAATGTGTAATTTTATGGATGACGAAGCTATCAATGAGGACTGCGGGACTTGGTGGCTTTATTTATGATAAAAATAAAATAGGAAGACAAATGTACAAGATATAATGATGGAAGTATCTTGAAATTTTGAATTTATGAAAAAGGTGGTGGAATACGAATGAACAAGTTCTGGAGTATGCAATTGACATCATGCTCAAAACTAGTGCATAAGTTCCAGAGCATGCAAGAGGCTTGTATTTGCAATGAAGAAGGCATACAAGTTTTGGAGCATTCATGAAAGACACAACTGAAACGACAATGAAATGAATGTTCTAGAGCATCACTGAGAGATGTATCCAGAGAAAGAATGAAATGAAGGTTCTGGAGCATCACTGAAAGATGCAGCTAGAGTAGCAACAAAATGAAGGTTCCGGAGCATCGTTGAAAGATGCAGCCGGAGCAACAACGAAATGAAGGTTCTAGAGCATCATCGAAAGATGTGGCCGAAGCAACAATGGAATGAAGGTGGAGTGACAAGACTTAAGAATTTTGAACTTCGGGAGCTTTGAACCTTAGTGTAGGAACACCTTTTGACATGACGAGTTTTGTAAAAGTTTCGGAGCATCGGGCTTCAAGATCATAACATTCTGGAGCATCTTTTGAGGGTGCTCCGAAAGTTATTTTCCTCCTTTTTAAGAAGTCCTACAAAATGGAACAAAAATTAGCTAAGTCCAAAAGAAGAAAAATTAATGAAGAAAAATATCTTGGCATACATGTCTTTTTATTACACATTTTCAAAATTATTTATATATATATTTTATTTCTTATATATATATATATATATATTTCATGCATTTTTACCAAATAGACTCTACCTTGGAAGAGTCAACACATTGGACCTCACCCTGCATTTCCACCATTCTTGAGAATTATTCCCTATTGACCAGCTTATGGTAGACATGTAATCAATGACCATTAACTAAGAGAGTTTGTGTGTCACCATCAATTGGTTTCAACCAACAGTTCCATTCGAAAAGACTTCAGAAATCTCATAAGGTCCCAACCAATGAGTCCTGAGCTTTCCTCTATGATCTTTGTACCTTGAATCGAATAGCAGGGCCCAGTCCACATTATGTAACTCCCTCCCCTTAATATGTTTGTCATGCCACACTTTGCATTGATGTTGAATTAGTTCAGTTTGATGGACAACATCTAGGCGAAGCTCATCCAATTCACTTAGTTGCAGAACTCATTCAAATTGGGCTCGTTTTAAATCTAGACCTAGTTCAATAGCTATTCTTAGAGTTTATAGTAAACTCAATGGGAAGAAGAGGTTTCTTTCCAAAAATGAGCTCATAAGGGTTGAATCCAGTCGGGGATTTCTAGGTTGTGTTGTATGCCCATACAGTTTTAGGGAGTTTCCTAGCCCAATCTTTTCTTCCTAAAGAAACTGTTTTTGTTAAAATATTTTCAAGTTCTCTATTAGTTAATTTCACTTGGCCATTTGCTTGAGGGTGGTAAGGTGATGAATTTATATGGCTTACTTGAAAATGGTTGGTGAATTCCAAGAGCACTTTGAACATATATTGGGGTCCCTAGTCAGTAACGATAGTTTGAGGGGCTCCAAATCTAAGGAAGATTTTATTATAGAGGAAGTCCACGACTTGCTCTTCCCTAGCTACTCGTAAGGCTTGAACTTCTACCCATTTTTTTAAGTAATTAGTGCAAACCAATATGTATTCTTTCCCTTGAGAGGAAGGATCTATGGGTCCGATAAAATCTAAACCCCATTTCTTGAATGGTTCAAGCACTACCTGTGGCAGTAAAGGCATTTCTGAAGAAGCAGTTGGTCTTCCTACTTTGTGACATTCATCATAATGATGAACATAGTTCTTAATATCTTTATGCATTGAAGGCCAATAGTATCCGGTGCCTAAGATTTTATGGGAAGTTCTCTTCGCAGAGTAGTGCCCTCCCAAAGGATCATCATGACAGGCCCTTAGAATGTTGTAGGTTTCATCCGCTCTCACACATCTTCTTAAGACCATATTAGGTCCACAACGAAATAAAAAAAATTTAATCCATTTGAATGGGGCACTTTCCCTAATAAGTCACTTCTTTTGCTTAGTCATGAATCCTGGGGGTACCTCTAAAGCAGCTAAATAGTTAGCAATATCTGTGAACCAGGGTGATTTTACAGAAACTGCAAATAAATTTTCATCTGAGATATCATCCTTTACAGGAGTACTATCACCCTCTTCATGTTTGATTCATGATAGAAAGTATGCTACTACGTTATATTTCCCTTGTTTTTCAAGAATTGTAGCATTAAACTCCTGAAGGAGTAATAACCATCTCATAGTTCAACCATTAACTACAGGTTTGTTCACTAGGTATTTTACAACTGAATGGTTTGTATAAACTGTAACCTTATATCCCATAATATAGTGGAATTTTTTTTTAATGGTGTGGACAATAGCCAAAAATTCTTTCTTTGTTGTTGTATAGTTTCTCTCCGTAGATGTAAGATTCTTACTGATGAAATATATGGCATATTTACCTCCATTCTCATCTTCTTGTCACAGTACTGCACCAATAGCATCATCAGAAGCATCTGCATAGATATGGAAGGGAAGAATCCAATTTGGCCCTCGCAATATGAGAGAAGAGACAAACTTTTCTTTAATTGTTTCAAATGATTGCTGACACTCAGGTGTCCAAATGAACTCTACTTCTTTCTGTAAAAGAAAGAACATAGGAGCCGCAATTTTATTGAAGCCTTCTATGAAAATTTTATAGTAACTTGCATGTCTAAGAAAACTTCGAACATCTATTTGTGTTTAAGGGATTTTCAACTGTTGGATGACTTCATTTCCTTGGGGTCGACCTTTATTCCCTTAGAGGAAATATGATGACCCAAGACTATTCCTTGTTCTACCATTTTTAAACATTTTTCATGGCTAAGGGATAGTCTATTTTCCTCACAAACTTGTAAAACTTGATCTAGGTTTTGAAGAGCTTCATCATAAGTTGATCCATAGACTGTAAATTCATCCATATATACCTCTACACAGTCGTTAACGAGTGCAACAAATATGGCAAGAACGACTCTCTGGAAGGTTGTTGGAGCGTTACAGATTCCAAAGGGAAGCACTCTATATGCAAATGTGCCCCAAGGGTAGGTAAATGTGGTATTTTCTTGGTCTTCTAGAGCAACCTGAATCTAGTTGTAACCACTGAATCCATCTAGAAAGGAGAAATACTTCCTTCCAGCCAAGTTGTCCAAAACCTGATCAACAAATGGTAGGGGAAAATAATCTTGATGAGTGGATTTTTTGAGTTCTCTATAGTCTACACAAATTCTCCACTTCCCATTTTTCCTTGTCACAACCACCATAGGTGATACTCACTTACTATTAGATATAGGATAAATAAATCCTGCATTGAGGAGTTTCTCAATCTCAATTTTGACCAGATCCTTTAATGTAGGATTGAGTCTCCTCTGAGGCTGGTGAATAGGCCTTATACTGATGTCAGTATAAATGTGATGAGTACAAACACTAGGGTGAATTCCCCTCATGTCCATATAATCCCAAGAAAAAGATTTAGACCTTTTTATTAACACATTGAACAACTTATCCTCTTGTGTTTCTTTCAGCCAGCTATTGATGTTCAAAGTTTTTCCTGAAAATAGCATGATTGATTTTGTTCTGGGATGGACTGAAGTTGTTGGTGTTTTTTTCCCACATAGGATTTGCAATTCTCTAAGAGTTAGCCAACCTCCATTATAAATAACCACAAAAGCTAGTGGCCAACTAACGAGATCCAGTCAAAGACTCACATATCTTACACTTTTGTCTCTGTGAGACCAAGGTGGGTACACCTAAATGTGTTCACAAGAATTTTCTATGACTAGTAATAACACTTCTTCTTACATATTACAATCCCTACACACGTAATGAGATAGTAATTATTCTTGGTATTGGCAGACCAAAAAAATAATAATAGGCATCTTAGAGCAACGAGAATGCAAACTTCAATGTAATATTTGCCTCTCGTAGAGAGATAGGATTTAATATTTTGTTGTGTTCAGCTCTTAGACCACCATAGTTAGAATTACAATCCTATAATAATCTTGAAGAAAATATCCAGTGCCTCATCCATTGGGCAGGAGTCATACAAAGCGTAATCCAAATATTGTAGACATATCACCATAATGCTTTACATCATGCTAAATTTAACTTTTAAAACAACACTCCTTAGCAATATTGAATGTATAATCATAAATTTGTAACTCATTTTCAAGCAATTTAATCAACTCGTTGAGCTAAAGCAAGGAAATGCAGAACACATTCAAATATACCATTGAAAGTGAATGAAGATATCATTGATAGGCTCATTCACAACTTATGACACACAATTAGGAGATAAATTATTTCAAAATGATTATCATTTATTGCTTGAATATCCTTGATTACATTAGCAAGGCTTGCTTGCTTCATAGAAAAGTGACCAGAAAAAGACATTAACTAAAAAATTTAAGAGAACTACCGTACATATATTCATAACTTTTAGGATCCAAAATCCGACCCTAACAATGAGCTGTGAAATCTCCTTTATAGGACAGGAGAGCAACAAAGCACTAGGCTACATTGTTAATTTCAAAATTGAAATTCATTTAGAATGAAATTCAAATTCACATTCCTCATCATTGGATATCAAAGTGCATGATCTGAGGAATAAAAAAAATGGTTACACAGATGATCAGTAATTTCTTTGAAACTGCATCGTTGATGTAAAACAGACCTAGCAAGTTGAATGACTCAAATTGAGTCAATCGAGCATTGAAAAACCACAGCCAATCATAACCCATGAAAATAGGAGGTCACAACCGGATAGCAGGTCCCACTTAGCCCTGTCACTTCAAGAACTAGGCCACATGTTGCCCTTTTGCATACCTCGCATTACTTTAGAGACATTTACCATGCTTGTGTGAGGTCTATGAGGGACAATTATTATTAACCCCATAATTAAATCCCTTCACTGGTGAAAAGATTAACACTTTTCGTCATTGGCACCTCGGGAGAAGACTTCGCTCCTCCATACATGCCAGATGGTGGCATCTCGCAGACCTCGCACTACTTAGTGACATCAACAGGAAAACCTGTGAGGTTTGCGAGAAACAGTCTAGATCAAAACCCATGATCAGACAGTTAGCCAAACAACATGTATGAACATGTAGAATATTTGGGTGGGACCGGCCGGTACAACCCTCGACGGTATAAATGCTTAATCCTAGGTAGCAAAAGAGACCGACAAGCTGGGTGAAAGGGGCCAGTAAGAGAATAGAGGAAAGGATCAACCAGATCACTTAAGTGACTGGTTACCTTTGGTAGCAAGTCACCATTGAAACATAACATGACAGTTTCAAAATTTGATAATTCATATCACCATGGGTAACTTTAAAACCCTAAAACCCTAGCCTCCTCCCTTCAAAATTTAAAAATCCCATCAGTGGCTCCGACAGGGGATGTATGCCCCTTGCGGGCATAACAAGAACCTAGAAACTTTGGTTTCGCAAACCGGATTACTGAATTACACAAGTTCCTTGACAAATATTTCACCATGCTTTGTCAATCGGATTTGTGGAATACTGACTTGGTGGCCCTAGGCCACCTGACAAGAGAAATAAAAAAATTTCCCCTGTCAAAAACAAAATTCTTTGTCACCTGGAACAAACAAAGTCTGCAACATTTACACTTTGATGCTTCAAAAATAATAGAATAATCAATATGCCTGGAAGTATCATAATGTTTATTTTTACTCCCCTACACCAATTCAGTCAATGTCCTATTCCAAAACTTTAAAAGCAACATATGACCATGATAACATTTCACCTTACTCTGCCCATGGTCATAACTCATAGAATGTTTGCCTAACTAAGCTGAGAAGTGGAAACATTCATAACTTATCTAGTCTAAAACATTACACATTCTGGCATCATCATCAATTTGCACATTAAACTGAAAATTTTCATATAAAATTGTGTGCATATTATCCATACTTCTCTTTCTCAACACAGATGATACACAACTCGGGGAATCCCCACCCTAGAATTTCCGACTTGAGTTTGGTTGCCAACACTTGAATTTTTTCAATTTGGAATACATCCTAGCATTACAAATGTCTACAGTACTAGCTACATCATTCTCCAGGGAATGTGTAAACACATTCAATTCATGCCTCTGAATATACATCTTCCCTTGTACTTCTTCATTTATTCTAAAATGAAAACCCTCAAAGATAGGGTCAAATACATCAATTTCAAACTGGTCAAAAGAGAAAGAACAATATGCACTGGCCTCCTTGTACTCAACATTACCTACTGTATGTGTTAATTTATAAGTGAAAATTTTGACACAAGCTGAAAACTTTTCACTTGCAATATCAATGTCACCTTCATTGTAAGCTGAGAACTTTTCACTGAAAATATCAATGTTAGAAGGTAACAACATATCCATCTCAACTTCACATAAGCAGTTAGGAAAAATAATAGTACCAATATTTTCATCAATATATTGGTTGTCTCCAGTACTATTCTTTTGTCACATACTTCATTGTCCTCAAATTCCTCAACATTTATACAATAGGCGTGTTCCATTGCCAGTATACCTGGAGTATACTCTAAATATTTATCATTTGAAAATTTTCCCTTCACTTGGAAACAAGAACATGAGGTTTTACATTTCCATACAACTCTAGCAGAAAGAAAAGCTTAGTTCCATCCTTAGTACTACAATCACTACCTCTAAAATCACAATCACTGGCCTATAACAAAATCTCAGTGACATGAGAAGTACAATCAGGATTAGGAAACACAATGGGTGTCTCACACAATCTTGCATCATTTTGCCCCTCAAATTCCTCTACAGTTATCCA